>JARKIC010000986.1:0-164305 GCA_029378375.1 Mycena olivaceomarginata | reverse complement strand
ACGGCTGCGTGCCGCTCACCCCACCTGCCCTGCCTGCTGCCCCACCCGCTGCCCGCCCCTGCCTGTGCAGCAAAATGCGGGCTAGAGCACGCATTGTGTGTAGCCAGGTGCTGGGGAAACTTCTTCGACTCACCCGACACGGTCGCGCGCCCGTATAGTAGCATGATGGGGATGTGCGAGACAAATAATCAGGGGCAACCACGACGAAATGGGGCTGCATGTGCGGATCTGGGTAGCGAGGTGGGTGGGGGATGTCCTGGGTAACCCATTAAGGGGTCGCGGCACCCACTGCACCATGCAGTGGGGACGCACGGGCAAAACAGTTGGGGGGTGGGATGGCCACCCGCCTTGGGCGGCCACCACGAAATGGGGCCGCGCATGCAGATTCTGGGTAGCAAGGCGGGTGGGGCAATGTCCTGGGCAACCCATCAAGGGGTCGCAGCGCCAACTGTTGCAATGCGTGGGGACACGCAGGCAAAATAGTTGGGGGGGGGGTGGGATGCACCACCCGCCTCAGGCGACTGCGACGAAATGGGGCTGCGCACACGGATTCTGGGTGGGAGGCGGGTAGGGGATACCTCAGCATCTCCTAAAGGGGTCGCACCACCAATGATGCAGTGGGGTGGGGACATGCGGGCAAAATGGTCAGGGGTGGGATCTGCTGAAACACCGTAACAAGAGCGCACAGCATCTAGTGCTATTTTGCGATTTCCTAGGACCAGTATTTATACAACGGGAAAGCACTAGCACTTCTGAAGTGTTATTACTAGCACTCAGGACTCTGGCTAGGTGATATAAAGGAGAACTGGAGTGAGCCCAAGCTGCTGGTTGTAGCATCAGATACGACTAGGGTGACACACTAGTATGATCTGGAGGCACAAACCGTGGGGAAATAACCTAAAGCCTACACAGTCAAGGTGCTAGCACCTAGGAAGCGAGACACGGGAAAGTGGAACTGCGAGTACGCTAGCAGGCAGTGAGAGCGGCGAGTCTGGATCTGAAGGTAATAAACTATGTGCTTGCAGACTTATAACAAGGGCGCTAGTATGCGGTAACCCACTAGTGATCGACCCGAGGCCTGAAACGATTGGGTTGTAAGTGGATGAGTTGGCACGGATATAACAAGTTCCCAAAGTAATAAATTCTACTAACCTGGTTGGGATAATAAATTTTACTGACTGAAGTTTGTGGAAGCTGTGGAATTTCACCAGGTAACAAATTACTGACCCCTGGTGGGTGGAAGGCATGAAGGCTCATTCTTTAGGAAGGGCTTTCTGGTTGGGAATACACTTTGCCCAGTCTGCACCACATACAAACTTGTCATATGAGAGCAAGGTTTGTTCTCGGCCTATAACAAGTGTGTTGTGTGGAGACCACAGTCCAACCCTAATGGGCATTGGGATCCAAAAAAGGGGTTCTGAGGGGAGATAAGAGACCCAACCATTGTGTATGTGCCAGTGCAGAGGTGCATAAGGGGACTTGAGGTGAAGGGACTGGTATAGAGAATGAGTCTGTACTAAAAGTATGCATAGAAGAGGAACCTACACTGAGTAAACTCCGAGAATGCAATTGAGGTAATGAGAATGTAATTGAGGTAACCAAATCTGTGTGCCCTCCAGTGGCTCCCTGAGTGCAGCTCCAGTCTCTGCATCCCAAATGTGCACAGTTTGTCATCAGAGCCAGACACAATTCTCTTGCCATCAGTGAGAGGGCAACTGAGGTGACCCCACTGGTGTGCCCCTCCAGTGGCTCCCTGAGTGCAGCTCCAGTCTCTGCGCATCCCAAATGCGCACAGTGTTGTCATAGGAGCCAGACACAATTCTCTTGCCATCAGGTGAGAAGGCAACTGAGGTGACCCAATAGGTGTGCCCCTCCAGTGGCTCCCTGAGTGCAGCTCCAGTCTCTGCATCCCAAATGCGCACAGTGTTGTCATCAGGAGCCAGACACAATTCTCTTGCCATCAGGTGAGAAGGCAACTGAGGTGACCGAATTGGTGTGCCCCTCCAGTGGCTCCCTGAGTGCAGCTCCAGTCTCTGCATCCCAAATGCGCACAGTGTTGTCATAGCCAGACACAATTCTCTTGCCATCAGGTGAGAAGGCAACTGAGGTGACCGAATTGGTGTGCCCCTCCAGTGGCTCCCTGAGTGCAGCTCCAGTCTCTGCATCCCAAATGCGCACAGTGTTGTCATGGAGCCAGACACAATTCTCTTGCCATCAGGTGAGAAGGCAACTGAGGTGACCGAATTGGTGTGCCCCTCCAGTGGCTCCCTGAGTGCAGCTCCAGTCTCTGCATCCCAAATGCGCACAGTGTTGTCATAGGAGCCAGACACAATTCTCTTGCCATCAGGTGAGAAGGCAACTGAGGTGACCCAATTGGTGTGCCCCTCCAGTGGCTCCCTGAGTGCAGCTCCAGTCTCTGCATCCCAAATGCGCACAGTGTTGTCATAGGAGCCAGACACAATTCTCTTGCCATCAGGTGAGAAGGCAACTGAGGTGACCCAAGGTGTGCCCCTCCAGTGGCTCCCTGAGTGCAGCTCCAGTCTCTGCATCCCAAATGCGCACAGTTTGTCATGGAGCCAGACACAATTCTCTTGCCATCAGGTGAGAAGGCAACTGAGGTGACCAATTGGTGTGCCCCTCCAGTGGCTCCCTGAGTGCAGCTCCAGTCTCTGCATCCCAAATGCGCACAGTTTGTCATAGCCAGACACAATTCTCTTGCCATCAGGTGAGAAGGCAACTGAGGTGACCAATTGGTGTGCCCCTCCAGTGGCTCCCTGAGTGCAGCTCCAGTCTCTGCATCCCAAATGCGCACAGTGTTGTCATAGGAGCCAGACACAATTCTCTTGCCATCAGGTGAGAAGGCAACTGAGGTGACCGAATGGTGTGCCCCTCCAGTGGCTCCCTGAGTGCAGCTCCAGTCTCTGCATCCCAAATGCGCACAGTGTTGTCATAGCCAGACACAATTCTCTTGCCATCAGGTGAGAAGGCAACTGAGGTGACCAATGGTGTGCCCCTCCAGTGGCTCCCTGAGTGCAGCTCCAGTCTCTGCATCCCAAATGCGCACAGTGTTGTCATCAGCCAGACACAATTCTCTTGCCATCAGGTGAGAAGGCAACTGAGGTGACCCAAGGTGTGCCCCTCCAGTGGCTCCCTGAGTGCAGCTCCAGTCTCTGCATCCCAAATGCGCACAGTGTTGTCATCAGGAGCCAGACACAATTCTCTTGCCATCAGGTGAGAAGGCAACTGAGGTGACCCATTGGTGTGCCCCTCCAGTGGCTCCCTGAGTGCAGCTCCAGTCTCTGCATCCCAAATGCGCACAGTGTTGTCACAGGAGCCAGACACAATTCTCTTGCCATCAGGTGAGAAGGCAACTGATGGTGACCAATTGGTGTGCCCCTCCAGTGGCTCCCTGAGTGCAAGCTCCAGTCTCTGCATCCAAAATGCGCACAGTGTTGTCATCAGAGCCAGACACAATTCCCTTGCCATCAGGTTAGGAAGGCAACTGAGGTGACGAATTGGTGTGCCCCTCCAGTGGCTCCCTGAGTGCAGCTCCAGTCTCTGCATCCCAAATGCGCACAGTGTTGTCACCAGAGCCAGACACAATGTCTCTTGCCATCAGGTGAGAAGGCAAACTGAGGTGACCGAATTGGTGTGCCCCTCCAGTGGCTCCCTGAGTGCAGCTCCAGTCTCTGCATCCCAAATGCGCACAGTGTTGTCATCCAGCCAGACACAATTCTCTTGCCATCAGGTGAGAAGGCAACTGAGGTGACCCAATTGGTGTGCCCCTCCAGTGGCTCCCTGAGTGCAGCTCCAGTCTCTGCATCCCAAATGCGCACAGTGTTGTCATCAGGAGCCAGACACATTATTGCCATCAGGTGAGAAGGCAACTGAGGTGACCCAATTGGTGTGCCCCTCCAGTGGCTCCCTGAGTGCAGCTCCAGTCTCTGCATCCCAAATGCGCACAGTGTTGTCATAGGAGCCAGACACAATTCTCTTGCCATCAGGTGAGAAGGCAACTGAGGTGACCCAATTGGTGTGCCCCTCCAGTGGCTCCCTGAGTGCAGCTCCAGTCTCTGCATCCCAAATGCGCACAGTGTTGTCATAGGCCAGACACAATTCTCTTGCCATCAGGTGAGAAGGCAACTGAGGTGACCCAATTGGTGTGCCCCTCCAAGTGGCTTCCCTGAGTGCAGCTCCAGTCTCTGCATCCCAAATGCGCACAGTGTTGTCACCAGAGCCAGAACACAATTCTCTGCCATCAGGTTGAGAAGGCAACTGAGCTGACCGAAGTTGGTGTGCCCCTCCAGTGGCTCCCTGAGTGCAGCTCCAGTCTCTGCATCCCAATGCGCACAGTGTTGTCCTAGGAGCCAGAACACAATTCTCTTGCAATCAGGTGAGAGGGCAAACTGAGGTGACCCCAATGGGTGTGCCCCTCCAGTACAGCAATTGTGTTTTAGCCCACTGTTTCATTCTCCCTTTTGTAATTGATAACAATTGTGGGAATTCATCTGAGAATCTTTGAAGATTTCAGACTGCTCTGGTGCCAAGGCCAGTGCTGATAGATAAATGTGAGGGAGCACTTTGATTGATTGCATCCCAAAAGAAGGAAATAAATCTTTGGGTATCAGTCACAAATTGGATGAGGGATGTGCTCTAATGATCTTCAGCTCTCATAACTCTTCATAAGATCATTCCTAGACATACCTCATTTGCCCAAACCATCAATTTTAGCTAGAGCCTGCTGTCCATAGCCCCACAATCCCAAGTAAACTCAACAACTCCAGCCAAAACAGAAACTTTTTGAACAGCAAGTTCTGCACTCCTAGGCCATGGCATGAATCATAGGCTATCTCCACCAGATGATCCACCCAAAATTGAGCAGCATATCGGAGATGCAATGGGATGTAGTTGATCAAGCCGCCACTGGAGATCCTGGTATGTCAATGTTTCGCAAGTATGAGGTTGGTAGATCACAGATATTGAATTCAGTTGCCTGTCCAGCACCTTCATAAGAGCTAACACCAGGGCTCGCTGTTGATTGTCTGTGCCACAGAGGATTTCAGGCCAGGTCTCTTGAACATAAGACATCATAAACTCCTAAATGACAGATGTATTATTCTGATTACTGCTCCTGGAGTGTCAGACACATGGATTACAGCACTCAGAGGGAGCAGTGTCTCCAGAAGAACTGTTTATCGAGTTCAAGCAAGTCTGCCAGACTCTGGGAGTCCAAAGGTTCCAGGAGGAGCAAAATTGTACTCAGAATCTTACAGCACGTTGTGGTAACCTTGCACATGCCGTTTCCCTGGGACAGCTATTGGGATGGCGTACTCCATAATCTGGAGGTATAGATCATGCAGGTCAGTGAGAGCTTCACCATCTAGCAGGTGATCAACAGATTCCTGCGGGGGTGTATGTGGCCATCCTGCAAGAACATAACGAACAGCAGTAGCTGCAAAAACAAAGAGTCCATTTGCTCGGGTTGTTATTTCTGTTGCCTGCTGGCTCTGAATTTTCCAGGGATGATGTGTAATCCAATTTGCCCCATCAAGTGATTGCTCAACATAGAGGTGGATGTCACGTTCAACCATAATGGGTTCAATTTCATCAAGGACAACCCTATGCATCAGAGAACAAAGTTTATCAAATTTTAGATAAGAAGGAACATCAGGGCGTCCAGTGAGAAGAATCGGATATAGGCTGGGATCTGACCATGCGATCAGATAGCCCCGCAAGAAAATCTGGCCACGGTCTTGTCCACATTCATCCAGAGCATCAGACAGATCACCCATGGTGTTGAAGGGGCAGGTAGCTTCCCAAGAATTTCTACAACCAGCTTCTGGAACTGCAGGTGTGGTTCTGCCTCGCAAATACGAGTACAATCTTCTCTAATAACTCAATGAGATGAGCCTGAAGATAGGACTATAATCCGCGAGCTGCATAGCGAGTGTTGTAGCAAGGTGATTTATCTCCTTGCGGTCTGTGTAGTCACGGGAAAGAAAAAAGATTGCTGCAAGAGCCCCTTTCTCCTCGGCCAAGATGGTTGCAACTGACTTTGCAATTGTAGATTTCCCTGATCCTGCAACCCCACTGAGCATGAACCAGGTGGATTGAATCAGGAGTGCTGGTCAAGTGTTCAACAATGTCCCTGATGATGTCGACCTCATGTACCATCCATGCATTTCTCCGGTGTGTTGGCAGCATTATAGCGGGCTGCCACACATTTGAGGACTTGCTAGAATCTCTCTGGTGGTACCTCTCCCTTGGACTGTGGTGTTGACATTATCAGCTTTTCTGTCAATCCTCTGACCTGTGGGGTCTAACACTTACAATTCATTTGTGCAGTGCCACTGCTGTTATTGAGAAACAGTATGTAGGAGGGGATGAATCAACCTACAGATTATTTACAGTGAAGTGTCCAGTGTTGATGTCATAAGCCATCCTGGGACCCTCCCCAAGACCCCCACCCCCACCTTGGATCCCACCTTCCCCACCTTGTCCCCCTACACCACCTGGGAAGATAAGTGATAGCGCTGGCTCATCAATCTTGCAACACACCATGGATATTCTGATTAACTATGTGGAGTTCACTGGCCTGGTGAGACATCATAGGGCCAGTGTCAATTGGTAGACTCTGAGTAGAGGTGGATCTTGTGTATGAATGCGGTAGACCTGGAGGTGAAAGAACAAGGGCTGACTGACAGCTCACTGACAGACACAGCCAGCATGCCACGTGCAATGTTTCCTAATTATACTTAGTGTGCCAAATTCGGGAAAACGGCTCAATTTTTCATTTGTGAATATTCACGGCTAGAACACACGGATGGACGCAGATAGCACATAAATATCGTATATTCTGCCCCGAACTCAAGCCATTATAAACTCGGGTATAAACCCCGTTTTTTTCGAATGTTATGCTGTAAACCAGGGCTCAGGGTATCCATTCCGATAGATTCCGATGCAATCTTCGGCCCGGCCAACCTCTCTCATACCATCTTTCAACCGCAAGATATGTATTATACTCCGCCAAGTGGGGTGTTTTCGGCCGCTTCGGCCTGCTGCCCAAAGTACTTGGTCGCTCCGTTCCCGCGCAAACGACATCAGCGACTATTCCTGATGTCAGCCCGCGCTTTCTCTCGCTCCGTACAGCGTAGCCTGGACCACCCACCCGACGCTTCCTGATGCCCCAGACGCTCTTGTCCTGCACGCCGTACGTCTTCCCTGTGGAGCAAATCCGATATTCCCGACGAAGTCCGCCCGATAGTTCCGACTCCCCCGACGCTGCCGCCTTCTCTTGCGCCTTCTCAATCTATGCGCCCGCCTTCCCGCCCACCGCGCGCTCGGCCCGACGCGTTTATCTGGCACTGTGTGGCGCCGTCCTCCATCGCTGCTGCGGCGATCAGGACTGCCACGTCGCTCGACTGCCCCGCTATGCCTCGAAACGCGGCTTTCCCAATCCCACTCCTTTGCTCTCATTTGCCTAGAAGCAGGCCCTTGTCCTGCACTGCTGAGAAGGCGGTTGGAGGGCTGTATTTGAGGTGCGTCAAGTTAGCACGGGTAATCTTCTCCCGCTAATTTCGTGCTGTCGTGCCTCTTCGGACGCCCCCGACGCCTTCTCCACGCTGTCGATGCCCGCCTCGTTGAAGATTAGCATACGACGTGCGCAGCGACCAGGAATGCCGCTCGCTGCCCGGGGACCATCTATAGCACCACGACAGCGCGCGCAATCCGCCCCATGACTTGGACCTCGCCACAGACGTGCTCTGCCGTTTCTGCTACGCCCTCACGCTCGATACCACGCCGGCGTGAACCCAAGACCGACCCGCGCCACCCGCTGCATGCGATGCTGGCGTTCCGCGCAGTCCATGTCGCCTCGTCGCCTTCCCGCACGCCGTAGCTCTTCAGCAGTGCACTGCCGCCACCGCCCGACGCCTGCGCCTGCCGTAATCCCTGGCACCACCTTCACCACCTCCTGCGTGCGCTGTGCGCGCAATGGTTGTTCCCCATCATCGGCGCCGCCTTTATCGCGTCCTCGCGCGCCAAGTGCCTCTCCAACAAATAGCACTCTCCCCGATCCAAGCACGCCGGGCACATCATCAACACGGCACGCACCACCCCCTGAGTGCGCAGCACCTGCGGCAGCCGCTCTCCATCGCCCGCGCCGCGGTTATCACCTCACCGACCGCCGCCACCATGTCCAACGCCTCACTATCCTCCGCTCAAACCCAGCTCCTATCCGGCACCGGAAGTACGACGCGCAGCATCGCCGGAGCGCGCAGCAAGTGCAGCGAGCGTTCCCGTCGTCCATGCCGCCTTCATCGCTCCCCGCGCCCGGCGCCGGCTTCCTCTGCGCCCACGCCGGTCTCCGCTTACAAAACCTCGGCCTGCTGCGCAACGCGAACACGACGGGCACCATCCCCCGCGCTGCGCAGCACACGCCGCAGCTGTCCCCCCATCGCCCCCATACCCTCCCCGCCTCCCATGTCCATCCTCAGTGCCATACCGCCCCGCTCGTTGACGACTCCGCCGCACCGCCGCCAATGCGCAGCACGCCGCGCGCCAGCTTCCAATCGCCAGCGGCTGCTACATCTGCCGCGATGACACTGCCGCGGGCTGGCAGCGCACGGGCCACACGGAGGCAATGTGCACCCCGCGCTTCCACCGGTATCCGCGTTCCACGCTAGGGATCTCAGACAAGCGCGGATGGGGCGCTGCGACAAGTCTCGGTGCGACGAACGCGGGCGGAGACAGCGGAACCTACGCTGCCCCGGGATTTCAGATCGCACCGCGGCCTGTGCAGCTCGAATCTCCGGCGCGCGCTGCGAGCACGGGGAAGGGTACTGCGCGAATGCAGCAGACGTGCCCATTCGGACGCGTATTACTTATGCATCCCGATTCTTCGTTTTCACCATTCTCTTTTGCATCGGCTACATTTTTTACTTTGTAGTTTTAGTTTGATAAATGGGCATGTATCGATACCTTGAAAATTGTAGTGTCGGGCGTCCTTGCTCCGATTGAGACAAGGAGGATTGAATACGCAGAGCTGGAGCAAGCGTCGGACTATCGGTCGTGAACCGATGCCCGCTCACTGACTGGATCGGACTTCCTCGATCTGGGCTCCACTTTCGCGCAGTTCAAAGGCGCTACGTTGTGCAGGATGGGGCGCGGCTGAGTTTAAAGCCCGCCTGTGACGCAGGACTTAACATATACGTGTCCATTCGTTACTCGCATACTTCAAGCTCTGAGACTCAAACTAGGTAAAAACATGCCAATTCGATGCTAACGGCAAGACCCCGAGTCGAACGAGGGATTTTCGGGTTGAACTTCTGCCACATAGTACTCAATCCCGACGCGCACCGTGCACCTCCTTGCCATGCTTGCCTTTTCTTACCGGTTTTCTCATCCTTCAAGTTGTCTGGGTGATGCTGCCGCAACATCAAACCACGTCAAGTTGAAGTCGAATTATGTTGAAGGTGACTAAACAAGGTTTGTTGGTTGCTATACGCGGCGAAACTCAACACGCGCGCCCTGCGCCTCCTCGCCTTTTCTTACCCGTTCATAATTTAGGACTAGAGGACGGGGCGAAAAAATCGAGTATAATTGACTGTATGGCAAGACCCCGAATCGAACGGGGGGATTATCGGGATGAAGCGCTAACACATTGTATAACCCTACTTATTGTGGTCCGATGCGCACCGTGCGCTTCCTTGCCTTTTTCTTTGTTTTTGTGTCCTTATTCTTGAATGAGTCGAATAAAGTGTTTTAATGCAGCCGCCGCAACATCTAGTATGTGACTCCGAGTCGGCGAGTCTGAGGCCGAGAAGCAATCATGAGCAGTCTCAGAGCAGGGAACTGTCCTACAGGGATTAGGTTTAATGGCTCACAATGCGCCCGTTCCCGCACAAACTGCCAGTCACCGGGAGGGTTAATTCAAGATGCTCGTTTGAGACAACGGAAGATGTGGCAATGCAGATTAGATTGCATCTTTATCTAATCTAATCTATATATGGTAGACTCGAGCCCTTCTCTAGATATATAACCTCCGGGTCAAGGAAGTTCGGAGAATGGTGAGGTACGTAATGCCTTGTCAAACTTCTCTTCAAGAGTTGGAAATTTTCTGTTCGGCGAGTGTCGCCTTGCAGTTGAACCCACGGTTGTACGTTGCACGACATCCTCGGAGGTTCAGTGTGGATTCACAATTGACGCATTTGTTCGAAATTTTGCGTCAAGCTGGGAACCTATGGTTTCGGCAACCTCATTCTGTCGGGTCACCGGCGCTGGATGGTGATCCAAATCTCAGTGAACGAGACCTGAGTCTATCAATGCACAATTGACTTTGGGTCCAGTGAAATTGGTTCAACCCGTCTAGTACACGACTCCGATAGTTATGTTCCTATGCTACAGCCTATAAAGTTCGCAAGTATCCAGATCTAGAGGTGCGGGATATATGCGCTCCAGTTCACGTCCACAAAGGCACCGGGTGGAAGTGCGCGCAACGTTGTGAAGGAGACCACAATGAGAAGAAGGCGCGCACCGATGCAGGACACAAGCGCAGCATACGTGGTAATGGGGGAGATCTTCGCAACAGTTTCTGCCGCCGACCGTCTTTGCGAATGCAATGCCACCATCCAGCCGAGAGTGCAAAACGCAAACAGCAACGTGATGCTGAAAGGCGTTGCAGCAATCACCAGCGAACAGAACCGCCAAATCAGCAGCTCGGCTGTGGAGGGAAAGTGTTCGTCCCAGGCCCAACAGTGAATTAGACCAAAGACGGTGCTGATAAGTAACTGGATGGGGATGAACTTGGAGGCGAAGCGGATGCCATGGCGAGGTTGGCCGGGACTTTCTTCCACAGAGAGCCCCAGTTCCACTGCAGAGAGCCCCAGTCCGCCGTGTGTGGACCAGAAGGAGGGGCTCGAAGTCCAGGTAATCTCCCACGAGTATGGCGTTGGCGTTGGCATTAACCACCGAACGGCTCTCGGAGAGCCAATGGCTTGCCTTCACTAAAAACGGCTGAAAAAAGACTTCATCTGAGTCGGCGGGCTCAACTTGAAGGACAATAGGCTGCGGCTGCTGCACATCAAGAGGTTTCTTCCACCAAAGGAGCCAGATGAAGATGCTGACAAATTGGAACGCGAGTGTTGCCACTTCAAGTTCAGTCAGTGGAAGGTGCTGCTGGACGCGGGCTAAACACTGCGCGGTGAACCACAGTCCCTGAAGAAGTACCACGCCCTTCGACAATGAGTCTCCTTTGCTCTTGTCCTCTATATCCTCCTCTCGGATGCTCTGGATAGCTGCAAGGTATTCAGGGTGGAGACGCAACTGTTCTTCGGTGACTATTGGATGGTGGCCATGTGCCGACACGAATCCACCCATGGCGAAAAAAAAAGCCGTGCGCGAGGGACACGTCGTATTCTGTATGAAGTGAGAGTCTAGCGACTCGAGGGGAATATCGCCTGCTTACTCTTTGAGAACCAGCGAGCATCGAGAAACTGTCTGGCCGCAAACCCCGCCATTAATTCGGGCGCAATGACGGCCACCAGCATGAGGCCAAGCCTGCGCCCGGCGCGAGCCAGTTTGCCCTGACCGGGCCCAGGGACGTTCGGATGCACCGAGATCCATGTACACGCAAATACGGTGGCTAAGCAACCGCTGATGATATTGAAAAGCGTCCGGGGTGTCGACGTCCGGGTCGCTAGGAATAGGCGCTTCGCGAGAGCAGAGAGGGTGCCCCAAAACTGGGCAGTTTAGAGCGACTAGGTGAAGCAGCCAGAGTAGCAGGAGCGATGGCATTCGGGGAGAGCGTGGCTAGTCAGTGGGATCCATTGGGGCGCTCTTTAAGACAGCCCTAGAAGAGGTGATATTACTGCGCAGCCCCATGGAATAGATTCCGAATCGCTGACGGACATTCGGGTGCAGTGTGCACTGAACCCAGGTGCAGGCAAGTACAGTGGCTAAGCAGCTGCTGACGATGCTAAAAATGCCTGTCGTTGGTATCCGAGGCACTTCTTGACATAGACGGTTTCGAGCTGGACCAGGGGCCATTGCCGAGGGCTTCCTTTTGAATTTTGAATAACCTGAGATGAATGAATACACAGGACTGCGCAGCCCTCCATGGAAGGCTGACAGCAACAGCAGTGCTTCTGAGTCTAACATAGATTTGCCAAGTCGGACATTCGGGTACCCTGAGACCAATTCATTGAAGTCGCACAGATGGGTGATAAAAGTTGTGAGTCTTGACCACTGTAATCCTGAACTATACTGAGATACTCTCGACCAGCCTTGCTTCTGCCCGTTGAGACAATTGTTTCCGAGCAATCCTGAGATGACGGTTTACAACAAGAAAGATCCGGCCGAACAAAGATCGCCAACCAAATCTGACCAAATGTGCAAGGTGGGATGGGACAGGGGCACTAAAAAAGGACTGGTTCGCTATCCCGCGGCTCTGAGATGTAAAAGAACAACATGAAACCACACGGCCATAGACCGGGCGGTCGTGCGAGAGGTTGATAAGGAAAAGGCGACTGCAAGTGATCTTCCGCAGTTGCCGCATGTTTTTCCTCCTTGCCTCTTTTCCTCCTCCTCCCCGCCGCCATGGCCTACTGGGCGTCGACCTCGCCATCGTACCCGCCCACCAAGCAGGCATGGACCCCATCCACCCGCCGCCGACAGGTCCTCTGCATCTCCCTCGGCGTCCTCGCGCTCTTCATAAGCTATCAGACTCAGACTGACGAAGGAACAAGGCAAGGACCTGATAGACAAAGGTCAAGAGCGTCTCTTTGAAATTAAATCAAGGCAACATAGGGCTACATACAATGCAATGCACCCAATTAATACCCGCTATGTACGGCTCAATGTACCAATATGTACTCTAAATAAAAACGGGTATCCGTACCCACTCGGCGCGCTTCCCCTCCCCTCCTACACACATCCGTCTCCGCATCCCGACAGCCCCGCCGCCGAGGCTACTTTTACAACTGTAGCGACCAGTCTACTCCGGCTCATCACAATCGTGTTCCACCCCGCGCCCTTCATAGAGACTCTGAGCTCGTCGTGCCACGGCCCCTGCTCGTTCGTCAGCAGGTACAATACGTCCAGCACCCTGCCCAAGCTCGTGGAGTCGTTGATACAATCCTCCTGCACATCATACAGCTTCTTGATGATCTGCGCGTTATCCGGCAAACAATGGCCCATCATCGTCTCCACCCGCGTCGGGTCGTCCCCGGGCAGGGGCGTAAACTGTTCCATCACCTGCGGGAGCTCGCCCAGCTGTAAAAGCTGCTCCCCCACTCCGCGAGGTTGCGGCAGTGCTGGATGAAGTCGCCCCGCCTCAGGTGGATCGCGAGCGTGCGCTGCGCCCAGTCGCACGGCGCCGCGGGCAGCCGTGGCCCGCGCGGGTTGAACAGGTACGTGTTTCCTCTCGACGGCGGCGCACACGATTGGGGATGCGGCGAGGAGCTTGAAGGTGGGGGGACTGCGAGAACGACGGCCACAGCGACAGGACGCGCGAGTTGCCCCAGATCCAGAGGTCGAACACCTGCGGCATCTTGTCCACCTCATACAGCACGCTCACGATCTCGATACAGCGCGCCGGCGCATCGCGCAGGAGCGTCTCCCACGCGGCGAAGACCTCCGCGCCGGGGAGGTCCGCGAGCGGGGGGCTTGATGTCCGCGGAAACAATGAGGCGCCGCTCCTCGGGCGGGCACACGACGTCGAACCAGCGCTCGGAGATGGAGCGGGGCAGGGGGTCGGAGGGGCCGGAGAGGATGGCGTTAAGGGGCGTGCGCGGGCCGCCGGGGGGCTGCTGGTGGAGGGGCCACATGTAGTGCTCGCCGGCCCACACGTAGTCGTTGAAGACGTAGGCACGTTTGGACATGTATGCGAGGTGGGTATTCATTAGGCTGGGGGGTTGATCAGCATCGAAGGAAGGGGGAGAAGGTGGACGGAAGGACGGAAGAGATAATAGCAAAGGGAAAGGGAAAAAAACGGCAGGCGAATTCGCGGATTGGGAGTTTGTGGAATCGGCCCTTCCGACAGACGCCCTCCCCACGTCGTTGTCAGGACAGCACCAAACGTAACAACTCCCCGACTCCATACAGAACAAGCATCACACCGATTCTCGCAGCATTGCCCTCTGGGCAACCGCCCGCCCCGTCGGATCGGGTCTGAGTGTCAGAAAAAAAAAGTAGAATAGACGCAGGGCCGGGGAGCCTCGTATGCAGGTGCAGGTGCAGCCGTCCAATAAATAAAACGAATGGAGGGACGAGACACGCCCCACGCTCCCGGGATGGCACCCCCGCCAGCTGTGCCGTACACATACAGTCCTACACACAGGCAGCAGGGCAGCGAGGCGGGGTTGAGTCACGGAAAGTCCCCGCCCTCCCAACGCGAGGATAAGGATGAATTGGAATCGGTGAAGGGGGTGGAAACGAGCACAACGCCTCTCCCACTTGATTCTGGCAGATCCGCCCCTAGTCGTCTCGTCCTAACAACCACCCAAAGCCCACGCAAAGCGCCGAAGTAACGCAAGCGACATTCGTCTCGTCTCGTTCCGCAGAACAAGGCAAAGAAACGCCCGCCCATGTCCGAGACAAACGCCAGATCGGACCAAAACGCAAACCAGATCCAAGCATCATCAGTCAGTCTTGGTCTTCTTTCTGCGCAGTAAAAGGGGCTGGCAGGCAGCATATTCTCGTGCCCCGCCCAGAGGAGAGACACTTCACAAGTAAACGCAATAGCGCTCGTGCAGCCCTATTTGCATCCATTCCTCGTCAAAAAGCGGAAAAAAGAGGACAAAAGAGGCGACTGACCATTGCCCTGAAGAAGGGGGCATAGACGGGGCAGAGGTCCGACATTTGGTATACACTAGCGGTGGTGGTGGTGGTGGAACGAGAGGAAGAAGGCGGATGGACAGCGACGTGTAGAGGACGACGTTGGTTCAGACGTAAATACATGTAAATAGCTGCGCATCTGCGCATACTGCGGGGCACCGCCACAGCTGCATCTGTCTTCGACGTCGTGTCATCTCCTGCGTCCGACTTTGAAAGCAGTACACCGGTCAGATACCTGTCCAATGCTAGCTACATTCAGGACGCACTCGACCATCAACAAAAAGACAAACAGGGCAAAAGTTCATATATTGTTTTGATATTTTTGACGGCAAGACCCCGAGTCGAACGGGGGATATCGGAATGAACAAATTGTGGTTCCAAAGACTATTTGAACTCAACGCGCACCGTGCGCCTCCTTGCCTTTTCCTACCGCACTTGTTCTCATCCTTGAATGAGTCGGATCTGGGGCTTCAGCGAGGCTGCAGCAATACCAAGTCGGGTTGAAGTTCAGCCTGGCAAATCAATGGCAACCGGAATGAACAACACAGGAGACTCGATGTATAAGCTGAGATCTCGAGGGTATTACATTTTGAGCCCTTCAGAACGGTCAAAAGAAAACCAAGAAAAAAAATCCAATCCACTCTGTGGAACGACGGCAAGACCCCGAGTCGAACGAGGGATATCGGGATGAAAGGCTGTGGCTCATTCATTACCTAAACCCGACGCGCACCGTGCACCTCCTTGCCTTCTCCTCCGCATACTTGTCCATTTGTTACCCACATCCTCCAAGGTTTGACTCAACTCAAACTGGGTAAAAACAAACAAATGTCGATGACAGCAAGACCCCGAGTCGAACATGAAGGGATATCGGGATGGACAAGCTGTGGTTTTTAAATTATACTTGAACTCGACGCGCACGGTGCACCTCCTTGCCTTGCCTTGCCTCTTCCTTCCTGCTTTGCCTCTCCCCTTTGTTTCAGTGCAGCCGCAACATCATGTTAAATTAAATCGCAGTTCAAGTTGAATGATTACAGTAGTAAACAAATGGACAACCCAATGTACAGGCTGAGGTTTTAGGAGTTGCCATTGGACTTCGAGCCCTCGGGAATGGCCAAAAAAAACGGGGTCATTTCTTTCACGGCAAGACCTCGAGTCGAACGAGGGATTTCCGGTGAATAGACACGCTACCGGGCATTTGAACCTGACACGCACTGTGCCTGCCTTTTCTTTTGTTTCTGGAATCCTTTCCTTGTTCTTGCTCACATACTTCATTCAACCTTTGAGTTGGTGATATCAATGGGGAAAAAAGGGATGGCAGATCCTTTTCATGGCAAGGCCCCGAGTCGAATGGGGATATCGGGATGAACAACATTGTCACCTGGTACTGCTTGAACTCGATGCGCACCGTGCACCTCCTTGCCTTTTCCTACCGGACTTGTTCTCGTCCTTGAATGAGCCATCGGATCTGGTACTTCAAGTTCAGTGAGGCCACAGCAATAGCAAGTCGGGTTGAAGCTCAAGGTAAATGAATGGCAACAGAACGAAAAACACAGGATACTCAATTTATAAGCTGGAATTAAATTTCAAGCCCTTTGGAATGGTCAAAAGAAAACCAAGAAAAATATCCAATCCATTCCTCGGAACAATGGCAAGACCTCAAGTCAAATGAGGGATATCAGGATGAAGTGGCATACATATGTACTCGAGCCCGACATGCACCATGTGCTTCTTTGTCTTACCTTCTCCTTCCTGTCCTTGTCTTTTCTTTAACTACTCACATCCTTCAATGTTCATCAACAGTTTTGAGATTATGAAAACTCAGTAGTCTTGTGACAGACAAAGAGGAAGCGCAACTGATCATGGCAAGACCTCAGTTGGAACCAGGGATCTCGGGTGGATAGACCAAATGGACTAATTCAAACCTGATGTGCATCCTGCACCTCCTTCCCTTTTTAGTCTTGTTTTGTCCTTTCCTTACTCACATACTTCAATGTTCAAGCTGGCATCGACAATAAATGGGAAAAAAGGGATTGCAGATCTTTGCATTGCAAGACCCCAAGTCGAATGAGGGATATTGGGCTGCATTAGAGCCTGCTTACGTATTTGAACGCTCACCACCCTGCGCATCCCTGCCTTCTCTTTTTTGTTTTGTCGTCGTCTTTGAACGAGTTGACTATGATATCTATCCAGTGAGGCAACATCAAGTCAAATCAAGTTGAACTTGAACTTGAACTTGAACCACGGACCACAGCTGCAGACTCAATGTACAAGTTGAGCCTTTGCAAGTTGCCAATGGATTTTGGTTCCTCCCGGTAAAGCCCAAAAAAAATCCGAGCTATTTTGGATGACGGCAAGACCCCAAGTCGAACGAGGGATATCGGATGCAGATTGGATCACAGTCTTTGCCAAGCATTAGAACCCGACGTGCACCATGTGCTTTCCTGCCTTTTGCTTCTTTTTGTGTCCTTGAATGAGTTGACTATGATATTTGAGTCATATTTCAGTCTGGCCACCAATGTAAAATCAAGTCAAGTCAAGTCAGATTGAAGCTCAACCACCTGAAATACAATTGTAAGCCAACCACCGATATTGGCGCAGACAACGGACTCAATGTAAAAATTGAGATTTTGGAAGCTGTCATTGGATTTGAGTGCCCAGAAACATTATCCCAGCCAAAGAAACTGTTAGATTACACTGGGGGCAACCAGCGAGGCATGCAAACACCAAGTGCGTTACATGCATGTGGCTCACAGTCAGAACAAAGCCCACAAAGGTGCCTTTAACAAGCAAAGGGGGGCTTTGTTGCATGCTTTATTCCCCTGCACTAGAGAACAAAGCATGCAACAAAGCTGCCCTTAGTCTGGTAAAGGCGGCTTTGTAGCCTTTCTTCCATATGTGAACCAGATGCATGTAACACATGTGGTGTTTACATGTGTCATTGGCTGCCCCCAGTGTTATTGTTTCATGGAAAGACCCCGAATGAGGGATATTCGGATGAACACACTGAGGAAAGCAATCTCTTGACCTAGGTCAAGAGGGTAAGCAGTAGTAGTTGATTCAGTAGACGAAAAAACAAGAATATACTTGATGTCTTGATATAGTATGAAACCGACCCCAAAAGAGCAAGTGTCAAACACCCTATTGGGAAGAAATTATACTCTTAGTGTTAGCGAAGTATGAAAGGACTGCTGAGAGGTGAACTCTCAGGAGCTCAGTCAGAGAGAAAGAGACAGTGTGTATTCAAACTGCTGAAAGACATGCCAAAACGACTTGTTTTGGCAATGCTTTCAGCTGTCTTGAAACAAGGAGTTTCATCTTAAGAACCAAGGAAAATTGATGAAACTCTTTGTTTCAAGATAGCTGAAAGCATCACTGAAACAAGTTGTTTCGGCACATCTTTCAGCAGTTTGAATACACACTGTCTCTTTCTCTCTGACTGAACTCCCGAGAGTTCACCTCTCAGCAGTCCTTTCATACTTCACTAACACTAAGAGTAAATTTTATTTCCAATAGGGAGTTTGACACTTGCTCTTTTGGGGTCAGTTTCATACTACATCAAGACATCAAGTATATTCTTTTTTCTTTTGTCTACTGAATCAACTATTATTGCTTACCCTCTTGACCTAGGTCAAGAGATTGCTTTCTCCAGTGATAAGCCGTAAAACAGACCATGGGTGAAATAGCAAGGAATTTGCTGATTTCTACCTTCGTCCTGCATAACTGGGAGGAGCTTCACGCACTTCTTGTCTGCGCTGTCCTTGGCGAGGGTGCCCTGCTCAACAAGGAAAGAGTGCAGGCGGGTGCTATACACGTAGTCCTTTGTGTCGTCGAGCTGGCGTGCGGCTTTGCCGTGGCGAGTTGCCTGCACTATCACACTCGACACGCTCTCTGTCGCCTGGTGGGTGCTGTCGCTGTAGATGGCGGTGCTCGCAGAGAAGGTGGTGTAGGCGGTGTACTTGTTCTTGGCGTTGTATTTGGACCGGTGGCAATAGAGGAGAGAAGAAAGGAGAGAAATGGTATGTACTCTGTGCGTGACCTTGGACTCTGGTGGCCATGGTCATGTGATTTGATCTTGTTTCCATTGCCTCTTTCCACTCACCACTGTGCACCCCGGTTGCCCCACCGCAGCTCTACTCCCAGGACCCTTCTCGCCCGTCCCTGTGATGTCAGCTAGGTCTCCCTAGAAGCAAGTCGCCCCATTTGTATGGCCCCAAAGACGTTCCCATACATGTGCCCATGCTCCGCACGGCACAGCGACCAAGACCCCACCCTCTGCTACTCCTGCTACAGAGGAAGAAGGACTTGAAGAATCAAAGAGTATGACCAGCACATGACCAGCACATGATCGGACCTTCTAGGCTGATTGGCAAATAAAACTCAAGAGTACAAGTTCGTACTCCTTGAGCGGCGTGACCTCCGCCCTCTCTACAGCTATGCTACCACCAGGTAGAGGGCCGATGTCACACTAGAAGGGGAATTGGGGCACCTCAGTGCTTGCTGTCAGGTTGAGCACTTCCTAAGTGCCTCACTCCCAGCATGTGGGGTATCACCTTGTACCTCTACCATCACACTTGTAGTGACGGGAGCAGTGAGGGATATCTGGTGCCCCCATGCTCCTCCATGCAGGCCATAGCTGCTTGCTCACTCCCAGAGCTGAGCGCTCATGCCTGTCGTCGCTTCTCCAGCTGTGGTGAAGCCCCTTGCGGTGGGCTCCATTGTGATGCGGGTCTTGAGGCTTCGCCGTGCTGGAGGTGAAGCACGCATGGATGTCGAGTCCGGCACAGCTATGGAGGCAGTGAGCGCTATGGAGCGCTCCTGCAGTAGTGTGGTCCCCAGTTGTGAAGACAGAGACAGACCCCTGTAACGCAGGGGCCGCAGAGCAGTTGTACGGATGCTCAGCCATACAGGGTCTAACACATTGAGGTGGTTTGCCTTGGTCGATCTTGGGCTTCATGACATAGAGGTTGTTGCAAAGTAAGATTAGGTAAGTAATGATCACAGATCATCTACCTATTACAAACTAACTATGTATATGTATATTAAGTATTCATTGTATCTTGCAGTGGTCCTCAACCACATCTATAGTCCGTACACTGTCACAAATGCATAGAGGTGGTTTGCCTTGGTGGTTTTCCGGCTCACAACATGAAAGATCTCTCACATAATCTAGCTACCAGAGCTATACAGGCTCAACTACATAAGCATATATGACATATAGTGATGTCTGCCTTGGGCATGTCTCCAATACCTCCATCACACTTTCATATGACACAAATGGTAAACAAATTCACAAAGGCCGTGAAAAATATCCACATCATAAATCATGTTTACTATATATAGTTGGTAGAGGGTATGGAATTTCATCAGGTAACAGATTTTACTGACTCTTGTTCCGTGGAAGTTCCTGGAGTCACAAATTTTGCTGATTAAAGTAAAGTTTGTGGAAGCCATGGAAGTTCCCAAAGTAGCAAATTCTACTAACCTAGTTGGTGGAGGCAGTGAAACCTCCTGGGGTAATAAATTTTACTGTCTGAAGTTTGTGGAAGCTATGGAATTTCACCAGATAACAGATTCTGCTGACCCCTGGTTGGTGGAAGGCATGGAGGCCCATTCTTTAGTAAGGGTTTTCTGGTTGGGAATAACACTTTGCTCAGTCTGCACCACATACAAACTTGTCATATGAGAGCAAGGTCTGTTCTCGGCCGATAACAAGTGTGTTGTGCGGAGACCACAGTCCAACCCTAAAGGGCATTGGGATCCAAAAAAGGAGTTCTGAGGGGAGATAAGAGACCCAACCATTGTGTATTTGCCAGCGCAGAGGTGCAGAAGGGGACTTGAGGTGAAGGGACTGGTATAGAGAATGAGTCTGTACTAAAGGATGCATAGAAGAGGAACCTACATTGAGTAAACTCCGAGAATGCATTTGAGGTAATGAGAATGTAATTGAGGTAACCAAATTTGTGTGCCCCTCTAGTGGCTCCCTGAGTGCAGCTCCAGTCTCTGCATCCCAAATGCGCACAGTGTTGTCACTGGAGCCAGACACAATTCTCTTGCCATCAGGTGAGAAGGCAACTGAGATGACCCCATCAGTGTGCCCCTCCAGTGCCTCCCTGAGTGCAGCTCCAGTCTCTGCATCCCAAATGCGCACAGTGTTGTCACTGGAGCCAGACACAATTCTCTTGCCATCAGGTGAGAAGGCAACTGAGGTGACCGGATTGGTGTGCCCCTCCAGTGGCTCCCTGAGTGCAGCTCCAGTCTCTGCATCCCAAATGCACACAGTGTTGTCATAGGAGCCAGACACAATTCTCTTGCCATCAGGTGAGAAGGCAACTGAGGTGACCCCACTGTGCCCCTCCAGTACAGCAATTGTGTTTGGCCACTGTTTCATTCTCCCTTTTGTAATTGATAACAATTGCGGGAATTCATCTGAGAATCTTTTGAAGATTTCAGACTGCTCTGGTGCCAAGGCCAGTGCTGATAGATAAATGTGAGGAGCACTTTGATTGATTGCATCCCAAAAGAAGGAAATAAATCTTTGGGTATCAGTCACAAATTGGATGAGGGATGTGCTCTAATGATCTTCAGCCCTCATAGCATCTCATAAGATCATTCTTAGACATACCTCATTTGCCCAAACTATCAATTTAGCTAGAGCCTGCTGTCCATAGCCCACAATCCCAAGTAAACTCAACAACTCCAGCCAAAACAGAAACTTTTTGAACAGCAAGTTCTGCACTCTTAGGCCACGCCATGAATCATAGGCTATCTCTACCAGATGATCCACCCAAAATTGAGCAGCATATCGGAGATGCAATGGGATGTAGTTGTCAAGTCGCCACTGGAGATCTGGTATGTCAATGTTTCGCAAGTATGAGGTTGGTAGATCACAGATATTGAATCTCAGGTGCCTGTCCAGCACCTTCATAAGAGTTGACACCAGTGCTCGCTGTTGATTGTCTGTGCCACAGAGGATTTCAGGCCGGGTCTCTTGAACATAAGACATCATAAACTCCCTAAACGAGAGATGTATTATCCTGATTACTGCCCCTGGAGTATCAGACACATGGATTACAGCACTCAGAGGGAGCAGTGTCTCCAGAAGAACTGTTTTATCCAGTTCAAGCAAGTCTGCCAGACTCTGGGAATCCAAAGGTTCCAGGAGGAGCAAAATTGTACTCAGAATCTTTACAGCACGTTCACGGTAACCTTGAATACGCTGTTTCCCTCGGACAGCTATTGGGATGGCATACTCCATAATCCGGAGGTATAGATCATGCAGGTCAGTGAGAGCTTCACCATTTAGCAGTTCATCAACAGATTCCTGGGGGGGTATATGTGGCAGTCCTGCAAGAACATAACGAACAGCTGTAGCTGCAAAAACAAAGAGTCCGTTTGCTCGGGTTGTTATTTCTTCTGCCTGCCGGCTCTGAATTTTCCAGGGATGATGTGTAATCCAATTTGCCCCATCAAGTGATTGCTCAACATAGAGGTGGATGTCACGTTCAACCATAATGGGTTCAATTTCATCAAGGTCAAACCTATGCATCAGAGAACAAAGTTTACCAAATTTCAGATAAGAAGGAACATCAGGGCGTCCAGTGAGAAAGAATTGGATATAGGCTGGGATCTGACCAATGCTATCAGATAGCCACTGCAAGAAAATCTGGCCACGGTCTTTTCCACATTCATCCAGAGCATCAAGACAGATTACCCATGGTGTTGAAGGGGCAGGTAGCTTCCCAAGAATTTCCACAACCAGCTTCTGGAACTGCAGGCGTGGTTCTGCCTCGCAAATACGAGTACAATCTTTCTCTAATAACTCAATGAGATGAGCCTGAAAGATGGGACTATAATCTGCGAGCTGCATGGCGAGTGTTGTAGCAAGGTGATTTATCTCCTTGCGGTCTGTATAGTCATGGGAAAAGAAAAAAGATGCTGCAAGAGCCCCTTTCTCCTCGGCCAAGATGGTTGCAACTGACTTTGCGATTGTGGATTTGCCTGATCCTGCAACCCCACTGAGCATGACCAGGCGGATTGAATCAGGAGTGCTGGTCAAGCGTGCAACAATGTCCCTGATGATGTCAACTCGTGTACCATTCATGCATTTCTCAGGTGTGTTGGCAGCATTATAGCGGGCTGCCGCACATTTGAGACTTGCTAGAATCTCTCTGGTGTTACCTCTCCCTTGGACTATGGTGTTGACACTATCAGCTTTTCTGTCAATCCTCTGACCTGACTTACAATTCATTTGTGCAGTGCCACTGCTGTTATTGAGAAACAGTATTTGGGAGAGGATGAATCAACCTACAGATTATTTACAGTGAAGTGTCCAGTGTTGATGTCATAAGCCATCCTGGGACCCTCCCCAAGACCCCCACCCCCACCTTGGATGCCACCTTCCCCACCTTGTCCCCCTATCCCGCCTGGGAAAGATAAGTGATAGCGCTGGCTTATCAATTTTGCAACACACCATGGATGTTCTGATCAACTGTGTGGAATTCACTGGCCTGGTGAGACATTATAGGGCCAGTGTCAATTGGTAGACTCTGAGTAGAGGTGGATCTTGTGTATAAGTGCGGTAGACCTGGAGGTGAAAGAACAAGGGCAGGCTGACAGCTCACTGACAGACACAGCCAGCATGCCACGTGCAATGTTTCCTAATTATAGTGTGCCAAATTCGGGAGAAAACGGCTCAATTTTTCGTTTGTGAATATCCACGGCTAGAACACACGGATGGACACAGATAGCACATAAATATCATATATTCTGCCCCGAATTCAAGCCATCATCACACTCATGAACTCTGTATATAAGCCCGGTTTTCGAAAGTTACAAGAGCGCGGTGGGTCGCCTCGCGGCCCACCACTTCGGCTGAGAGATGAGCGCCCGAATTAGCGCGCAATCGATAAGCGCCGGCCGCGGTTAATCGATGGGAGGAGTCCGAAATGGCTTCGGACGGACATGCGTAATTTTATAATGAAAAAAAAAAGAGAGTAATTGCGTAAACCAGAGCTCAGGGTATCCATTCCGATGCAATCTTCGGCCCGGCCAACCTCCCTCATACCATCTTTCAACCGCAAGATATGTATTATACTCCGCCAAGTGGGGTGTTTTCGGCCGCTTCGGCCTGCTGCCCAAAGTACTTGGTCGCTCCGTTCCCGCGCAAACGACATCAGCGACTATTCCTGATGTCAGCCCGCGCTTTCTCTCGCTCCGTACAGCGTAGCCTGGACCACCCACCCGACGCTTCCTGATGCCCCAGACGCTCTTGTCCTGCACGCCGTACGTCTTCCCTGTGGAGCAAATCCGATATTCCCGACGAAGTCCGCCCGATAGTTCCGACTCCCCCGACGCTGCCGCCTTCTCTTGCGCCTTCTCAATCTATGCGCCCGCCTTCCCGCCCACCGCGCGCTCGGCCCGACGCGTTTATCTGGCACTGTGTGGCGCCGTCCTCCATCGCTGCTGCGGCGATCAGGACTGCCACGTCGCTCGACTGCCCCGCTATGCCTCGAACGCGGCTTTCCCAATCCCACTCCTTTGCTCTCATTTGCCTAGAAGCAGGCCCTTGTCCTGCACTGCTGAGAAGGCGGTTGGAGGGCTGTATTTGAGGTGCGTCAAGTTAGCACGGGTAATCTTCTCCCGCTAATTTCGTGCTGTCGTGCCTCTTCGGACGCCCCCGACGCCTTCTCCACGCTGTCGATGCCCGCCTCGTTGAAGATTAGCATACGACGTGCGCAGCGACCAGGAATGCCGCTCGCTGCCCGGGGACCATCTATAGCACCACGACAGCACGCGCGATCCGCCCCACGACTTGGACCTCACCACAAACGCGCTCTACTGTTTCTTTTACGCCCTCGCGCTCGATACCACGCCGGCGTGAACCCAAGACCGACCTACACCACCCGCTGCACGCGATGCTGGCGCTCGTCGCAGCCCGCGTCGCCTCGTCGCCTTCCCGCACACCGTGGCCCTTCAGCAGTGTACTGCCGTCACCGCCCGACGCCTGCGCCTGCCGTACTCCTGGCACCACCTTCACCACCTCCTGTGTGCGCAGTGCGCGCAATGGTCGTTCCCCATCGCAGGCGCCGCCTTTATCGCGTCCTCGCGCGCCAAGTGTGTCTCCAGCAAATTGCACTCTCCCCGATCCACGCACGCCGGGGCCGGGCGCATCATCGACACGGCACGCACCACCCCCTGAGTGCGCAGCACCTGCGGCAGCTGCTCCCCATCGCTCGCGCCGCGGTTATTACCTCCCCGCCCGCCGCCACCATGTACAACACCTCACTATCCTCCGCCCAAACCCAGCTCCTGTCCGGCACCGGAAGTACGACGCGCAGCATCGCCGGAGCGCGCAGCAAGTGCAACGAGCTTTCCCATCGTCCGTGCCGTCTTCATCGCCTCCCCGCGCCCGGCGCCGGCTTCCTCTGCGCCCACGGTCTCCGCTACAAACCTCGGCCGGCTGCGCAACGCGAACACGACGGGCACCATCCCCCGCGATGCGCATCACACGCTGCAGCTGTCCCCCATCGCCCCATACCCTCCCTGCTTCCCATGTCCATCCTCCGTGCCATACCGCCCCGCCCGTTGACGACTCCGCCGCACCGCCGCCGATGCCCAGCACGCCGCGCGCCAGCTTCCCATCGCCAGCGCCTGCCACATCTGCCGCGATGACACTGCCGCGGGCTGGCAGCGCACGGACCACACGGAGGCAATGTGCACCCCGCGCTTCCACCGGTACCCGCATTCCACGCTAGGGATGTCAGACAAGCGCGGATGGGGCACCGCGAAAAGTCTCGGTGCGACGAACGCGGGCGGAGACAACGGGACCTACGCTGCCCCGGGATTTCAGATCGCACTGCGGCCTGTGCAGCTCGAATCTCCGGCGAGCGCTGCGAGCGCGGGGAGGGGTACTGCGTGAATGCAGTAGAAGTGCCCATTCGGACTCGCATTACTTATGCATCCCGATTCTTCGCTTTCCCCATTGTCTTTTGCATCGGCTACATTTTTTGTACTTTGTAGTTTGATAAATGGGCATGTATCGATACCTTAGAAATTGTCGTGTCGGGTGCCCTTTCTCCGATTGAGACAAGGAGGATCGAATACGCAGAGTTGGAGCAAGCGTCGGACTACTTATCGGTCGTGAACCGATGCCCGCTCACTGGATTGAAGCCCTCAATCTGTGTTCCACTTTCGCGCAGTTCAAAGGCACTACGTTGTGCAGGATGGGGCGCGGCTGAGTTCAAAAGCCTGCCTGTGACGCAGGAGTTAAAAGAAAACCAAGAAAAAAATACAATTGCATTCCATGCAACGGCAAGACCCCGAGTCGAACGAGGGATATCGGGATGAACACGTTGTGGTTTATTACTTAAACTCGACGTGCACCGTGAGCCTCCTTGCCTTTTCTTCTCTACATCTACGTGTCCATTCGTTACCCGCATACTGCAAGCTTTGAGACTCAAACTGGTAAAAACATGCGAATTCGATGCTAACGGCAAGACGCCAAGTCGAACGAAGGATTTCGGGTTGAACTTCTGCCACATAATACTCAATCCCGACGCGCACCGTACACCTCCTTGCCTTGCTTGCCTTTTCGTACCGGTTTTCTCGTCCTTCAAGTTGTCTGGGTGCTGCTGCCGTAACATCAAATCACGTCAAATCAGGTCAATTCGAAGTCGAATTACTTATGTTGAAGGTGACTAAACAAGGTTTGTTGGTTGCTATACGCGGCGAAACTCACCACGCGCGCCCTGCGCCTCCTCGCCTTTTCTTACCCGTTTCATACTTGATTTAGGACTAGAGGACGGGGCGAGAAAATCGAGTATAATTGACTGTATGGCAAGACCCCGAGTCGAACGGGGGATTATCGGGATGAAGCGCTAGTATCACCATATTGTAGTCCGATGCGCACCGTGCGCTTCCTTCCCTTTTTATTCGTTTTTGTGTCCTTGTTCTTGAATGAGTCGAATAAGGTGTTTTAGTGCAGCCGCCGCAACATCAAGTCGGGTTGAAGTTAAAGTTGAAGTTGAATAAATAAGCTTGCAAACCAACGTTGAACGCCTCCACCATCGACGAACAACACAACAAACCAATGCACAGGCTGAGATCTTGAGAGTTACCATTTTCAAACCCTCGGGAAAAAGAATTCAATCAACTTCTTACTGCCCCACGGCAAGACCCCGAGTCGAACGAGGGATATCAGGATGAGGTGCTCTGGTTGCAACACATTCGAACCTGATGCGCGCATCTTGCACCTCCTTGCCTTTCACTTCTTGTTTCGTCCTTTCCTTACTCACATGCTTCAATGTTCGAGCTGGCATCGACAATAAATGGGAAAAAAAGGGATCGCAGATCTTTTGCATGGCAAGATCCCGAGTCGGACGAGGGATATCGGGCTGCATTAGAGCTTACGTATTTGAACTCGACGCGCACCCAGCGCATCCTTGCCTTCTCCTTTTTGTTTTGTTGTCGTCTTTGAATGAGTCGACTATAATATCTATCCGGTGAGGCAACATCAAGTCAAATCAAATTGAAGTTGTCAATGAAGTTGAAATCGAACCACTTGAAATACCGTTGTAAACCAAAAACCGATCTTGTTGCGAACCATAGCTGCGGACTCAATGTACAAATTGAGACTTTGCAAGCTACCAATGGATTTCAGGTCCCCCGGTAATGCCCCCAAAAAAACTCGAGCTATTTTGGATGACGGCGAAACCCTGAGTCGAACGAGGGATATCGCAGATTGGATCACATTTGTCAATCATTTGAACCCGATGCGCACCATGCGCTTTCCTGCCTTTTGCTTCTTTTCGTGTCCTTGAATGAGTTGACTATGATATTTAAGTCATATTTCAGCCCGGCCACCAATGTCAGGTTGAAGCTGAACCACCTAAAATACAATTATTGTAAACCAACCACCGATATTGGCGCAGACAACGGACTCGATGTGAGAATTGAGATTTTGGAGTCATCAGAGTCGAGTGCCCAGAAACATCAGGGTTATTCACACCTGGCCTTTTTCGCGCCCTTTTTTCTGCCCTTTTTTGCGTCTTTTCTCTCATTCTCTTCGTTTTTTGCCCGGTTTTTTTCCCTCTTTTTCAATTAGAAGTACAAAAAGGGTGGAAAAATCAAAAAAAAGTCGGGGTCCTACATACAAATCTGGGGAAAATGCAAAAAAAAAGGGCGTGAAAAAGGGCGTAGGTGTGAACAACCTAATTAGGGTTGTTCACAATTGGCCTTTTAGGCACCCTTTTTGCACCCTTTTTGCATCCTTTTTCATGCTTGGTAGATAGTGAGCTATAAAATGCAGAAAAATTCACCACAGTCCTTTTTGAACATTCAAGTTGGTATCTGACCTTTGAGGAACAATAGGAGCACCCAGGCTGCATGAAATGAAAAAAGGGAGTCATAAAGGGTGGAAAAAGGGAACTTCAGGCTAGGGGTTTCACAGTAGCCTTTTTTCACACCCTTTTTTCGTGCCTTTTTTTTTCCATTTCTTCCAGAATTGCATGTAGGACCCTGTTTTTTTGGTCGTCTACCCTTTTTACACTTCTAATTGAAAAAGGGAAAAAAAAAACCAAGCAAAAAACGGAGAGAATCAAAAAAGGCGAAAAAGGGTGTGAAAAAGGGTGCGAAGAAGGGCTACTGTGAACGACCCTATTATCTCAGCCAAAAAAAAACTGTTAGATTATTGTTTCATGCCCAGCGCTGACATCAGGCTCCCCAGGCAGAGGGACAAGATACATTCTCTGACGCACTGCATGTAGGAGGGCACAAATAGGGTGGTGTGGAGTGATTTCCACCGCAAATTTAGTATATTCTTCCCGGCTATATTGCACCATTTCTACCTATATCGTATGTGTACCCACTCTAATTTCCAGTAGTCTCTCGTAGACAGACATTATAACAAACTAGTGCTCGTGAACTTGCATGTTATAATCTGTTGACTAAGATTGACTTGTGATCGGTGATGAGCTTATTATATAATCATGAAATCTCAGTTGCGCAAACTCTTGCCTTCTGACACCCTGCTTAATGATTTAGAACTATGACAGGTTATTGGTTGGACAGGGAATGGTGTCTGACCAT
Organism: Mycena olivaceomarginata; assembly: GCA_029378375.1. Taxonomy (NCBI): domain Eukaryota; kingdom Fungi; phylum Basidiomycota; class Agaricomycetes; order Agaricales; family Mycenaceae; genus Mycena; species Mycena olivaceomarginata. Next base: position 135,388 of record JARKIC010000986.1, on the reverse strand, counting down.
CTGTTTGGTGCCGGAACACTGCAATAATATGTTGTGGTTGTGATTTTCACAGTATTGAAATCTACTGTTTTGCAAGAGAAAATTCCCCATTCTGAAGTGGCACAACTGTTCAATACCAGATTTCAAACAATTTGGCTTCTTCAAATTTTCATGAAGGGTGACCCCCTGCATCAGCAGAAGGAGACCGAGATTTCAAAGTCCGATGATTATATAATATAATAACTTCATCACCAATACATCACTGCCCAATAGGGGAATTCACGGTAGACATTATTTTCCCGTTTGTGAATAAAATAATCAAGTGATGGGACAATTATGTCTACAAAATAAAAATATTCCACAAACGAGATTTAATCTCGTTTGTGGAATAAACACTTGTTTGTAAAATATATCTGTGTACTTGAGTAAGCCGTTCGTGACTGATTATTGCCGCCCATGGCTGCCGGCATGGCAGAGAAGACCAAGGCTCCTGACAGCAAGACAATCAAGCAGCTCGAGGCTCTGTTGGCTGACATGAAGAAGGCTGCCACTGCCCTGCCCGAGAAACGTCCCTGAAGGAGGCCCAGGGGTTCCAGAAACAAGCCCAAGTCTGAAGACCGACGCGGAGGGCGACACTTTCACTGACGCCAAAGCAAAGGAGCCGAAGCCTGCCAAGGAGCTGAAAATTAATAAAAATAATTGGTGGAACACAAACAGGGTGATCATGTATTTATTCTACAAACGAAGACTTTATTCGTCCCATCACTTGATTATTTTTATTCACAAACGGGAAAATAATGTCTACCGTGAATTCCCCTAATAAACTCCAGACTAAATTTCCAGCGCAATTCATGCAGAAATGCGCCGAGCGGCCATGGCACTTTTCGAACCTGCAATCACAAACTGCTACATTCAGATGTTAGGTCAGCCCGCCACATGAGTGATAGTGATAGTTCAATATATTGAGGTACCAGATCAGGTAATATTGAAGTGTCTATCTGCGAGAGACTATAGTGATAGTGATAGTGATATATTACACACAGCATGGTCCAGTCTCTGAACACTGTGTTCCCAGAGGTATCCTGGCACGCACAAGCCCTTCACACCTTCACCCTGGACCCCAAAAACCCTACTTGCTGAGCTATTTGAATGTTGACCGAATGTCTATCTAAAGTAGGATGGAAGTGGTAAAAAAGAATCTATTGTTGTGCCGTGGTAGTGTCAACCAGTCTAAAGGAAGAGGGGGAACATAAATGGGAGTAGCCTCAATAAATTGAGTGACTTTGTATGCAAATTTTGCAACCAATGAAATAGTCTGTCTGTGGGTGATCATGTGAGTAAAGAATCTCGTGGTCGGTGTCAGCAACGGCCTCTGGGTCAGCTAAACAGCGAGTAACCCGGCGAGAACCCTAACCAGGATAAACCCGATAGACGCTAGTAGCTCGTGTGTTCCCCAAGCAGTAGGACCAGTCGTACGGTGTCCTCTCTAGGAGGCCGTATGTCGTAGGTCGGGATGCGAGGCGGAACCCAGAATGAGTTGAAGAGGGTGTGGTATCCACTCAGGTATACAACCCGGGGCGTGGATACAGCCCATAGTACAATGTGGAGGAAGCGGGGCAGGGTGGAGACAATGCCTATGTCAAGCCAAGGTAGAAGCCTGAGATTAGACGAGGTAGAATCTACTGTACATGGAGATTCTACCGAGCTTATATAGGCTTCTAATAAATTAAAACGATCGCGGTCAATTGCGATCAGTTCCTGTACCACAGCATTAAGGAGCATTAATGCTGATGCTCCTGTACTCCTCTGTGTCGGTTTCCGTGGCATTGGAGGGACCTAGGAGACCCGACGTTCGGGTTTCCTAGTCCTGAATGTCATCCTATCCAGTGGTTCAAACCCCGATCAGTTTGCAACCGCTCATGTACTTCGTGTACGCTTCTGTGTCATCTGTAGTGCATCTGGGGACTAAGATCCATCTGTATCACTGGGGAAAATGTACAATATAACTGGCCCAGATATTGCCCGGATATTAAGAATATCCGGGTAATATCCGGGCAATATCCGGACCCCATATATGGTAAGTCACATGGGGTCCGGATATTGCCCGGATATTGAAACCAAATAGAGTAAAAATAGGTCACAACACCTTCTATAAAAGGTAATTGTACCAGGCACACAATAATTTCCATAACAGGTAATAGCCATTTAGTTACTTATGTGGCTGTTTGGATTGTACACAGTGACATGATCATGAATAGCAACTATGATTATCAAAGACTGTTGATCACTTCTTGGTCCTGATCATGACCTCAGATAGAATGAGTTCCAAACTTGCAGCTTCTCTTCAGGCATTCAGTGGATTTCTACAACATATGGAAAAGCCAATCTCCAGTCCAGAGCACCTTTGCAATGGTTCTCTCTGGTTTGATATCCTGTTGGATCTGTAAGTGTAATAGAAATTCAGATTACATGTGCTACAATTAAATATCTATCTAGTGGTTTTTAAGCCCAAAGTTTCAGGCAATGATTTCTCAAAAGGTGGCCCAAGAACAAGAGAAGCTCAACGATGGCTCAACTTGACCTCTCTTTACTATCAGCTGATGCTATATCTTGATAAAAATTGTTCTAAACCTACTGTGTTCCAGACCTTGATGTTCTTGCAAAACATGAGCTCAACCCTAGTACTGCACAAGCTATTGTCCACATGAATGCCTTGGTTCTCACCGCCTATACACACTCCTCTGCTGGGCTGAAACAGTTTCGCAAGCTGGACCAGGTTTATGAAGACACTCTTTCAGAAGATATGGCTGAGGTTGGTGGAGGTAAATGGGAAAAATCTGCAGTCTTAAAAAAAGTGATTTTACTGAGTGTGTCTCTTTCCCTTTATATCCTGATACATGAATGTGCTGAAAATGATTCAGAGAGGAACATTACTACTATCTCCAACACAACTATGAATCTTATATTACAGATCTAAGGAATGAAACTGCAAAAATCAAGGTGGACTTGGAAGAAGCGAATACAGAACTAAATGCCATGAAAGAGTCTCACCAAGGACATCATGACATGCAGCATGAACAACAAAAAAGTCAATGGGAAGATCAGGTCAACGAGTTGCACAAAGAAATCGATGAAAATAATGAAAAAATGTATGTCAGTCCCCTGACCATGACTACATTGTGAGCACTGATTTTTGCTGATCTGCAGATTCATGCTAGAGCAGGACCAAGAAAGCTTGAGTATACAATCTATGGAAAAGAGTGGAACACATACCTCTCAACGGCACCAAGATGTGGTAGCAGATGAGAGGCATACGCGTCACGTCACTAGACATAAGGTCCGTGGTCACATCACACCGCATCGCGTACTGCTGCAGGCGCCTGGAACCAACAGATGATGGTGGTTGTGTGCAAATATAATAATGATCATTAGTCATCTTCCAGAGATGCTAATAGTTACAAACAGTACAATCTAACTAAGAATTATATACAAGGTCCAACCCTGTCACAGAGCCCTCCAGTTCGAACATACAGTTTGTCCAAGATTAGGAGTCCTGTCCATAGTATGGATCTTCGCCCCCCCCATGTCTCCTCTGTCGGGTCCAGCAGACGAGCTTCCTCATACTCCCGCTCTAGACATTCTGCCTCTCTTCTTTCCTGCTTCTTCACATGATGATTGTGCTTGCAAAACCACCGCGTTTTAACGTCTCCTATCCTTTGCTCCAAGAGAACATTGAGTCATGAGGCCAGAAGCATATCCACATCCTCCACACCCCTAAAGCGTTGAAGGAGAGAACAGGTTGGGATTGGAGCCTCTTCATCGTAGAGTTGTTGGAGCATTGTTGGAGCAACAGTCGGCTCGAAGTCGCAATCAGTTCTTCCGCACTTCGCCCCTGTAAGCTTACAGCAATAGTGTCAGCAACAACCCTTAGGTCAGCTGGACCACATCCACATCAGACACAACAGCAGCCATCCCTAGGTGTTGAGAGAGAATCTGTCACTGCTCGAATAGCACATGACCGTACATCAAGGATCCAAGGGGAGGATGTGGTCAACCAGGCCATATAGGCGATGAGCAACCCAGGCTGAAGAACCTGAAGATATTGCAGAGAGAGTACTGCAACTATGCACCAGACCCTAGTGAGAGGAACCCGCTGATCGATGTGCTCTGAACCTATCAAGAAAACACCAACCAAAACCAAACCTACACACATGCGTCGGAACGGAAACAGAAGTGCTTGAGACGTGCACAGACGAGTATCAGACCCTGGTACAGGGCCTTATAAAAGGTTGGATGGAATGGTATAGACCTCGGAAACGAGGAGAGAGTGTTGGGTTGTCTATAGAAGTCCTTGGAACAAAGTCCAAGTACTTGAGCCTTGTTCTGAGTGAACTGGAATGAAACCGGAAACAGACAGGAAAGCTAGTGGGATGCAACAAGAACATCAATGTGTATGGAACCCTTGCTGTGCAAGTGTTCTGGCTAGATCTGATTGAACGAGAGTAGACTCAGACAAACAGGAATCACAGTAGCACGGTGATGTAAAGCTTCGAAGCTATGAGAAACAAACGAGAACGAGTTGCTGGGGTTCTCCAAAGCGAGGTGGATGCCGATTTCAAGTGTAGACAGTACAGACAGTAGTGGGTTCCGATCCCAAGCTCTTTAACAGTAGTGGGTTCCGTTCCCAAGCTCTTTAACACACAACCCAGACAACCAAGTGCGTACTCAGCACAATTCCAACAGTTCCAGTCACTTTCAGACTATTCCAGACAAAGCGGCAAGTCGGATCTCAAGGATACCGATAACAAAGAAAAGATTCCAAGCCAAGATGAATTCTAAGAGACACCTTGTTCAAACTCCCCGGTATCTGCCCAATTCGCAAGTGTTTCCGCCTACTCGCCGTGGGGTGATTCCGTGAAGTCGCCCAAGATGCCCCTGCTACTAAATACCAAGCCCTGAAACACATGGAAATGTCCGAGAATAAGTAAGTATGAGTAAAATAGTCTGTTTATCCGTCCGACTTCTGTGTATCCATTGTAAGAATGGGTATCTGAGTCCTTCTATTGGCTGCCCATGTCGAGCACGCCATCCTGGTGTGATCCTGTGCACATGTACGATCAGTCGGACTGTGCCCGAACCATCACAACCAATCCCCTATGTCGATCTCGACTGTATATGCTGTTCCTCCCAATGCCTGTGCCTTTCCCGTCTACTGGAACATCTGGAACCAAAGCTCCCAGCCTGTATCTTTCTAGGGACACCGCATTCGAAGTACTTCCCAGTATGGGTACTTGCTCCAGGACCGACGAGTGTAGGTCCAAGTAATAGGACCCTCGCTTAGTGACCATCCCTGATCCGGAATACCCGGGACGGCGTGGAACCATCAAGATGTGATGTTCCCAGTCCCTTCCAGTGATCATCTGATCAGAACGTGTTACGTGTCCACTGTCCAACACACCACAACAGGATTCCAGTCTGTCCCCGTCTAGTTCTGTGAATGGGAATAGAGTAGACTTTGTGTTCCACTTGATCGTTGGGCTACACATCTCCTACATATTTCTGAGTGAGCACATGCCAATGGTTCCAGAGTGTTCCTCCCCATTCCCATCCATTACTCAGTGGTTCCTGCCCAGCCAGCTACTTGGGAACCTCAGTACTGACGCTTCTGGAGCATAGCCTGGCACATGTCTTGTCATGAAAACACGATGAAACGGCATAACATAAATGCGCAGCATCTAGGACGAATTTTGCGATTTCCTATGACCAGTATTTATACCACGGGAAGCAACTAGCACTTCTGTTGTTACTAGCATCCTAGCTAGTATGCAGACCACTTGTTAGGTGATATAAAGGAGAGTCAGAGCGAGCCCTAACTGCTGACTGTAGCATGAGGCTACACTAGTGTGACGCACTAGCTGCTAGCTGAGTGTACAAACAACCAGGGATTAAACCACTGCCTATACATTCATGAGACATGACCTAGGAGACTCTAGTAGTCCAGAGATGACTTGAGACAGAGCTAGCGAGGGTCTAGCAGACGGATATCTATGATAGAAGTGCAGCTAGGGGACAACACCTTGAGCTAGGGAGCTCGGCGTGGTAACTGGTGGTACTATCTAATCTCTAGATAAGCGACTAGGCGGCAATATGCGGAACAACCCGACTAGCAACTGGCTAGGGCTTTGACAAAGACATACCACAACATAAGAGATGAAGCAACACAAGGCTAGTGCCCGATCTGGGCAGCTAGGGCAAAGGGAATAGCAAGCAGGCTATTGGAACGGAGCTAGGGACGATCATACAGCCTGTAACGATGACCGGAGGGCGGATCAACGTTCTGACCAACAAGCTATGACCAATTGCTGTCGGTTGCAACACTGTGTCACCTAGATGTAATAGATCAACGCTCTGACAGAGTAGAGATAACCTAGATCACCGGCTACGTCGCTGGTTGGTCCGGAAGGGGTGCTCAGCATAGACAGAGGGCTGAGGATCCATTGATATACCCACGGTTGAACACTAGCCGGTCAGCGAGGCTGACCTGGCATATACCAAACCAGTCCCAAAACCAAACAGCAGTCGTCTCATTGGCTGACCGTATTTCTTATCATCTAATATTGCTTATTGTATTATTCAGCTCTCTTTCACATGTAACTCGAACCTAGTAGTATAAAAGGGAGCGCAGAACAGACTAGGGTCTATGAACATTACGCCCCAGACTTTGGACGAAGCTGGTGCTAGTGGACTCAGGCTGCTAGTGGAGGTTGATACCAAACTTCACTTGTAGTAGTCTTTATGTTGGAATTAGTAAACTGTGGACTCTGGAAACATCGAGTGACTAAGTTGAGGGTTTTGTGTTGTTGGTCCTAGACCTCCACATATAAAACAAGGGTGTTCTCTTCGAGACCCAGCTGTAGTTTGCACTAGTGACTTGGCCTTCACCCCGACAAGACGGAAGCTCTGCCGTAGTGTGTTGGATCGTGGATTGTGTGTTGGCTTGAGCCCACTAAGAAGAAGACGGACTAGGTGCCCCCACCTCTAGTTTGGCTATAACTTGTCAGTTACTTTGCCTTCACCCTGATAAAGACGGAAGCTCTGTCGTAGTGTGTTGGGTCGCTAGCTAGACACTTGTAGTGAACTAGTGCCGATAAAAGCGGAAAGGTTCCTGTTCTTGGTTAAGGAATAGGTCGGCGGTCAAGGAGAGCCTTGCCGTTTGAGGATTGAAGTCCCTTGTTGTTAGCCTCAGTAGTCTTTGGGGGTTCCCTTAGTGAGGATTTTCACAAACCAACATACTCTGCCCTGGTGTTCTCGACCTAGTGGTCCAGCCATCTTGTATCCACCCCATATAAACACACCCCCCGGACCATCCCTAGGTTCTTAGCAGTGTTGTTTTTGGCAGTTGCATATTGCTAGTTTGTTGTAGAGTGTGTTGTTAGAAGCCTATCAATCAAACTTGTGTTTGTTCAAACCTGCTGGTCGCATACTACGGCCTGGACCCGAACTCACAAAGAGAAGCACTTAGATCTTTGGAGGTAGATTGGTTGTGGCACCACATAAGGCCAGATTAACCTGTTAACGGTTGGAGGTTGCCACAGGGCTTAATGCATTATCATGTGGGTAGCCTAATATAGTATAACATAGGCATAATGTGTTATCTGTGGGTGACTATATAAGGTAATATGTAGTCAGGTGATCTCCGGACCCGGAGGCCAAGAGATCAGGTGATCGCTGAGCTGGCCGAAAAATGTAACAGGTTATAATAGGGAAATAAAAGAAAGGCACTAGCAAGACTTGAACCCAAGGCCTTCAGCTGATCTGACATAAGAACAGCGCCAGAGCTCTAACCGCTAGACCAAAGTAGTTGTATAAATCTGGGACCATTGATCTCAATATATGTTGCCTCTCATGTCCCAATATTTATTGATTGGTGCTGAACTACTTGAAAAATTGTAGTGAATAGTGTCAAACAATTTTTCTGGCTTTCTGATGCTTTCCAAGGCTATCTAATGCCTTTTTATGAAGGCAGTTTTTTGGTTAGGGGCTTTATTGGCCTGCAAAACACAAAATAATTTCCCAAACACAGTGCTTTTTGGCAACTGAGTAGTAAATTCCACAACCAGAGCACCAAAGGGTAGCTTGTATGCCATAGGCTTGGGATATAGGCAGCTAGAGGTATGAGGTATGACGGAACAATAAATATTGGGAGGTGAGAGGCAACATATATTGAGATCAATGGTTCCAGATTTATACAACTACTTTGGTCTAGTGGTTAGAGCTCTAGCGCTGTTCTTATGTCAGATCAGCCGAAGGCCTTGGGTTCAAGTCTTGCTAGTGCCTTTCTTTTATTTCCCTACTATAACCTGTTACATTTTTCGGCCAGCTCAGAGATCACCTGACATCTTGGCCTCCGGGTCCGGAGATCACCTGACTATATATTGCCCTATATGGTCACCCACAGATAACACATTATGCCTATGTTATGCTATGTTAGGCTATCCAAGAGATAACACATTAAGCCCTGTGGCAACCTCCAACCGTTAACTGGTTATCCTGACCATATGAGCTGGTTGTGGTTGGTTGTTTTGGGTGTTTGTTCGCAATACCTATCAATTAGCTATTCCTAGTCATATAAGAAGTGCACCGTTTCAGCGAAAAAGCGAAGATTTTATAGATGGACAAATCCCGTGCTTATCATCTCCCCCCCCTTTCTTAAATCTTGACTGCCCCCGGTCAACCAGATTAAGAAACAGACTCCAATCCTATGCGTTCTTGTGCGTTTCTGTCCATTCCCATTGAGATCTGTCTCAGTTCCCAAGAATCACTTCGGTTAAACTCCGGGATCCTCGATTCCCGTAACTGATCGCCGATCAGAACTCTTCGGAATGGCGATCATTCATCACATCCATCCACAAGTTGTGGGTCCCCTTTTCTTAAGACCCTATCTTCACTTCGTCAAGCCTCCTAACCAAGCACACCAACCCCTGGTTGATATCCCAGCCTCCTCTCGACTTGTTTTCCTTTTCCCATCAGCGCGCCAACTCCCTCTGAAGCCAACTATATTTAGAATAAAGTTGTCTTTTAGAGTTTGTTTTGAAATCCCTCGTTCCTCCGCGGTTTTGCTGTGTAACATTAGAAGCCGCGCTTCTCTGATGGGTCCATGCGGGTTATAACAGTGAATTTTTTTTCACCCTTTCCCACACAATGACTCTCTCTCTCCTACTACCACCATGTCTCCAACCACACACAAGAACACTACCCACAATTCCACCGACGACGAGGGTAGTGACACTCAACCTGCCAAGAACCTCATCCCGCAGTACCACTTTGGCTACCCTAGCCTCGCCTCCGCCGAGGTGCCTGCTTTCTCCACCCAAGCATTCTGGAACTGCTTCGTATCCAGTGAGGGCCACACCTTTGCCAAGCTCATCTGCCACATCTGCCACCCCCGATACAAGGCAGGTGACGAGCAGGAACACCAGTCTTTGCTCCAGGACCTGTGGGAGGGTGAGGGACACATTGTAACGTGTACCCCTGGCTGGACCAGTGTGCATTGTAATATGTCTACAGGGAGAGCTCCCAGGGGGCAGGGAATGTCATGAGGCATTTCAGGGTACATATACGGCAGGAGACTGGGTGCCTCTGCTGAGGAGACCGATTGTCTTTGGATGTGTGCGAGGCACAGCGAGGCCAAGCAACCTCAGAATATGTTTGGAGCTTCAGGCACGACCAGGTGGTCACGTCGGAAAGTGCTTGAGCGTTCGAGAAAGAGGAGAGACAAATGGTCTCTCTTGGCTAGTCGACACATTGTGTGAAGTGGGGGAAGGGCAGTGTTGGGATATCCTCTGCCTCATCCAATGGGTTGGTGTCAAGCATGGGTTAGGTCCTTCCGATGCGAGAGATCATCTGGAAATGGCAATAGGGGAGGTCATCCACGCGTTGCACCACAGGAGGGGACGGGTCATACCCTGTTGACAATTACAGGATGCTGAGTAGTGACATGGGCAACCATGTGGTATAGAGAGTGTTGGTCTTGTTCATCGGAGATGCGTAAATGGAAGGGCACTCGCTGCCCACATGTGGTAGGAAGGAGCTTAGAGTCCAGTCCTGTGACAACTGGTTATACAGGTGTACACTATGAGCATGCCCAGAGGCCCTGTGAAGGAGAGTTACCCATTATCTATGCACTCTATGCCACTATGCTGCTATATTGTACTTTAGCTTAGTCAGTGTACCGCGGAACACACAGCTTTATGTATTATATAAGCAATTAATCTTTACACCACACCACTATGATCATCCTCTGAGTACAGCTCGAGTCTGACCTGTGGGCGGTGCATTGCCATTAATCCAGCAACTCGGCTAGGCATCCATTTAACTGCCTTCCAATTGCAGGGTTACACGAAGTCTGGGCGAGAGGCTACCACTCTCGTCGACGGCGGGGATCCGCCTTCGGATCCTGGGTCAGCGCTCGCAGCGCTGTCTTCGAAGGTCTCCTCCAGCGAGAAGCTCACCCGGTCGAAGCCAGGTCGCTTCACAGTGGTGGACGAATCCGGAAGCTTCACCAAGCTGGTTGGAGAACCTTTCGCCATCGGATGCCGTTCCTTGGCACCAGGTCCTCCTGGGGCGGCCTGCCCTTCCTTCTAGGCCGCAATCTTGAGGAAACCCGTGCCTCGCGACAACTGAACCTTCGACGACCAGAGCCGGCGAGCATGCTCGCTACGGTGGTCTATTACGATGGGGCTTCGCATTCCCCCCGTCAAGATCACTGGGTCGAATCTTCTTTAAACGGCATCTCGAAAACTATCAGGACTCTACCCTTTTTATTGAGTCCTGAGCTCAGGCCTCCGGGGTGCTAGTCTCTCAGCGCGAGTTCTCAAACTCGCGTTCCCCGCTATCATCCGCTTCTGCGAGAGGCCAAGAGGCCCGAGCTTTCATGTATACCACTTCACTTCTTAATTCTATTTAATGACTACGGCTTACCGGTCAGTCCCCCCGCGCGCACTCGACTCCCCCTCCTGCTCGGCGGCAGCGCTTGACACTTTACCGGCACGCGCTCTCCCCAAGGGTCGCGTGGAACGCGTCAGCGTGGCCCAGCGCGGGAGGTTGCATGACGGCGACCCACTCGCCGCGGCGGGGCGATAGAGCGGCGCCGAGCGCACGTGGCGCTCGGGATCTCTTCTTCCACCGCACGGAAACTTCAAGAGCCACGAAGGAACGACGCGGAGGAGGATGGAATAGTGGGATTGGAGCTGGGAGGGACGGGGAGCGCAGCGATGGCGGGACGAGACCGCAAGGCTGCTTCTACGGGTGCGTGGTGCTCCCCGACACCAAAGCGTCGCCACCGTCTGCGTCCGCGAACGCCCCGCGCTGCCAGTGCGCGCGCTGGCCCGTCTCCCTCACGGCGACCCTGAAGCGCCTCGCCCACTATGCGAGTAATAGTGTTAACTTTAATGCAATGTGGCCAGTGATAACTGTACGTCATGTTGCAATGTGGCCAGTGGTTGCTGTCCAGTAAGCCATAGGTACATTGCAATGTGCCTGTGGATTGATGCATATTCTGTTTTGGGAACAAAAAACTGCTTTCATGGATTATAATAATTAATTAATAGCGTAAAAACAGCGTATCCGGGCATATGCCTTGATGGCTCTGATGGGAGATTAGCAGTTTGCTTCTTCTATAAATAAATGTTAGCATCAAGCATCCCATCGGATCGCAGCGCTATACTGGGATATCCTGAACTGTTCACTTGTCTGTTTATTGTCCCGAGCACACCCGGGTCTTCCGTTCCTTCCGCAGCTCCGATAGTACTCTTCCGATTGTTGCCGGGATCTGACTCTCAGGTTGTTCATGTTTGCTTGGACCCTCCTGGTTCCTTCCCGGTCAATTCCGATTCCCATTGCTCCCGCCCCCTGAGCTCCACCCGATCAATCCCGATCCCATACCCGTCCCCCACCTCCACTCCTCCACACGGCCCTTCTCGTTATCCTTTATTTCTCATACCAATATTAATTTAACCTCTTTTTTTCCCCGCCATTTCCTTCTGACCCACCTGTTCTCTGGTGCCAATTTCAAATTGCATTACACTCAATCCTCTTGAAGCACGAACCCAGTTCTGTCTCTGAATCCCACTCGTACGCCTTTCTTTTGAGTTGGTTCTTCATTGCAATGACTTCGCATATTCAGACGACCGGACCGGGTCCGATGTCAATCAATGTCAATGTCAATTTCACGTGATTCTGTTGTTATTCTCATGCGGATCTCACACTACACAATTCACGAATAATGCAAGTCCACTAATTCATGCCCATCTCGACGATCGCCTGGCTCTTTTCGTGCGCGCGCCGTTCTCCTCGCCATCCTCCCCATCTTTGTTCTGTCCCCTAATTCCAAATCAATAAATCTTTGGCGAACACTCAATCGCATAGACTCACCTCCTAGCTCGCTCTTTCCCTTTGTCATTTGATGTCCTATATCATTTGTGAGCACTCCCCTTACTTAGGCTCTCTCGAACAACACTCACGTATCCGCAGTCTTCCTCTTATTTCCCCTCGGTCCGGCATCGCCTTTACTTTCCGACTTCTTGCTGCATCAACGTCAGTTTTCCTCGATCTTCGTACAGAACCAAATTACTCACAATCTCGCGATAACTCCAGGGCGCAGCATTTCCTTGAGAAGGTCTGCCACGTCCTCCACGGCTGATGACCAGTCTCGAACGTCCGCCGGGGTCCCATCGGCGACTCGTTCACCCCACCAAAGCAGCGACGCCATCATCTGAAGGAGGCCGTTTTTCCCATGAAGCCTCAGCACCGACGCCAGGTCTGACCTGTCGCTGGGCTGGACGTTGACCCACCAGTCCCACCACGACGCCACGAAGCTCCCCGGCTTTTTTGCATCTCCCAGCACACCAATGTCGACAGTCTTCTCCCATTTCCTCGCTCTCGCGATCCAATATTCCACTGCTTTCGGCCTCCCGTCTGTTGTTATCTGGCCGCCGGCGTCCGCATACCCCCACGTCGCCTCGAAGTCAAAGAACCTATCCACCAGCGACGCCCACTCTATCCCCCACACCTTTCCCCGCTCCAAGGCGGCATGGGCCTTCTTGAATTCTTCTGTCCACTTCCCTGCATCCCGTCTCTGCCACAGTTTATTGATATGATGTTGGACGCCGTCCCCGTCCTCCTCCTCGGCGGGCCCGTCGCCGCCTCCGTCCTCCTCGTCGGCGGGCCCGTCACCCCCTCCGCCGCCGTTTTCCCTCGGGCGTACCACCACTGCCACCCGAGGCACCGTCCGCGGGCCGCGGCGATGCGGTTTGGTGCGCCTGCAGGCCCTGAAGCCGCCGCACCAGCCCCCAAAGCCGCAGCGCTCGAGAAACCTGCGCCATTCGGGGAGGCATTGCGCACTGCGGCTGTGGGAGCCGCGCCAGAGGACACTGACATACCATCGGCCGTGTCCGGCTCTTGGACGGCTGTGATACGGGCGTCGCGCTCTGCCTGAGCTGTAAAGAAGACGTCAATTTGTTATATCCCAATCGTTCCTCCACCGACGCACAGAACACGTGGTGGCCAAAGTCCACCATACTCTCTTGCACCCGCGTGAACCCTTCAGGGTCATGTAACGGCCAGTCTTTCTCCACCAACCCCCTCGTTTTCCCCGAGTGAACGCTGTCAAAGCCCATCAGCGGACGCTTTCGCCCGACACTTCACTCGAGTCCTCGCTCACCTCCGCATCTCAATACGTCCCCCGTGCTCCCCGATGGGCCCGACCATCAAGATCGAGACGCACATGCCATACCGGTCCGCTATGATGTCGACGAACGGCTGCAGGTAATGTGCCGCGCTTTTGAGCGACCTGCCCATCTGATTAACCCGTTGTCCAAGATGTATTTCATTTCACTCACGCGCTGAATTCCTCCGGCGTTCTGTTCGGTCCATCGGCATTGGAATCCCTCCACGCCTTCACGTGTCTCTCGTGCTGCCGCTCTCGCTCCCTCACCATCTCCTCTTGATACGCCAGCGACTCCTCGTCCCAACATTCTTTCGTCACCACATTTTGGATTTTAATCGCCACCGGCACCTTCTCCCCCGTGAACTCAGCGCGCTGCTCCAGGGCGCGCTTACGTTCCTCTACGCGCGGCCGGATGTGGGAGTCGTAACGCTTCTCCGAGTAGAAGTGCATGAGTTGCGGGCGGCGCGGGGGCTTACGCGTACCCTCGCCGAGTTGTCCGAAGATGTCCGTGAACGTTGTCTTGTCCTCCTCCAGGAGGCTAGCGTACTCCCTACGGTACCATTGCCCTAAGCGCTGGGAAAATGGCGGGCGTCTCGTGAGTATACGTATTCGCTCCGCATCATTTCAGTGCACTCACGTCGCGAAACCTCCCGTAGTACTCTTGCCGAAAAGTGCTCTCCTCCTCCGTCAGCACCTCATTGACGACCTTATTCGCCACCCAGTCTGGAGGGTCCGCCACATCCACTTCGAAATCCTCTTCGTCCGCCAAATGATATCCATATTTCACCAAGTACAGCTTCGTCAATTTGGTGTAGAAGTCACCCGCCGTCTTTCCTTTGTGGGCAGTGACCCATGCGGTCTTCCTCTTGTCGAAGAACTCCAGTTTTGTCCCCCACGCCCACGACACCTTCCCCGGTTTCCCCGGCGGGTCCCCCGATTTGCGGCGCGGTTTCTTCTCGCGCACGCGTTTCACAACTGCCGGGCGGGGAGGTGGTGTATATACCTCCCCGCTCTCGGACACAATCGAGCCTAGCGGGAGTAGCGCGTCGCTCGGCGCGCTGCGCGTATCGGCAGGCACCGTGGGTGCATTGGGCATGTCGGGCGCGTTGGGCGGCGCAGACGGTGCGCCGGGTGTATAGGATAGCGTCGCCTCCCCATTGGAATCATCGGGCAACGGCAACGCTCCCTCCGCATTGGGCGCATCGGACGATGGTGCGTTGGACGTTTGGCCCTGTGGCGCCGTGTTTGGGTTCGTGGCAGGTCCAGCTGCCCCCGCCGGAGTCTCGACGGAGGGCGCGTCACTTGTTGGGTCGTCGGCCATAGCGGGTGAGGGGATCTCTGTCAGTGTGCGCGTCGCAGCGGGAGCGTAGGCGAATGGACGATGGGAAGAATAAACAGCGCGGTTTTTTTCACGTGGATGGTGCGATCCAGGTTCCAGAAACCGAATGTCACGCTGGGTAACTCCTGTTTTTTTCCGTATCTCGGACCAGCATTTACACTTGTCTACAGAACCCAATCTAATTATTGTTTTGAGCTCCCAAGGAAAAGTGCGACCAAGAAAAATCCCATTCGACAAGCAATACGTAGTTAACAGAAGCAATTAAAAATCCCCCTCCGCGTACGCCAGAGCCACCTCCCAGTCATCTGTCGACAGAAGCTCGGGCTCCTGCCCCTCCTCGACTGCGTCGTCAAAGGCGAGCTTGGCGGAGTACCTAAAAACAGTTACATTGAGTGTCTTGAACCTGCTAGACGCGCGACGTACCTTGAGCTGTGGACAACGCAAGACCCCCAGATTGCGAAGTACCGGATTGTCCCGGGTCTGGAGCCTCGCACGGGTGCCAAGGCTCCCGACGTTCGGCACGAGGCGGGAGTCGACGATGAGCGTCGTGGGGGGCGATTTGATCCCGACTTCCCCTTCCCTTTTCCTTCGCTCGGCTGGGTCCGCTGCGTCGGCTCGGGAGGATGCGGGTGGACTCCCAGCTGGCAGTGAACCTGCCATTCTCTGATGCATGACGCATAGCTGTGGTGCCCCTTGTGGGCGGCGTCGGGGTACCCGGTCACCATCGACTTCGCGACGGTCCTAGATCCCGTCGATGTTAGCATCCATCAATTATTTTCTCAATCCAGCACATACCAGCTTCTCCACACTCCCACCTGCCTCCCCTGGGTCACAAGATGGAATTCATATCCCCCGCTGACAGGGACTACGGCGTCGGGATCCTCCCGCATTGGAGGCAGGCACCAGAAGCTGGGATTGTGCCCTTTCGTGTTGCTGTCGGGGACCATCTCGTCCGCCGTCATATTCGTCTTGTCCAGGCTCGTAGATTTCGGTGGCTCCCTCGACATTCTCGTTGTAGTGGACGTCGGACGATAACCGGCGACGGCTTGAAAAGGAAACTGCTCTAACACGTGGGACGATCTCCTCATATCTTTTGCATCACCTCGCACTCGCCAAGCACTTGCCACTCTTCACATGGAACCCGTCGTCCTTCCCCGTCGCGCCCGAACCCGGCAGCACCTCGACCTTTACCCCTGGAGGGCTCAGCACGAACCGCAAGACCACAACACCTACTCCTGGTGGTCCCCCATCGGTATGTGCTCTCCCGCCTCGTTTTTTTTGGTCTCACCTTCTTTTCAAGGCGAGGACGCTCGGGCGGAGGCGGACGCTGTCCGCACTCCTTTCACGCGAAAGTACCTCTGGCGCACTGACGCGCCAGAGGAGAGCGCTGCTAGGGCTGCTGTCCAGGCCCGACTGGGTCAGTACACAGCTCTGCCTTCGTGCCATACAAAGTCTTGCTGACCTTTTCTCGGTAGCCTCCATCTACGCCATTGCTGTCATTCGCGAGAAGATTCAGGACACCCAGTTCTGGGCTGCCCGCGCAGACATCGACGCCGGTGAGTAACACCCACTTGGCTCTGTTATTTTGCTCTGACAAACTGCACGGTTATAGCCCTCGAGCTTATGACCGACACGTTCGTCCGGGCGTGGGGCCCCAGCTTCTCCCGCACCCGCCGCGCCAAGCGGCTTCGTCGACTTTGCCGTCGCACACAGGAGCAGATGGAGGCCGCTCAGGCGCACGCAGCCGCCACCGCAGCGATCGATTGGGTTGGTCCTGCCCCCCTCGAGGTGGACGACAACAACACCGTTTGGGGAAGCGGGGGCGGGTGGAGCGATGGGGGGTGGGGGGTGGGGAGCCGGCAGCTGGGTTGGTATGCTGGGCACCGGATGGGGAACTGGGACTTGGGGACCGTCGGTGCCGCTGATACCCGCGCCATTGCAGGCCGTGGGTGCTACTTGGTCCTGGAGCACTGCCGCGGGCGGGCTCCTTTTGGGCTATGGCGGTGACGACGTGCCACTTCCGCGCTCTCATCGCCGCCACCTGGCGACTCCCAACGCTGCTGGGCGTCGCATGGGCAGCTTCTTCCGCGAGCCTCGCTGCGAGCCCCACCACGTTGACGAGTGGGCGCGGCTCAAATGGCGGGTGGAGCGCCGAACTGAGCGTAGGGAACGGGAGCGGCGCCGCGTCCACCGCTGTGCGAAGTACAATGTCTTTGTGTCCCACTGTCCTTGATTCCCTTGTATTTGCGTACTTTAATCCATCCCGTGCGTTCGCGTTCAGTTAGGCTTAAGAATAAGCGGATAAAAGTTCAGGTACATTTATTGACCTCGAAAATCCACAGGAAGATGTAACGAAATTCCTTGTACAAGAGGTAACGACCGTCGTAGTCTGAGTCCCCCCTCACCCATTGCATCTCCTCCGTGGACGTGGGCGTCGTGAAGGGCCCTTCATTCATTCTTCTGACTGAAGCTGTCGCGAGGCGGACCCTGTCGCTTGGTTCACCCCTCTGAACGGGAGGGGGCGTGTCGCACGATGGCCCAGTGGTCGCTGATTCCCTAGGTGAGCAATAGTCAGAAAGGTGGGCAGGCGCGCGATGCAAGCAAACACACCGAATTGATGTCCTGCCCGCCATCATTGCTAGCGCCTCGAGCGCTACACGCTCGTCCGGCGTTGCCCGATTGTCAACGGAATCCCCAGGGGAATTGGCCTCGGAGCTGAGCGCCCACGGAAGATAGGCGCCGTCAGGGTAAAAGTCGGAGGGCGCGACCACTGACTCCGTAGCACCTCTCCAGTCCTTGAAGTGATAGGAGACGATGGAGATACCATCGTCGTCCTTGCCCCGGAAACGTACCACTCCGCAGATGGGTTTAGGAGGGTCCCATTGTCGCCGTTTGTCCTTGACGGCGGCTCTGTGCGCGAAAGACATTATTTTAGTCAGCTTGTAGATACTGTCGCACTGAATAAATTCGACGCACCGACGTTCTTGCATCTTGACGCGATTCACCTCTCGAAGGTGGGGGTTTCTGCGTTGGTTTGTTCTTAGTTCCTCGCCACCGTGAGTAATGCCTGTGGACGCACCGCACATAGTATGCCGCGGACGCAACTCGTCTGCTCTGCTTCTTTTCGAATGGTGTGCGCCTGATACCTTGACTTTAAGAAATAGGGAAGCAGTCGGTAAATGAAACATACGCTGGGTTGTACTCCGCTGAGTCTCTGCGAGTTTTGGCGTTAGTGCGACGCATTGAGTGGCGAATCCGGAACAAGTTTGGCACTCTATTTATGAGTGCTCCAACTGCTGAAACTTGCACCTCTTTTGCAACTTCCCGGAAACCCAGCAACCTGTACATTTTTGGGATCGGTTAGACTGCTCGACCTTCTCTGTTGTGTCACAACGCACCCAGCTTCTACGACGGGACCATAGCGGGCGCAACTGTTGGTGTAAGACATTTTACAATCTCCAAACCTGGTTTTTTGGGTGTCAATGTGGTCGCAGCGACCTCGGGAGCGTAGGCCCAGCCTTACTTGGCGGATTTTCGACAGTCTGCACACTGGAAAGAGGATAGTTTGAGCGACATTGAGCCCAGATAAGATTAGATAGTGACTGAGTTTACTGCTTTAGGAAGGGCGACAAGTAGCAACTCACCAACGCTACAGCAGAAGCGAGGCTGATCTGAGGCTTGTCCTCAATCTACCACCGTGTTCTGCGCGCAAGTCTCAAGAATGTGAGTGTCGTCTTGCAGTCATAATTATCTCTTAATCCAGGCAGCCCCTCCCAGAATGCCGCGCGATACCAACACCGCTCACACGGGGGAGCAGATAGAGCGGTACTGGGCAAACCTCGCGCACGACTCGAACTTTAGGCTCCTGGGTAGCCCGAACGCTGCGGCCGCGGCGCGTAATCGTTGTCGAATGCGCCGCAGTCTCCAGCAGCAATTGAAGGAAGGGCTCGATTTTGCGGCGCTTTTCAAGTTGAGTCCGTGTTCTGTTGGGCGTGCCAGGTGGCTAATATCACAATCCCAGACGCGACTTGCCCACCGACGACGAATCTATTCAAACTCTCCTTTTCTACTACAGTAAACACTTGTGGCTGCTAGACGAGATTAACAGACTTTGAAAGTGCTCAATAGCTGAATCGGAGGCGCCCACCTTTTGGCACGAGTTCACATGGCCGGTTACACAAATGGGGAGTCCGGCTGGCGCATGATTATTGGCGGTGGAGAGGAAGACTCGAGAGAAGACCGGATCGAGGAGCCGAAAATGGGCAGTGCTAGTGATGCGATCGAATCGGACTGCGGGCTTTTGTCCCTTTCCTCCTGCCCGCCATCAAGGGCGGGAGGAACTACCCACCGCCGGCTGGCCACGCTCGGGTCGCCTGAGAGTCAAGTGCTGCGCGCGCGTCACTGAGGTACAGTACATCCCTCCTGTATTCTGAATCCAAATTCACTGCAAACCAATGTGATTTTCACAGAATACTGGGGATAATGGTCCTTGTGCTCCGCCCGACCCATCCATCAATCAAAGATCTCGCTTCATTTCGCGTCCTCAAGTACTCCCGCCTAGCAGAACGGCGAACGCGTTGGACAACGAGAATGCCCATTATGCATGGTGCGAGTCTGCCCTCCGCCCAGATAGACCAAATTTTCTTGGTACACTATGCCGCTTATAGCGTTGAATCTCACTGACTCGTTTCATTCCGCAGGATGTGAACCGCCTTCTGGATCAAGAGCATTGGCAACACCGGGGACGATCTGAATGCACATGCGGGCAAACCGCTTCGTTCGCATGCAGTGATTGCACCGTTCCCGACTTGTGCAAGGTTTGCATGGTCGCCGCGCACCAGGGGCTTCCGTTTCACAGTATCCGCGTAAGTGGGTCTCTTGTGTTTAGGATTCTGAGTCTTTTCTGACTGGATAAGTAGGAATGGAGTGTCCGCGCCAACTACTATATTCCGGCTACACTGCATCAGATAGGACTCCGCGTCGGCTTCGGACACGGCGGAGGCACCTGCCCGAAACCCCGCCCAGCGCGACTCGAAGCGATCACAGTGTGCGGCATCAAGACGGTGACGGTCGACTTCTGTACCTGCCGCGGCGCCTACGATGACGACGGGCAAATCAAGGCACATGGTTGGTGGCCCATGCGGGGGAATTTTGTCTCGGCACTGACCCGGGAGATGTTGGTCGTGTTGGTCCCTCGCCAGCCCGACGCAGGTGATTCCTCAGAGGCCGAAGAATCGGGTTCCGATGGGGAATCGGCCCATAGTACCGAGTCTTCCACCTCCGAATAGTTGTAATGCGTGTAA
Source organism: Mycena olivaceomarginata (assembly GCA_029378375.1). Lineage (NCBI taxonomy): Eukaryota > Fungi > Basidiomycota > Agaricomycetes > Agaricales > Mycenaceae > Mycena > Mycena olivaceomarginata. The sequence goes on along the minus strand of JARKIC010000986.1, from coordinate 115,041 downwards.
TGATACCAACAATCGCAACTCGGTCGCAATTCGGATTTGCCCGCTTGAAAATTGTCTTCGTGCTCTACTACATACGAAAACACGATGTCCCACAGCAAGCAGCGCCCCGAGGATGGGCGCGACACGGACTGGGTGGAGCGAGGTATGCCTTCAATTTCCGAGGCGAAAAGCCCAATGCCGCGTACTGATTTTTGCCAGGGAGAGACATTATCAGCGGCGCTACTGTGAGCGCCGTCGACGCGGTGACGCGCCGGCGCTTTGACGCGCTTCCCGCGCGCGACGACCAGGGAAACCGCATCAGCACCCGCGAGCGCCGTCGTCGCGCGAGGGAGTCCACCCCTGAGGCGAGCAGCAGCAGCCGTCCCGGGACCGCTGCTGCCCCCATCGAGGTGTTGTCCAGTCCGGCTTCACCCGACGTCCAAATTGTGCGATGGACCAGGCGGGTGGTGCAGTCGCGTCCTGCGCCTCGTGTGCGTCAATCGGTCTGGCGCTATGGGTACCGCATCCGCCTCAACCCCCTGTCAGCCCGGACACGCTGTATCTCACGCGTGCGCGTCCACCCGACCGCATCTTGAGTGAGGCCCACCACATGTGCAGTATCTGCCGCGGTGTCAAGGAGCACCCAGTATCGTAAGTCTATTTCTTCACTAGACTGCTGAGTGTCTGCTCACAAGATAACGTTGCAGGTACCAATGCGGGCACAGTCATTGTTTTGTTTGCAGCCGCATGTGGCTCGAACGCAGCTGGCGCTGCCCCGAATGCCTGGAGACGATGTACACCAAGCCGTTTCGCCACTGGGGGGAAGAGGCGCATATGGCGCAGGCATACGCGGGGTGGGGGGAGGGCACCAAGGTTAGCTACTCCTGGAAGGGGTTGCAGTTCCCCAGGGACCCCCGTTACACGTAGCACGTACTCCTAGTTTTCCCTGCCCGTGATCTCCTGCTTGCATGTCCTTTGAATGCCCTTGTCGTACTTGGAATTTTCGATAAGATTAGATCTCTTTAGAAGCTGCACAGCCACCTGCACATTCATACCTTGGACCGATCAATCGAAGACGAAGTCTGGCCGCCACAGGATGGCAAGCCGCAATATTCCCGCCCTCCGCCGTCGGGGCGGTGCTCCTTCCCTCTACAACCATCGGCCGGATACCGCCACTGTGGTCCGCATCTCCAATGACGGACGACGCGCACGCGAGGAAACGGTGAGGGTGGAACGCCCATCGCAAGCCGTGCCCACCTACTTCCACGAAGACCTGGAAACGAATGCGGCGCTCGACTCGCAGGATTTCGACTACGCTATGGGTGGACACAAGCTTGGACCCGGAGGACCAAGCCCCGGAGGAGGACGGCATCTCTGTTCGCGTGAAAGCGAAACGTTACGAAAATTCGGTACGTTTGCATTGTATTTTGTGTTCTTTTCTTTCAGTCTTTCTGTCTGAGACTGAACATGCTTATTTTAGGATTTGCCTTTCCAGACTTGGGCCCAGGGCCATCGCGATGAGTACCTGGATGAGGTTCTACGCGGGGAGGGCAGGGGAGACGTGGCGATCTACTCATTCTGCGGAGGATGTGGGGAACGCGACCCAGAGTACCGTTGCGAGAACCAGGCTTGCTACGGAACTCAAATGTTCTGTAGAAGCTGTATCATTGCGCGACACCAGGTTCTCCCTACGCACTGGATTCAGGTATGTCTGGGCTGTTTGCGAGTTTCTGAGTTGGGCTGATATGTATGTTCGAGCAGGGATGGAACGGCTCTTTTTTTGAGCGCGTGAGCCTGAACAGCCTTGGCCTAGTAGTACAGCTGGGGCACACGCCAGGGTCCACCTGCACGACGATGCGGCCCGGCAAATTCAAATTCACCCTGATCGACGTCAGCGGCATCCACATTGTCGCAGTCCGATTCTGCAACTGCGACACGCGAATCACCCATCGACAACAACTCCTCCGCGTTTGTTGGTGGCCAGCAACAGTGCGGGATCCATCCACCTGCGCGACCTTTGCCGTGGTTCGCCTCTTCGAGAACATGAACTGTTTGGGGAAAATATCGGCCTTCCATTTCTTGCGGTCTCTGGAGTTGTTGACGAATGCAGATGGACTGGCGCCGCCACCGGTGAGTGGGTTTATTATTTACTTCTATCCAATTAACCCGAAGAACCCAGGACCGGCGTCGCGCATTCATGTACATCATACGCCAGTTTCGGATGACGCGGATGATGAAGCGGGCGGGTAGAGCCCATACGAACTCGGGCGTGGGTGGTACCGCTCAAGGGGAGCTCGCCCTGGCTTGCAGGGCATGCCCGCAGCCGGGGCAGAACATGGTGGACGGGTGGGATAAGGTGGATTGGTCGAAAATGCCGGAGGATCAGTCGTACGTGCGAGCACCCGGCTCTTGCCCGCTGTTTACTAAAGGTCTATGATTTCTCAGGTATAAGGATTTCTTGTTCCTCGCGACCGACTGCAATTTTCGTCTGATCAACCGCGACGTGTCGAGCGAGGCGCGCGACCCAATAATCGACGATGGACTGGCCTACTTCGCCAACCGCCAGATGTACAAAGAACATTTGCGCAAGCACGTCGACGAGGATGAAATCTCGACATGTTCGGGCTTTCAAGCGATGTTCTTGGCAAACGCCAAACGGGTGAAGGGTTTACGGACAACAGGGGTGGGTGGGGTTACATGTGCTCGGCACAACATGTGGCGCCCGAACGGGCTGGGCGATCTCCAGCGCGGCGAACGGTACGTTGCAGTCGCGCGAGGCACTAGTTGGAACTAATAATTCATAGGTATTCTAACATGGACTTTCTGGTATTTTCCGCGATCCTCAATACTATCGTTTTATTCCTCATTCTATCGTACGACATCGCTTGCCAATACTGCAAGAATTTCTGGACGCGCATGAAAGGGTTACCGGAAGCAATGCATCTCGACCCCAAGAAAACGTCCGTGTGGTTCAAGGTCCCCAACTTCCACATTCTTGGCCACAAATGGCCTTGTCACTCGCCGTTCTCCTTCCATTGGATGTGGGGAGCGGGGATGACGAATGGGGAAGACGTAGAACAAAATTGGGAATTTACCAATGGCGCGGCGGGATCGACCAAGATGATGGGTCCAGGCGGACGCCACGCGTTCCTCGAAGGGCTTTTCGGCTTCCACAACTGGATGCGAACCGTATCATATCGCAAGGTGTTCGGTAGGCGGATGGCGCGTAATTTGAAGGAAGTGAAGCAGCATAGGGAAGCTTTCGAGGCCTTTACCGCGCTTGTGGAGGGCGAGCAGCCGGAGCTGGTGGCGAAGTGGAAGAGATGGGTGCTGACATGGGAATCAGAACAACATATGGACGGGCACGCGTCGCCGTTTGAGATGGCGAAACCATGTACGTGTCCTTGTGTCAAAGACTGGGCCGGTTACTAATGGGCGGTGACTTAGCAACGACGATGCAGGAGATCCGGTTGCGGCTGGGGAAGGCTGAACTCACGCGGACGGGGGCGGGCGTCGAGGTCGAGCGGCAACACACGTCAAGTACCTTCATCTCGATGGGGCTGGATATCGAGGAACACAGTGAGTGGATACGGTTTTGACATGCAGTTTATCAGCAATGTACTGATAAGATTGGAAGGCGGATTCTCACCATAGATGTCAAGGCGCTCGCGAACCCGACCCCGTTGCAGGAGCTAGACTTCGTGAAGCGAAGAACAGCCCTCCTGAAGCGAATTAGACGCTTCAGGAAATTGCAGGGGACGTACATGCCGGAGTGCGCGCGATTCCTGACGGCAGGACAGCGTGAGATCTGGAATGAGAAGGACCGTGTTCCCGAGGCTATCAAGTTGTTCCTCCCCTCAGAGCTGTCGTCGGCGAGCCGCGCGCAGGTGTGCGAGAAGGGGTTGGACGCGATTGAGGAAGAGATGCGGGACGCCGAGTTGCAGGAGTCGCTGGAGGAGCTGCGTCAGGCGCTACGCACCCGAACCGTGACGAACCGTTTTAGGCATCGCAACACGAGCGGCCAGCGCGCGTTAACGCGTGGACAGGGGCTTCTACGACAGATTGCCATCCGGGTTCTCAAGGCAAAGCTACGGTATCGATACGCCAGGAACGCGTACCTGAGGTTGAAGGGGCACGGACCGTGGGAGAAGGTCTACAACGTGTTGAATGAGGAGGACGTGAGGGGGATTAACGAGCGAGCAGCGAGCGAGGAGGAGGAGGCAGAGAGGGAGCGGCTGCGGGAGCTCGGCGAGATCATGGAGGGGGGGATTGCACGGGCCGGGGTGGTCGCTGCAGGGGAGGGAACACATACCTTGTCGTGGATATGGTATAACGCGAAACTTTCGGGCAATGACGAGCTCGACCTGGTGGAGGGTACGTGGTTATTTTAGTTTCGGGTTTGAGTATAACTGACAGCATCCGATTCAGCGTTACGAGTTGAATGGTGCAAGGCATATGCCAGGACCCGGCGTTGGCACGAGGATATTGTGCTGGTGGAGGAAGAAATGCGCCGCACAATTGAATACGGCGGGTGGATGGCTGGTCAGTGGGAGATTCGGGCGACGGCCCGAACGGAGGGGGCTGAACGTGGCGTTGGAGGAGGGGTTACGCGCGTACGCCGCGGAGCACGTAGATCGCGAGAAGCGAACGTGCAACCAGTTGACGAAGCAGTGGGCTGGGTTGCGCGGGAAGGCACAGGCGTATCTGGCGGGGATTACGACCGATGCGCGGACGGAGGTGATCGTGGACACGGAGGGAGGGGATCTGGACGACCCTGAGGGCGATGTGCAGGGGGACGAGCTCGTGGATGACGCAGATGCCGAGGACGACGATCAGGAGGGCGACGCCTGATGCGCGAAGGGCGGGATGGCCGTGCACACTTGTTCGGTTGACGCTTGTTGGATTGTCAGAATGTTTGGGAGGTGGGGTGATCGCCGTTGGACGGTTTGACGGCCGAGTCGGTTATAGTACTGGATGGGCTTACTGGGTTGTAGGAATCTTCTTTAGGACGAGCAATCAATTTTGGGCCCGAAAAGGGAGCTTGCATCAATATCATTCCCTATGGGGAAGAATAACTATCGTTATATAAGCCGGAAAGGTCCGAGTAGCAAGTTAGTGGACAGTTGCTAAGTTAGCGCTGATTTGACAGTAGCATTGCAATGTGCCTATTGCTTGCTGGTCAGCTACAACTGGGAACATTGCAACGCGGCTCCCACATATAACTGTGTACATTGCAATATCAGCACAACTTTTGGTGACTATGCGCGATACCGGTGATCCCCACACGCGCTGTCGGGCGCCGCATCCCCTCCTCGATGCGACGAGGGAGTGCTTGCGCACACCCAGGAAGGTTACGCGGATACGCCTCCTCCAGCCTGCGCGACGGTGTCCCTCGGCGCCGAACCTCGCTTCTCAACGTACGTGCGCTCGCCCGCTCAACCCCGACTCGCTTGCACGCCCGACCTGTGGAAACCACGCCCGCAACCGGCCGCATGCGCCCCCAGCTGGGCCCTTTCCGGCTGGGCTCTGGGTTCGTCTCGGGCGCACGGGCGCACGCGTCTCGCCACGGGTCTAGCACCCTCGTCCCGCACTCGCCGCCGTTCGCTCCCCGGCTGCCTACGCCACTGCTTACTCTGCGCCACGACGTAACCCAGCATTACCACCTTCAACGGGAGTAAAGTCCGGGGAGCATCTCATGCCCTCGACGGCGCACCTCGCCCGCGTAGCGCGCCCACTGCGCCTCGACGTCCAACCCAGGCACGCGCCTAGGCTCACTGAGGTCACCTACTTATGCCGCGCCACGTCATCCTCCAAGACGCCCGCGCCCGCGCTCGACCGCCCTCAACGCGCGTAAGGTCCGGGGGAGCATATCGTGCCCTCGACGGCGCACCTCGCTCGCGCAGCGCGCCCACTGCGCCTCGACGTCCGACGCACGCACGCGCTTAGGCTCGCCGAGGTCGCCTACAGCCCCTCGAAGCGCGTAAGGTCCGGGGGGCATATCATGCCCTCGACGGCGCACCTCGCTCGCGTAGCGCACCCACTGCGCGTCTACGTCCGACCCAGGCACACGCTTAGGCTCGCCGAGGTCGCCTATCGCCCTTCTCGAACCGCTTGTCGACCCCACTGTCCGAGCGGTGAGTGCCACGTCAATGCGATCCAACCCGGCTTCAGCAACGATCGCGCCGCCGACCCCGACTGCTCGGCCGCTGAGGGGGTGCATGCATCTCCGTCGGTCCGTGCAACACCGCCCCCGAGGGAGATGGAGGCTGTAGGGGAACTGTGGGAACAGCGCTGGCGGGACGAGACCGCAGGGCTGTCTTTCAAAGGTCGGGCCCCGCTTTCAGCGCGCCCCATAGCTCGCGCGCCGTGACCTCGTCGCTGCACGGTCCACCTGCGCGACGCGTCTTTTGGCGCTGGGGGGCGCCGTCCCCACATCTCGTCCACGACGACCGTAGGCCGTCCTAGTCACCCGACTCCGTGTCGCCCCCACACCCACGAGCCTGCGCTGCCGCCTGCGTCTGGCTTGCCCCCGCCGACTTAACGCTCGAGGCGTCGATGCTGCATCGGACTCAGCGCCCCATCCGCTACGGTCCCTTACCGGCGATGCTGGCGTGCTCGCCCTGCCCCCGCCTTCCTTGCCATTGGCGAAAGGGTTCACCAGAGTTCGCGCTCACACGTAGTACAGGAGTTTCCTACTCGCGGTCTCGTCTCCGCGTCTGCTACGAGAACCCTGAGCTCTCTTGTGACTACAAGAGCTCGACGGGTTCGCATATCGCGTGCGCCTCGCGCTTCTACCCGTGTTCTTCCATGCTCGCGACGGTCTTGCCGGCGCGCGCACCCGCGCGTTTTGTCGTGAACTGCTGTGCCAGCGCGCGATCCGCGCTTCATAGATCCAGGCGCACGAGTACTCATCGCTGCCTTCGTGGTTCTCGGATCGCCCAGTGGATCCAGTGCAAACTCGGTGTTATCTACAACGCTCGTGGACCAGGTCATTAGCCAGCTCATTCCCTGCAATCCGGATGAACAGCGCAGTGTCGATGTCGACGTGCAATCCCGTTGGCATCCCCGACGCACATCAACCCCAAGTCCTCTGCTCGCTGCTACGTCCATCTCACGCTCGTCGTCTGCACCCTGGAGCTTGCGGGCGGTGAGGCTGTTCACTAGCCTCTCTGCCCAGCTCCTCCGAGTCATGCACGTCCGAATCTGCCGTGTTGACTCCTCGTGGTGTCTTTCCGTGCGCGCAACGGTTTCACCGGCGCCAAGGACTTGAGTTCAGCCCTGTTACAGAAGATATCCACCTTGATAACTGGAGGATCCGGGAACATGATCTCGCTCTGTTTCGACGGGAAATCACGTACTACGGGCCTCGAAAGTACTTGTAAACGAGGGAAATATATGCATTTATGATTCACGGACGATTCGATGAGCAGGAATGAGCAAAATTCTTCGTCCTCTCAACAATCGACAGACCGGAGGGTTCGAAGACCCTCGACGGTGCACTACTTCCGTCATCGGCAGGATCCAAGAATCGAACGGACTCCTGAATGTCGACGTTGTCATGCGCTATCTCCCTGCGCATACGAACCTGGCCAGATGTGATTTGTGCGAACGAAATAAATACAGCTCAGGGACTTTGGACTTCCAAATATGGCAATCGGGCTTTCGGATCCGATTATCCTGAGGGACCTTTACTTGCCCTCGTCATCGTGCAACTTCCTGCGGCTCTGCCATCGCCGGTCAGGTTTGCACCGGTCACTCTCGCAGGTGCAGAATTGTTTCCGGGGAGTACATAGCTCTCGACGGACTAATTCACCGGGCCTATACAGGTCTACGGATTATCACTGGTCATCTGCTTAAAAATGGGGGGCAAATTTTTTTTCTTCATCTCGGCCGTGGTCTCGTTTACACCAATCCTTTCTTTACACATTTTTGGCGGCTCATTGTCTTGACTATGATCTGGGGGGCCACTGTTTGCGACCGACCTTGCAGGTTTCATCTGGCCATTGAGCCGCCACATCCTTCTTATTCCGAGATTATTTCTGAAGAACTCGGCTTCAAATACTTCACCTTCATTGGGTGCTTACTCCCGTGGCCGGCCATTCCAGCGAATGGTGACGGAGGATCATACGATTTCGCTTCAAGCAGCTCTATACTTGGGGGCAAATGTGGACTTATGGAGTAATTCTTTCTCGTGCATTTCTTTGACGGCATCTCGAGAATGCACGACAAAGAAGTGGGGGGCTGTATAGGGGATATAGGAGGATGGTTTGCCTCTCACCTCTCTGTGGGTGAACCCAAGTGCAGCCCATGGAGCCCCGACGTCACATCATGATACACGGTGATGTGCTGTCAGCCCTTGCGAACGAGTGGGACATGTAGAGTGAACTATCCCCCCCGGTTGTAGGCTTTGCCTGGACACCAGAGTAGGAAGTTTCGCCTCTCACCTCTCCGTGGGCAAACACAAGTACAGCTCACGGAGCCCCGACATCGCCTCATGATACGCTGTGGCGTGCTCTCAGCCCTTGCGAAGGAGTGGGACATGAAGGGTGAACTCTGCCCTCTGGTTCTGGGCTTCGCCTGCACACCGCAGCTATGTCCCCATCGGGCCGCCATGCTGGGAGTATCCTCAGCTTGGCTTTCAAAGAGTTGAAACCTCTGCCCCGAGCTGTAGACGATGAGCTGGCCAGCTCATTGTCACTCCGAAATTGGCCAAATTTTTTTTTTCCAGTCGCGAGCCTCACTTCTGGAAAAGCTCCTCCGGAACCCAGTGTTACTCCACCACTGTTTGCGGGATCTTGGATGTGCATGCCCTCTGGCCATGCGGGGGGCTCTGTGACAACTGGTTATACAGGTGTACACTATGAGCATGCCCAGAGGCCCTGTGAAGGAGAGTTACCCATTATCTATGCACTCTATGCCACTATGCTGCTATATTGTACTTTAGCTTAGTCAGTGTACCGCGGAACACACAGCTTTATGTATTATATAAGCAATTAATCTTTACACCACACCACTATGATCATCCTCTGAGTACAGCTCGAGTCTGACCTGTGGGCGGTGCATTGCCATTAATCCAGCAACTCGGCTAGGCATCCATTTAACTGCCTTCCAATTGCAGGGTTACACGAAGTCTGGGCGAGAGGCTACCACTCTCGTCGACGGCGGGGATCCGCCTTCGGATCCTGGGTCAGCGCTCGCAGCGCTGTCTTCGAAGGTCTCCTCCAGCGAGAAGCTCACCCGGTCGAAGCCAGGTCGCTTCACAAGTCCTGGGGGACAGTCGTATCCTGCTGACGATGGTGCGGGAGCGAGTTCGAGTGGCAGAGAGGGTGATGCGGATGGTGGGGAGAGTGTTGGTCTTGCTCAGAAGTTGCTTCCGGTAACATAGAATCCCGTTTAGGAAGATCCGTAGTGTATGTCTAAGCTTGTTCTGTTATGGTGCAGATGGTTCACAGGGGCCATGAGGCGACAAGCGGTGTGTAGCATGCTCGGAGACCTCACAGTGTACACCATTCACAGCTCCTCTGCCACCCGCTACCTATTGTGGTCATTCCCAATTGTGTCCTCAGTTGTGTTTGCCTGTCGTCGCCAAAAGGTGCTTTCGCTCTCGTGCCTCATCCCGGTCCTGCTCTTACTCGTGCTATTGGCAATCCAAGTCCCCTCCTCCCACTCGGGAGTCCAGAGGGAAGCAATAATATACGACCTCAGGGACATGAACATCTCTTGGCCCTTTATTCGGAATCCATGCAGATATGGATTCCTCACCACTTTAGCACCCAGGTTCTTATCACAGTAACCCGGGACTCCATACGATGAGGGCATGACACCATACATATGTAACCCCGGTTCTTTGCGCTAGCAACCTGGACTCCTTTATGCCGATGACCATATCCAATGGGTCATGACTACACTCCTTTATGTTGGTGGATATTCACTCCTGATATCCATGCCAAGACGACTACACTCCTGAATAGTGACAGGTGTCCCCTTGGTGCCACCTGTTGGTTCCTTTATGCTTATGACTCCTTGGTGGCCCCTAGATGCTATGGTGATAACACATAGGGACTAGGAGCATCAGTATTAATGTTCCTTAATGTTAGATACAGTAACCAATCACGATCTTATTTGATTTATGTATAAAGGTATATAAACTCAGTAGAATCTCCCCTGTACAGTAGATTCTACCTTGTCTATTCTCAGGCCTTACTTTGGCTGGATTGCTTGGTTCTTGGACTTGAGTGCTCTTATTCCCATCTCGTTGTTCTGGTCTTACCTTCGCTCCCCTTTCACTCAACAACACCAGAACTCCTACTCTCTGTCCCTTGCCTTGGGATCTCAACCTAGCAGTGCTGGATATGGCCCGTTAGGTAGCAGCAAGGAGAGACACTTACCTACCAAGGGGAAGAGATCACTAGTTCCCTGGCAGGGTTCTACAGAAACTGGTTCACCTGAGTTCCCCTCAGGCACCCCTCAGTTCTGGATCCAGTTGGAACCCCTGTTTGGAGCACCCCTGAGTCGGGTTCTTCCTCTCGGGTTCTTGGGACGCAACCCCAACCCCCATCCAAAACCCAAAGCCCCTATTTGTGCCACCCGGTGATAGGGCGTGTACCAAAACATGCATGAAAACACCAGTTTTTATTTCAATTTGAACCTATTAGCAGGCAGAAGTGAGGCATTAGATTATGAGCGTACACCCACCCTGGGGTGGTAGGCTACACTATTGATGGCCGAAAGTCAGTGTAACAAACCAACTATGAAGGATTGAGTAGACTTGACAAGGCAGCCCAAAAGGCTGTTACGTCCTGACTATGATATTCTACACTGAGCTATAGATGGTGGCGGTAAGCCATTATCTTATGCGCTGGAGGTGAAACATCAGGGAACTACTCAGAATTATTGACTTGCCATCTCAATGGCCTCTGAATAGTCTGATGACTATTAAAACAAGATATACGAAGTCGGGATTGGTACAACCACATTAGGGCCGGCAGGGATATAGTGCCGCGCCATTTTGTGTATAAGACCAACTGATTAGATTAGGATGAAGACTTGTTACCGAGTTAATCATCACTGTGGTTACTCGGGCAGATCTGACTGTTAGAAAGATGCGGGCCTCGCATCAAGGATTTACTGATATGATTGATGAGGATCGACACTATAGCATAGCGCTGCGCTATGCTTTACTAGTCACTATACTGGTCTGCCAGTATAGCGCCGCGCTATACTTGTCAATCTGCTTGATATTTACTATGTGTTCCACTGAGCCTGTGAAGTGTGGACTGATAGAGAAATTGAATAGAAATTGACTGAGACTGACTTGACTAGTTAGCGATGACAGACTTGCTCAGTCAGAAAGATTGAAACCAAGACAACTAAGCACGTCTTATGGCGTGCTAGAGAAATACATGCGGACTAGCCCCAGTAGCAGGTCATAATACCCATGGTTGAGAATGTCTTCTACCCCATCGGCCATTCACTACTCGGGCTCTCACCCTTTATTGTTCCTGTTCATTCCGTCTATCTCCTTTACTTCTCTCTGAAATGTATAAAAGCCAGCTGTGTACTCTGTATTAGCCAGTAAACTATCCCCCAGATATACGGGCAATATAGTAGACTCTAGATTTGTGATAGAAATCAGATATATTTGCAGACACACAGAAAAGATTAAGAGATACGGGACATCGAAAAGACTACCAATCGCATTGATATAAGAGCCCCGTTCAAACCTGCACCAACCCGTCTCCTGTAGCAGCGCTTTAGGCCTCCAGGACTAAGACTTGTTGTGTAAATTGTACTCTCTTGTCTCCTGTAGCAGTGCTTTAGGCCTCCAGGACTAAAGACTAGTTTGTGCTAGTAGAAGTGAAACCGCCGCCTTCAGTGTAACTGTCCGCGCCTTAGCCCAGCGTCCACCTTCTGTGTAACAGCCCCGTTTCGTTAATACCGCCGCCGTTCGTGCAGCGTTGGTTGATATTGAAGTAGCGTCTGTCTGTTGATAGTCTGCCCTACCTTCTGCTTCTTGGCTAGCTGCCAGTAGTGTTAGGTTCTGCCGCTCACAAAGAAACTGAAGACTTGAACAGTCTAAAGTTTAACTTGAGTCTTGATATCCTGTTGGCGTGAAGTCCCTGCTACACTAGCATAACCGTGCTTAAACCGCATAGTTGCTATTGAAACAAAGCCTTATTCCAACCTTGCACACCCTTTTGACGGGTGATACGTACCCTACCTCCCCGAACACACACACACACGAGTATTAGGATTAGGATTAGTGATTTGTTTTGGTTTTGGTTGGTTTGAGTAGAGTGACTAGTTCGCTTTTCTCACTAGTCAATCCATTAGATTTCACGGCCGCACCCTAGTGCACCGTTTCACCGGCACTTCAGGCTATGTCAAATCAGACCTCAGTAGGGTCAGCCTAACCATGGGGATACGGGCCCTTATAGGGGTCAGACCCATGGTTTTGGTTGCAACCACATGAGTTGGTTGCAACCACCTTACCATACATGGATGTGTCCATGGCATTGTGATGTGACTACTATGGATGCATCCAAGGCTGCAATGGATACATCCAATGCTGCACTTGCACAGCCCGTTTTGGGGCTTTTTACGCCCCATGGGGCCCTTTTTGTGAGCCCTGGGCTGTTCCCATCCAGCCTCTATCCTCTGGCTTGCCCAGGGGGCATATGGTATTGCTTGGTATTACGCTTGCGCAGCCCATTTTGGGGCTTTTTACGCCCTATCCACTGGCCTTCCTGGAGTGGCATGTAGGATGCCTGGTGCTGTGCTTGCACAGCCCATTTTGGGGATTTTCCCTCCCTTGCAGGGCCCATTTTGCATGGGGGGCTCCCCCATTCCCCACCCTTTTGGGTGCCTGCAGCTGTGCTTGCACAGCTTATTTTGGCTTTTTTCCTTATTCTGCTTTAGCCATTTTGTAGGCTGCCCAGTGCACCCTGTACAGTCAACTCTAGCTGCACACACCCCAAAAACAGGGTGGATGCAACCACCCACATTGTTGCATCCATACCTGGGAGACAGTGGATCTGGTCACATCCAAGCAGTGAACACATGGATGCAACCAGACTGCCTGGTTGCATCCATCTGGTTTGGTTTTAAAACTTATGGATGCACCCAGATAATGTGGTTGCATCCACACCTTTTTTTATTTGACATTTGGTTATGACCATATAAGTTGGTTGCAACCAACATCTGGGCATGGATACACCCACAAAACTGTGGATGTATCCATTTGTGACCAAACAACTCTTTGGATGCAACCACCCGGCTTGTGGACTTGTCCTAAATTTTTGCATGCAATATAATTTTTTTGAAACAGTTTAAATTGTTCACTCACCTTGCTATATCTTACTACTTCCTTTCATCCCAGCACCCCCCCCTAGCTGCTTGCTCATTTTCCACCACATCCACAGCTGTTCCCAGAAGAATTACCATCTTGGGACAATATGGGTTGTTGTGGCCTGTTTGTTGGTTTATAGCTGTCCTTTTCCTACATCAGCCCCTCCCTGGCTCATAGTTCAACTGTTTTGGATGATCTAACCATCTGGGAATGTTATTATACACTTCTTGAAGCTGACAAGGCATATTAGAGCCCATTATGGTGCAATAATAGGGTGAAAGTACTGAACTTTCCCTTTTTGGACACCAACTCCCTTTGCCCAAAAAGGAAATTGTCTACATCAGCCCTTTCCTGGCTCATAATTCAACTTTTGGATGATTTAACTGTATGGGAATGTTATTACAAGTTCATGGATTGTGACTGGCAATCATAGGGTGCAAATGGCAAACCTTCCCTTTTGGGACACTAACACCTTTTGCCCAAAAAGGAAATTTCTTACATCCACCCTTCCCTGGGTCATAATTCAACTGCTTTGGATGATCTCACCAGATAAGGATGTTATTCTAGTTTCCTTCAAGCTGACCAGGCTAAATCAGAGCCCTTCATAATGCAATAATAGAGTGAAAATAGTGAACTTGATAAATTGTGCTCCTAGCCATAATATCTTGGGGATACAGCAATTGTAGTGGCCCCCGACTGTATTTCCCTGTTTCATCAGGCTATAGGAACACCTGTAAGTGATGGATTATGTTATAATCATGAATCTGATATAACTTTCCCTTTTTGGGACACTAACACTTTTCACCCAAAAAGGAAATTATTGGCATCAACTGTTCCCTAGCTCACAATTCAACCGTTTTGGATGATCTAACTGTATAGGGATGTTGTTCCAAGTTCTTTGAAGCTGCCTAGGATATGATAGAGCCCATTACAGTACAACAATTGAGTGAAAATAGCGAATTTGATCAATTGTGTTCCTGGCCATAATATCTTGGGGACCTACCAATAGAAGTAGCTCTTAGCTGTATTCCATGACTCTTACAGGTTGGAAGGACACTCTCCAGGTGTTTTATTATCACACTCTGATGATGAAAAGGATTGCAATTTGGCCATACAAGGAAATTGCAGTTTGACCTATGCTGGGCCTCCCCATGGTTTGAGATATCTCAGAACACATCCTTTGAGCTTGGCTCATGTATATATATTCAGAAAGCAGATAATTTACACCAAGAACACCTCAGGCCCCATGATTTGAGGTGATCATATGTTATATTGTTGTGCACCCTATTCAGCATGCTACAATGTCATGGAAACCCTTCTCAAGGCTCCTAGTAGATATTCCAGGTTGTATAAAGAGTTTTCAGCCAAGAAGCAGATCAATATAGGATCACAAACTCGAAATATGTCAAATGACACTTTTTGGTTATTTTGTAAATAGGGCACCAGGAAGACCAGTTAGTGCGAAATAAACACTAGGAACGGAAAGGTACAATGTAAATGACTCAGATTGAGCTTTGTTTGAAGTGTTTTGGTCAGGGTTTGGCTGAATGCTGTTTCTGAGGATATGGGTTTGAGAAACATCTTTGGTTCCATATACTGGCTATGGTTCAAAACACCATCTGGCCAAAACTTCACCAAAACACTTCAAATAACACTCAATATGAGTCATTCACATTGTCCCTTTCCATTCACAGTGTTTATTTTGCACTCAATGGTCTCCTTGGTGCCCTATTCACAAAATAATCAAAAAATGTCATTTGGCATATTTCAAGTTTATGATCATGTAGCGACCTGCTTTTTGCATGAAAACTCTTTATATAGCCTGGAATATCCACTAGGAGCCTTGAGAAGGGTCACCATGACCCTGTGGCATGCTAAATAGGGTGAACATCAATATGACATATGATCACCTCAAATCATGGGGTATGGGGTGCTCTTAGTGTAAATTGTCTGTTTTCCGAATGTATACACATGAGACAAGCTCAAAGGATGTGTTCTGGGAAATCTCAAACCATGGGGAGGCCCAGTATAGGTGAAACTGCAATTTCCTTGTATGGCCAAATTGTAATCTTTTTCATCATCAGAATATGATAAATCACCTGGAGAGTGTCCTTTCAACATATAGGAGTCATAGAATACAGCCAAGAGCTATTTCTATTAGTAGATCCCCAAGATATTATGGCCAGAAACACAATTGATCAAATTCGCTATTTTCACTCAATTATTGTACTATAATGGGCTTTATCATATCCTAGGCAGCTTCAAAGAACTTAGAACAACATTCCTATACAGTTGGATCATCCAAAACAGTTGAATTATGAGCTAGGGAAGGGCTGATGTCAAGAATTTCCTTTTTGGGTGAAAGGTGTTAGTGTCCCAAAAGGGAAAGTTATATCAGATCCATGATTATAACATAGTACATTACTTATAGGGTATTCCGATAGCCTCATGGAACAGGGAAATACAGTCAGGAACTATTACCTTTGCTGCATCCCCAACATATTATGGCCAGGAGCGCAATTTATCAAATTCGCTATTTTCACCATATTCTCATTTAATTTGGCCCCATTCAGCTTCAAGGAACCTAGAAGAACATCCCTATATGGTTAGATTATCTAAAACAGTTGAATTATAAGCCAGGGAAGAGTGGATGTAAGAAATTTCCTTCTTTGAACAAAAGGAGTTAGTGTCTAAAAAGGGAAAGTTCATTACTTTCATCCTATTATTGCACTATAATGGGCTCTAATTTGCCCTGGTCAGTTTCAAGGAATGTATAATAACATCTCTAGATGGTTAGATTATTCAAAACAGTTGAACCATGAGCCAGGGAAGGGCTGATGTAGGAAAAGGACAGCTGTAAACCAACAAACGGGCCACAACAACCCATATTGTCCCAATATGGGAATCTATCTGGGAACAAATGTGGATGTGGTGGAAAATGAGCAAGCAGCGAGATGGGTGAAAGGAAATAGTAAGATATAGCAAGGTGAATAAGCAGTTTAAACTGCTTCAAAAAATCATGTTGCATGCAAAAATTTAGCACAAGTCCACAAACTGGGTGGTTGCATCCAAAGAGTTGTTTGGTCACAAATGGATAGATCCACAGTCTTGTGGGTGTATCCACAGTCTTGTGAGTGTATCCATGCCCAGATGTTGGTTGCAACCAACTTATATGGTCATAACCAGATGTCATATAAAAACAGGTCTGGACACAACCACATTATCTGGGTGCATCCATGAGTTTAAAACCAAACCTGATGGATGCAACCACACAGTCTGGTTGCATCCATGTGTTCATTGCTTGGATGTGACCAGATCCACTGTCTCCCAGATATGGATGCAACAACGTGGGTGGTTGCATCCACCCTGTTTTTGGGGGTGTGTGCAGTGGATGTGACCACCATTCTTGGAAGTAAGTGTGTGCAGCTAGAGTTGGCTGTACCGGGTGCATAGGGCAGCCTACAAAATGGCTAAAGCAGAATAAAGAAAAAAGCCGGAACAAGCTGTGCAAGCACTGCTGCAGACACCCAAAAGGGTGGGGAATGAGGGAGCCCCCCATACAAAATGGGCCCTGCATGGGAGGGAAAATCCCCAAAATGGGCTGTGCAAGCACAGCACCAGGCATCCTACATGCCACTCCAGGAAGGCCAGTGGATAGGGGCTGGATGAGAACAACCCAGAGCCCACGAAAAGGGCCCCATGGGGCATAAAAAGCCCCAAAATGGGCTGCGCAAGCGTAATACCAGGCAATACCATATGCCCCCTGGGCAAGCCAGAGGATAGAGGCTGGATGGGAACAGCCCAGGACCCACAAAAAGGGCCCTGTGGGGCATAAAAAGCCCCAAAATGGGCTGTGCAAGTGCAGTACCAAGCAATACCATATGCCCTCTGGGCAAGGCAGAGGATAAGAGCTGGATGGGAACAGCCCAGGGCCCGCGAAAAGGGCCCCGTGGGGCGTAAAAAGCCCCAAAACGGGCTGTGCAAGTGCAGCATTGGATGTATCCATTGCAGCCTTGGATGCATCCATGGTAGTCACGTCACAATGCCATGGACACATCCATGTATGGTAAGGTGGTTGCAACCAACTCATGTGGTTGCAACCAAAACCATGGGTCTGACCCCTATAAGGGCCCGTATCCCCATGGTTAGGCTGACCCTACTGAGGTCTGATTTGACATAGCCTGAAGTGCACCTGGAGCGATGATAAGCATGGGATTTGTCCACCCATGAAATCTTCGCTTTTTCGTGTTTTCATGACAAGACATGTGCCGGGCTAAGCTCCAGAAGCGTCAGTACTGAGGTTCCCAAGTAGCTGGCAGGGCAGGAACCACTGAGTAACGGATGGGAACGGGGAGGAACACTCTGGAACCATTGGCATGTGCTCGCTCCGAAACCTGTAGGAGATGTGTAGCCCAACGATCAAGTGGAACACGAAGTCTACTCTATTCCCGCTCATGGAACTAGATGGGGACAGACTGGAATCCTGTTGTGGTGTGTTGGACGTGGGACGCGTAACGCGTTCTGATCAGATGATCACTGGAAGGGGCTGGGAACATCGCATCTTGATGGTTCCACGCTGTCCCGGGCATTCTGGATAAGGGATGGTCACTAAGCGAGGGTCTGATCACTTGGACCTACACTCGTCGGTCCTGGAGCAAGTACCCATACTGGGAAGTACTTCGAATGCGGTGTCCCTAGAAAGATACAGGCTGGGAGCTTTGGTTCCAGATGTTCCAGTAGACGGGAAAGGCACAGGCATTGGGAGGAACAGCATATACAGTCGAGATCGACATAGGGGATTGGTTGTGATGGTTCGGGCACAGTCCGACTGATCGTACATGTGCACAGGATCACACCAGGATGGCGTGCTCGACATGGGCAGCCAATAGAAGGACTCAGATACCCATTCTTACAATGGATACACAGCGTTTTCATGACAAGACATGTGCCAGGCTATGCTCCAGAAGCGTCAGTACTGAGGTTCCCAAGTAGCTGGCTGGGCAGGAACCACTAAGTAATGGATGGGAATGGGGAGGAACACTCTGGAACCATTGGCATGTGCTCGCTCAGAAATATGTAGGAGATGTGTAGCCCAACGATCAAGTGGAACACAAAGTCTACTCTATTCCCATTCACAGAACTAGACGGGGACAGACTGGAATCCTGTTGTGGTGTGTTGGACAGTGGACACGTAACACGTTCTGATCAGATGATCACAGGAAGGGACTGGGAACATCACATCTTGATGGTTCCACGCCGTCCCGGGTATTCCGGATCAGGGATGGTCACTAAGCGAGGGTCCTATTACTTGGACCTACACTCGTCGGTCCTGGAGCAAGTACCCATACTGGGAAGTACTTCGAATGCGGTGTCCCTAGAAAGATACAGGCTGGGAGCTTTGGTTCCAGATGTTCCAGTAGACGGGAAAGGCACAGGCATTGGGAGGAACAGCATATACAGTCGAGATCGACATAGGGGATTGGTTGTGATGGTTCGGGCACAGTCCGACTGATCGTACATGTGCACAGGATCACACCAGGATGGCGTGCTCGACATGGGCAGCCAATAGAAGGACTCAGATACCCATTCTTACAATGGATACACAGAAGTCGGACGGATAAACAGACTATTTTACTCATACTTACTTATTCTCGGACATTTCCATGTGTTTCAGGGCTTGGTATTTAGTAGCAGGGGCATCTTGGGCGACTTCACGGAATCACCCCACGGCGAGTAGGCGGAAACACTTGCGAATTGGGCAGATACCGGGGAGTTTGAACAAGGTGTCTCTTAGAATTCATCTTGGCTTGGAATCTTTTCTTTGTTATCGGTATCCTTGAGATCCGACTTGCCGCTTTGTCTGGAATAGTCTGAAAGTGACTGGAACTGTTGGAATTGTGCTGAGTACGCACTTGGTTGTCTGGGTTGTGTGTTAAAGAGCTTGGGAACGGAACCCACTACTGTTAAAGAGCTTGGGATCGGAACCCACTACTGTCTGTACTGTCTACACTTGGAATCGGCATCCACCTCGCTTTGGAGAACCCCAGCAACTCGTTCTCGTTTGTTTCTCATAGCTTCGAAGCTTTACATCACCGTGCTACTGTGCTTCCTGTTTGTCCGAGTCTACTCCCGTTCAATCAGATCTAGCCAGAACACTTGCACAGCAAGGGTTCCATACGCATTGATGTTCTCGTTGCATCCCACTAGCTTTCCTGTCTGTTCCGGTTTCATTCCGGTTCACTCAGAACAAGGCTCAAGTACTTGGACTTTGTTCCAAGGACTTCTATAGACAACCCAACGCTCTCTCCTCGTTTCCAAGGCCTATACCATTCCATCCAACCTTTTATAAGGCCCTGTACCAGGGTCTGATACTCGTCTGTGCACGTCTCGAGCACTTTCATTTTTGTTCCAACGCATGTGTGTAGGTTTGGTGTTGGTTGGTGTTTTCTTGATAGGTTCAGAGCACATTGATCACTGTCCCTCGCTGACTGGTTGGCTATGCGCCCCAGCCCGAACACTCTCCTGCGCTGCTTTGCAGACCTGCTCCAATGCGACCCTCCAGTGCACAACGGCTGGACCTACCGTTCCCCCATCAACCCGGAGGACCCTACGGTGCCTTGGAGAGTGTGACAAGGGAACCGAGCCGGACATCTACAGCGAGAGCTTGCGGCCATGTGCGCTGAGTCAGAAGCTAGGATGACTGCAGTAGCGGAGGAGGGGGCACATTGGGAATTGCCAACGTTGAGTGAGATGGAGGGCATGGAGATCCAAAACCCGTTCTTGAGTGCGCTTCCTGTAGCTGCACTATGTCAGCACAGAGCAGATTCCGGGTTCTGAGGTGATGAAGGCGACTGAAGCACAAAGAGTTCCAAACAAATAAGCCTGGAGTTTAGACTAGAATAGTGTAAAGTACAGGGAATTAACTACAGTTTATATACTAAAGTCCCTAGGGGTAGTAAATTAAGGTACAGTGTCCAACGGCAACAAACAAGATTAATGCGAAGTAAATGCAGGGGTATATGAACATAGAGGGGCAATCGGGAACCCGAAGGTCGGGGAACTGATCGAAACTGTTAGGGATCCTAAAACAGTATCCTGGTTCGATTGATCAGATAGTTGATCTGATCAATGATCAGGTTGTTGGGGTTGTTCGAGTTCTGGAGGTAAAATGAAAAGACGATTCATGACACACCAAGCAGAGTCCTGCACTTGATAGGGCAGTACAAAGCCCCATCCTCATCCACCCAAGCGCAGGACTTCAACGAGGAGATGGACGACCCTCCATGGCACTGGACTATGGACAATGACAATGACTTTGGCATGGGGCCCACCATGTAGTGGCTGACACCGTGGAACGTTAAGACTGCATGGCTAGGGTTTCACCTCCGAAAAGGAGTGTAAAGAGATCAAGAGCGACGTAGAATTAGCAAGACACGCAGTGGACGCTACCTGCGTGGGGGGCTCTGTGACGGTGTACGGACTATGGACATGGTTGAGAGCCACTGTGAGGTACAAAGAGAACTTACTGTATATACATATATTTGTTAGTTACAATAGGTAGATGATCTGAGATCATTACTTATCTAATCTTATCTTACTTTGCAACAACCTTTATTTCATGAAGCCCAAGATCCACCAAGGTGAACCACCTCAATGCATTGGACCCCCTGTATGGCTGAGCACCCGTATAACTGCTCTAAAGCCCCCGTGTTACAGGGGTCTGTCTCTGTCTTCACAACTAGGGACCACACTACTGCAGGAGTGCTCCATAGCTGTTATATCCGTGTCGGAAAAGGCCGGAAGGACGGAAATCCGGAAGACGTAAAGGCTGGAAGACAGATAGGGCCGTAAGTGATACCACGTAGGTGAGCGGGTACACCAACTAACTTGGCTCGATGATGAAGGAGGCGGAAGTCAGACCACGGAGCAATGCGGAGGCAAAGCACATTAATTTTCAACTAAAGATACAGTAGAACATAATATGTATTTATACTAAATACGGAGATAAGTCTAATGCGGAAAGAAGTATGTAAAAGACAATAAGAACAATAAGAACAATAAGAGGGAAGCATAGTTGCATAAGTCATATGTTTGATTTGGGGAACACTCAGAAGACCTTCATTGCGAAAACCCCAAAGGTTGTGCATCAACGGAACTAGCCGGCTGCAACAGGAAGTTGGTTAGGACGCAACGGCCGTAAAGAAGGCCGTAGCCGGAATGGCCGGAAACGGCCGAAAAGGAGCCAGAAGTGCATGGTCGTAACAATAGCGCTCACTGCCCATATAGCTGTGCTGGACTCGATGTCCATGCGTGCTTCACCTCCAGCGTGGCGAAGCCTCAAAGACCCGTATCACATGTCTCCATCCTGTCCTCTTGTGTATTCCACATTTTACACCAGTTATGTGACTCCATTTACTTCTCTTATGTTTACACTGGGGACAATGTACAATATAACTGGGCCGGATATTGCCCGGATATAGCCCAGATATTAAGAATATCCGGGCAATATCCGGGCAATATACGGACCCCGGATATTTATAATATCCGGGCAATATCCGGGCTATATCTGGACCCCATATATAGTAAGTGTCATTACTATATATGGGGTCTGGATATAGCCCGGATATTGCAGCCAAACAATCCTGAAAAGGAAACATAACACCTTCCTATCTTGGTAATTTCTGGATTGCTTGGAAAGGAACAGCTATCCTATGATCCTGATTGGTTCAGGTAGATACATAAAGCATAGAGATCATTGCCCCTGGTCTCTGATCAAATTTGCTGCTTGCTTCAACTTTCATCTAACATTATGGACACAAATGAGCTGTATACTGTTATTGGTGGTGACTCTCCTGGCATATTTTACAATCCATAGGTTCTGCTTTTCAGTCTGGACATTGCTAAGTCATGGAAATGTGGGACAGGCCGTTTTTGAGTAGTGTAGTGGCAATCAAGCACCAATATTGCCAAATGTCATCAAATGTACAAGTATGAATTTAAGCTTCAGCTATCCTACCAGATGTAGAGCCTTAGGTTCATGGCTATCCATATGCAAAATTCCATTGTTTTGAAACACTGAAGGATGCCCTTGTGTATATGGTACTTGGAGGTGATATCACAACAAGGGTTTGTTCCCTCTGAATCCCTACAGGGCAAACCAAATTAAGCATGTTGATTAAATCTAAGGCATAACTGAGAGATCTCAAAAGTACAACTACAAGAACAGAGCCAGCATTGGGCCCTGTCATTTACTCTGATATGTGGGATATTAGTGGTATCATCAATACAATTTATGGCACAACAACTGGTTGTCCTGAGTTCAAAGCCCAGGATCTGGGGGCCATGCCAGCTATTATCTACAGGCACACAGATATCTACAGGAAACTATTGATGAAATCACAGAAGTTTGGTTGCAGAGCCATGGTGTCCAAGAATTTGTGGAAGCCCTTAATCCACAAGGAATGCCAGCAACGGAGCTATGTTGGCTCTGGGATCTATTGATCATAATGATGACTGCAGTGAATAATTATTATAAGCAATGATATGAGCTGCAATGTATCTAACCATTTTCAATCCCGACTATATCTTGACTTGTATTGGGCTCCTCAATGAGGAGAATTGGATGCCATGGAAGCATTGCATATTGGCGATACTCAGGCAACAAACTTGAATGTTATGTCCATGGCTCCAAGGTTTTCCCGACAGTTGCTGACCCTGTGAAGCCAACTACAGATGAGTAGAAGTCAATTGCAGTATGGAAAAAGGGAGATGGAAAGGCAAGGAGCAAGATTGAGCTCGCCTTGGGAAATTCCCAGATGGTTCATATTGTGGGAGCCAACCCTGCACTCAAGATGTGGATGCAGTTGTGCACTGT
Organism: Mycena olivaceomarginata; assembly: GCA_029378375.1. Lineage (NCBI taxonomy): Eukaryota > Fungi > Basidiomycota > Agaricomycetes > Agaricales > Mycenaceae > Mycena > Mycena olivaceomarginata. The sequence goes on along the minus strand of JARKIC010000986.1, from coordinate 91,840 downwards.
GAAAGAAGCGAGAGGTCAGTTGGGGATCATGTTGTATCAGTGGACTTTACTGTACAATTGCCGAAGAAGGCAGTGACATTGCAGCCCACACCACGGAGCTGCACTCTATCCAAGAGCAACTGAACACCATGAGTAGCCTGGCATCAGACCAGGAATTTCTCATTGTGTTAATCACTGCACTCCCAGAATGCTGGGATTAATTCATGAGTGTGTACCTGGCTGCCAATAACAGCAGCAGTGTACCTTCATCCTCCTCTGGACAGCTACCCCCCATCACTGTTGACTCACATGAGCTAGTGGCTCTCATTCTTGAGGAGTACTGACGTCAGAAGGAGAAAGCTGGAGAATCAATGGGATCATCAGCATTGTTTGGTAAGAGTCAGAGTACCCACCAGCACAGCAATTTGTCAAAGGATGATGGATGCTTCAATTGTAGAGGTCCTAGGCACATGGCCAAAGATTGCTGGGCTAAGGGTGGCAGCAAAGCAGGTCAGCACCTGCAGAACTACAAACAAAGTAGCCACAAAGGGAAATAGAATGGTAAAAAAAAATCAGCTAACCTAGATAACAACAATTCTGAGGATGAGCTGCAGGCCACATTTATGGCTATTCCAATGAACCTCACTTCAATCCCCATCTTTCAAGGGATGCATGGCTTGCAGACTTTGGGTGCTCAGTTCATATTGCAAACAAACAGGAAATATTTACCAATTACACACCTCTGTCTGGGGAGATCATCAACGGCTTAGGCGACAACATTGTTAAGCCTTACAGTTGAGGTACCATTACACTTGAAACACAAATCAGTAATCAAAAGAAGACAGTTCTTTTGTACAACATGTTGTATGCACCAACAGCTGTGAACAATCTGCTGTCCATTCCACACATTGATGATGTGGGAGGATCAGCTGAGTTCCATGGCAAGGCAAACTATCAAGGCTAGAAACGGTCAGCTTGTCTTGCAAGGCAAGAAGAAATCTCGACTTTACTGGTTGGACAATGTCTGTGTGGTAAAAGCTGAGAACTGAATGAACGCCGGAAATGCTAAGGAAGTCAACCAAAACAGTTGGGCATTGTGGCATTGTCAATATGGCCACATTTCCAACTCATTGTTAGAAATCCTTGTCAAGAACCAGTCCGTAGGACTCGCCATTGACCCAGATAACAATTCTGAAGAGGAATGTGAATCTTGCATTCAAGCAAAGATGCACCGGCAACCATTCCCATGAAAAACCCTTCACCACTTACAGGAGCCAGGAGAAGGCATCCACAGCAATCTATGGGGTCCTGCACATACATAGTCAACTGAGGGGAATTATTATTACATTTTGTTTACTGATGATTGCAGCCACAGGTTCATAGTTTTGTTCATGCAAACCAAAGACCAGGCGGGTGAAAATATAACCACTTTCTTGACAAGCGGACAACCAAGTGATTTGAGACTGGAAAAAGAGCCACCTAAATATGAGGACTGAACGCGCAGTGGAGAAAGCTTCTTAAGCTCAACTTCAACACTCATTGCAATTGCTCTGGGGTCATGGCAGGAGCTTCCACATACAGGCTCAACTGCTCTCCCTTATGCAACCATTTGACTTTAATGCACATCCGAGAGCAATGCACCCTCGGAGAGCTACACCCTGGCCATCTACGCCCCATTGCTTTGTCTGAAAGGCTTGTACGCAATGGCAGAGACTCTAGCTGAGGACAGTGAGCTCACGATGTTAACACACACATAAATCAAGCATTTATCCTTCCGCATCGAAGGGATCCTCTGAAGTGCAATTAATTGCAGTCTGAAGAAGTGCAACTGAATGCACATGAATATTTGATTCAAGTTTCATTTTTATCAAGAGGCTCGAGAGTCGGATCGACACTTGGCTAAGCTCAGAGTCCAGTCCCTTGTCATACGCGACGACAACATGTTGATGTGCATCAAAGACGGTGACCTGGAGGCGAACTTGACATCCTTTGAGGAAAGGAAACAGGTCAGCGCGAGGCACGGAGTGGGAATCGAGGTCCGAGAGCAGCCGGAGTGCTGAGGAAGTGTTTTGGGAACGAAGGTAGGACAGGGACTCAAGTGGAGTGGATAATTTGTGAGCAAGGAGCCTTCAGCAATGCGTCGACAAATTCACACGGCCAGCTGGCAGACCAGACAACTTCGAGGATCTGTAGGGGGCAAATAAAGTTGCTCCACGTGCCAAGTGACTCAATGTGGTGAGCATTGCAGATCGTCATCCGATTCAGAGGCTTGTGCCAGGTCAACGTCTTGAGATCAAATGGAAAAGCACCAGAACAGACGCTCAGGCCAGACCTGACCGGCTCTATGTCTCTGAGATCGTGAATTGTTCATGCAGCTTCAAGGGTCTTGGCGAGCATTGGCGGCAGGTCGAGGAAGTTATCACTGTGTGAGAACTGCAAATCATGGGCACGAGGAACCCAGGTGGCGCAGGCCTAAGCACACAGCCGTGAGAACCATTGAGGAGGAGGGCTGGAGTGGAGTGGTAAGACTTGACTCGGTCTTTCAGATTGATCTCCGAAATGCGGCATTTCCTCTTCAGGATTTGGTCGCGAAACCCTTATCTTCGAATTCCTTCTCTTCACAGAGCTTGCGCTGTTTAAGCATCAAGAGAGCCATGCATTGAGGAACTATACTACTTCTCCTGGGGTCCATGGAGCGATACATTGAGTTCAAGGTATGTGCATCCAATCACAACAACGGAGAGCGCTTTGTGCTCTCTACGCCATGTCAAGACAAATACGGAATGTGGATGAAGAGCAGCTGCAGATGCGCACAACTGAAGAGCAGGGAGCATGGGGTGCCTACACATCCAATCGTGCTCAGCGAGCTCAACACCATGTAGGTTGACACCGTGGCAAATGCTGAGGTCTTTGAATCAAGTCAACCAAGGTGCAACCTGAGAAGTGGGTTCGGGACGAGCCGCACGCAGGAGGTTCAGAATGGAGGCACGTCAGGCCTCAACGTTAGCTTGAAAGGATAGACTCGGGGCATAACACAGGAACACTGGGGACAATGTACAATATAACTGGTCCGGATATTACCCAGATATTGCCCGGATATTCTTAATATCTGGACAATATCCGGGCTATATGTCTGGATATTACCCGGATATTGCCCGGATATTAAGAATATCCGGGCAATACCCGGGCAATATATGGACCCTGGATATAGCCCGGATATTGTCCAGATATTAAGAATATCCGGGCAATATCTGGGTAATATCCGGGCAATATCCGGGGGTCCGGATATTTATAATATCCGGGCAATATCTGGGCAATATCCAGACTCCATATATAGTAAGTCACACTACTCAAAGAGCAAGATTGAACTCGCCTTGGGAACTCCCAGATGGTTCATATTGCAGGAGCCGACCCTGCACTCAAGATGTGGACGCAGTTGTGCACTGTGAAAGAAGTGAGAGGTCAGTTGGGGATCATGTTGTATCAGTGGGACTTTACTGTACAATTGTTGAAGAAGGCAGTGACATTGCCGCCCACATCACAGAGCTGCACTCTATCCAAAAGCAACTGAACACCATGAGTAGCCTGGCATCGGACCAGGAACTTCTCATTGCATTGATCACCTCACTTCCGGAATCCTGGGATCAATTCACAAGTGCATACCTGGCTGCCAATAACGGTAAGTTGACCACAATGGTAGCTACCAACAGCAGCAGTGTACCTTCATCCTCCTCTGAGACAGCTAGCCCCATCACTGCTGACTCACATGTGCTACTGGGAGTCAGCTTGTTTGAAAGACTCGGTTTCGCTCAGTGTAAAACTCAATAATGGTGCACAGATCTTCGTCAAAATTCGTGTGTGTGGAGGAACTTGAATCGTGCTCGTTCGCAGATGTGATGATCTCGAAATTGATGGCTTGGGATGTCTCCTGGCTCAAAATCAGCTCGATAAACATGTCAGTAATCCACACAGGTTCAGAATTTGAGGTAGAATGAATGCTTGTAAAGTGGTGACTCAGCTCGGGAATATCTGCATTGAAGTACAGCTTGTAGACGAGGTCCAGATTGTGCTCGTTGTCACCAGGTGTATGGTGGGATTCAGGGAATTTCTGCTCAGTGTAAAACAGCTCTATGAATAAATGAGTGGTAGACTCAGGCTCAGGATGCACAGATAAATGAGTGGAATGAGAAATGCTACTCAGCTCAGCCATTTCTTAGTAAAGTACGATTCGTAATCAACCTGCATATCTTTTTCTTTGTTGAAAAACGTGGTGCTGAGGTCAGAGGAATTTTTCTCGGAATAAAACAACTCCAGAAATAAATCAGTCATGGATTCAAACTCAGAATGTGTGGAGGAATGAACAACACAACTCAGCTCAGGAATATCTGCAGGCACGTAAATGGTAAATAGATCCAGCTTGATGTTGGGAAACGGTGCGCTGAGGTTGGAGGCATTTTTCTCATTGTTAAAACAACTCTAGGAACAAGTCAGTGACTGAATCGGGCTCGGAACACGGATCAAAGCAGGTAATCGGAGGTAGAATACTCAGCTGGGAAGGCTCAACAAATGTGTACAACTCCAAAATGGCCTCTAGATCGAACTTGGGCACATGTTGAGCTGCTGAACATTGGCGTGCTCAAGGGAAGCTCCATCTGGTTGAAACACTGTGTCAAAATCCTCGTATGAAAGTGAGTAACTTAGTGCATGGGCATGGCATCGAAAACGGCGATGCTCTGCATGTAATGGGATGACTCAATGAATTCAGGGACTTGAACGTTGCTTGAAAACGAAAACTTGCTTATATCAAAAGTGTGGTCAGCATCGTCTGGCTCTGAATATGAACCTAGCGATGATTCGGCTTTGAACTCGGTCGTGGAATCGATAACACTGCTGTTATCACTCTCTGTGATGTCGCCAGAATCGGAAACTTCAGAAGTATCGGAAAAACTTGGCTCAATATTGTCGTATTCGCCTGTGGGATAGTGCTTGTAGTCATCATTGATCTCTGTAGGTGTCGTCCAAGAGTCAGTCGGCTTCAGCACACCTGTAACCATCTCCAAAACACTGCCAGAATCCTTGTCATTGAAAGAGCTGTGGGAACTTATCTGTAACCCGACGTGTCCACACGATGCGCTCGTAAAAAATTGTTCCAGTTCCATTTGAATACCGCTTGCAATATCTGCTACAGAAGCTTGGTCGACATCTTGGTGTGCTGCTAAATGTTCCAGTTGATTGAGAGCCAACAAAACCCAGAAACGCGGTCAATAATCAAATACTCTTCCCAGAAGTCTACTGGACTTCCCTTATGTCGGTACTCAACAAAATCAGGTTCGCGTTTACCAAACTCGATGATATCCTTGGATGACTCGCCGTCAGAGCGGGATACTTTGAAGTCTTTGTTTGTGGTGAAATCCATGCAGAGATTGTCAGTGTTGCAGATTCCGAGTGTGCTTCTTGGGGTTCAGGTGAACTGGGTACGTCGAGGGCAAGTAACGGGAACATAGACGATGTAGGTGATGAAATGGGCAATACATCAGATCGTGGTGGCACGACAGATGTAACTTCTTGTGGGAACACGGTCGGAGCAGGCCGTGGTGGAAGTTGAATACCAGAGTGTGACGGTGCCAGAGTAATGCATGGTGCAGGAATCGAACTTGTAGGTGGTGTACGAGGTGCAGTTGGCGGGGAAGTGGGGGGCAGCAGATTTGGCACAAACTTGAGCTCGTTCCAAAGGTCAGGGAACAGTGCGTCAGGATCGAAATAGCCGTAAAGTATACCTAACGAGTCAGTGAACAGGATAGGATTGGAACACATATGCTGAGACTCCGGAATGCGCATGATAAACCAATTCTTAATTGCGCTGGGTATGCCGCTCACAAAATAGAAGTCGTGCTGTAAACACCATAATGTCTTGCTGTTTAAGAAGAGGTGCTGCGATGAACTGAAAACACCGTAAGTACTGCTCGATTTCGAGTTTAGTGCAATATGGGGACTTAGCGGATTGGTCGCAGCAGAACTCGATTATATTCTCGCTCGGAAACACAGTGCTCCTCCTCAAAAGACCCATATAAAAGTAACATTTGCTCCTGCACGGCTGTCCAAGTTTGATCAGGTGTGTCATCGTCAAGCTCGGGAATGTACTGGATAACTTCATAGACTCAGTCAGAGGAATATCGAGGACCCCAGGCATATTCATCCACTGTAGCTAGGGCATCCTCTCCCCTGCTTCACTCTCCGAGTCCGACTGTAGCCATCTTGTTTTAGCGCAAGGAGGACTTGGCCCGAAAACATCGGCGGCACACTTTGACGTGAGGGCAGAGGTTCAGGGGGGAGAGCACGGGCTGGGGCGGGACAGTCAAGACGTCTGCAGCACATCATTTAAATATTCTACAGCTTGGAGGGGCTTGACTAGGGTGTTGGAATATCCGGATGCCCTCTGTGATGTTTTCCTGCTGTGGGGGCGCGCACTGGAGGATGCAGAGGAAGAGAGGGCTGGAAGAAGGGATGTGAAGGCGAAATTGGCACCACACGCTATGCGCCGCAGGAGGATGGGGGCGTCTGAGTCGGAATCGAGCCGCTACTGTCAGGATGGGTGGTGGGAGGAAGCGGAAGATGTGGCTGTGTGATCGGACCGATTGGCCGATCTTCATCCTGCGCTTGTCACAAGAGCCCGCTCAATCTCAAGCTGTGGAACATATGTAAGTAAGAAATTTTATGAAATATAGTTACATGAAAATACCTGTTCAAGGCCCCTTGCAGCGATTTTATTGTCTAGCCAGGCATTAATAATGTACCAGCATCAGTTGTTGTCCCAGCGTAAAACCAAATTCCCTGCCCATATGCTCTACTTAACTTACTCTACCAGTGAAATACCACATAATCTACATAGCTCTACATGTACCCCTCCCGCCTCACACTCCCACTCGGATCCTTCGGCACCTCCCCCTCCCCGCCCTTGCCCCTACTGGAAACACCCTCGCAGCCCTCTCCCACTCCCCCCACGGCTCGAGCCCGTGCACAGCGTGGAACACGCACACCTCGGCGTGCGCGAGGAGGAGCGTCGACATGACGAGGGTGGAGAGGAGCGCAGGGAGGGGATGGGCGTGAGGTGTTGGCACCGAGAGAGAGGGACACCAGGCGAGGGTCACACCTTTTTGTGCGTGACCTTGGACTGAGGGGCCAAGGTCACGCACGCAAAAGGGTGGCATTCACACGCAAAAAAAAAAGAAATATTGATCTCACGGAGAGAGGGGAGGCGTCGCGCAACGTGGGCCAGAGCGCGATCAGTCGGCCCGAGCATCTGTTGCGGCGCAGTGGAGGCCTCGCGCACGACGCCGCCCCAGAGATCATTACCGCGCTGTGCCCCAGAGGATCGGTAGCATCACCATCGAGGCATCGCCCACGGCAAGGCTGGTCTGGATAAAAAACTCACCTTCCGCAATCATGTTGAGCTAGCCCAGAGGCGAGGCACCAAGGCTGTACTTGCCTGCATCTCCTCCCCTTCCTTCGGCCTACGTCCGGCAACTCTTCCCGTACAGCGTAGTCCTTCGTGTCGTCGAGCTGGCACAGGTCTCGCACGTTGCCTGCGCTGTGGGTGCGGTGCTCGCGGAGAAGCTCGACGCAGCGCTTCTTGGCAATGGAGGAGAGAAGAAAAGAGAGAAATAGAGTACTCTGTGCGTGACCTTGGACTCCGTGTCCATGGTCATGTGATGTGATCTCGGTTTCCATCGTCTCTTTCCCCCCACCACTCACCACTATGACCACACCTCGCTCCTCTCGTTGGGGGGAAACATTTTCAGCCGTGAAGGTAAGGTGACGAGGTGGTGGATTCGACGTGGGAACTGGCTGACTTTCCGCTGTTTTAGGTGGGATTTTCGGCGCGCTCTCCGTGGTAGTACGGTGGTACTGGATGGATTGGATGTATTGGTTCGAGGTGCGTTGCACGTCACGACATCGAGTTTCGCTGATCGCTGCCTCGTTTAGGCTGTACGGCCTCGCGCGTTTCCTTCCCGAACACCGTGCCGTCACAGCTCATTAAGTTATGACTTCGCGAAGTTTTCTGGGTACACCCGAAGGGTGCTTCGCGAAGTTTTAGGAACCTACCCGAAGCTCATGTGCTTTACTAGCACGGCGCTCCGGCGGCCGCAGGGCGAGTTTCGGCAAGGCTTCAGCCCCATCAGCCCATCAATCGAGCTCGGCCGCTCGTCGCCGCAATTTGGCGGCCGCCGCGACAGCGTGAGAACCTGATCTTTGCTTGCTTCCGCCCACTACCGCACCCCGCCGTTCGCTCGCCACCGCGCCCGTACGCCCCCACTCATGGCCACTTGACTGCGCCCTCCGCTACCACACTCACCGTCTTATTCTGGCCCGACCGGCGCCGTAACCCACGACTGGGGCTCCCCTCACATCTGGCACTTTCGTGCTCCTGTGCCCGCTTTCCGCCGCCGTGCGCGCTCGATCAGCTGCTTTCTGGTACCCTTCGGAACATTGAATCCTTGGACTCTCCTCTGGCACTCTTTTCTATTCTACGGCGCTGCAGCGCCGCTTTTTTTGCTGCGCAATTTGGCTGCACCCGCTGCGCTTGCTCGCGCCCCGCGCCTGGCTGCCCTGCGCCATTGCGCCGCACCTTTGCCACCGCACCCGCGCTTCGTTTGGTCCCCGCTCCTCGCCTCGGCCCCGCGCCTCGTTTCGCCCTCGAGCGCTTCGTTTAGCCGCCGCACCTCGTTTTGCCCCAGCGCCTGCGCCCGCGTTTCACCCCCACGACTCGCCTCGCTCCAGCCACGCACCCCGTGATTTCTCGCACCCCCCGCCCCCCCTTCTGCCCACGCTCCAGCGTGCCGGCGTTTCGCCCGCACCCTGCGCCCGCCTTTCGTCTCCACGCCTCGCTTTGCCCCCGTGCCGCGCACGCCCACACCTCGCCCCCCGCGCGCTTCGCTTCCGCACCCGCGCTCTGGGCCAGTGCACGCCCCCCCCGCCGCCTGTGCGTCCCCCGCGGCTCCCTTCACCCTCGCGCCTCGCACTCCGCGCCTCGCCCGCACCCCACGTCCTCGCTCCCCGCTTCGCCCTCGCGCCCGGGCCCTCGCTCGTGCACCGTTTCGCCCCCGCGCCCTACCCTCGTGCCCCGCCCCACCCTCTCCCCGCCCGCTTCGCGCCCCCCCCTCACGCCACCGCGCACCGTTCGCGCCCGCCCTCCCCGCGCCCCCCCCCGCACGCTTCGCTCTCTCGCGCCTCGCCTCGCTCCCTCTCGCACCCTTGCGCCCACGCGCCCCGCACCCCGCATCTCGCCTCGCGCCCGAGCACCGCACCTCGCCTCGCACCCATGCCCCGCTTTGCCCCAGCGCCTCGCTTCACACGCGCGCGCGCCCCGCTGCGCACCCGCACCCCGCCCCGCTTCCCTCGCCCCCCCCGCGCTCACGCACCCCGCTTCGCTTCACCACCTCGCCTCACTCGCGCTCGCTTCGCGCCCGCTTTGCGCCCACGCCCCCCACCTCACTACCCCAGCGCACTCGCCTGCGCCAGCGTTAATTCCCACTCTCCGCTTCTTGCGGTCGCGTTCTGGCTCCGGTTCCCGCACCACCACCACACTTCGCACGCACCTTCCTTCGCGTGCGTCTGCGCTCCGACCAAATAGGGAACAACGGCTGTGGGATCAATGAATCTATTCCAGTACTTAGAATATCATCGTTGCATAGATTGCATTGTTTTACGGACACTAATCTACGAATTTGCGACGAAATAAATGGGTTTGTGAGGTTTCCCGAACCCGGCGCTTATTTCTGAATGCAAGCGCCCAGTTTGATAGCGCGATGTCATTGGCTCGGTGCCCCGGACCGCCCTCGGCCTTCTCCGAAGCACCTTGATCTCTGACCGTCCTGCGCCCACCCTCCATATTCCCACCTGATCTCCGGTCTCAGAAAGCAAGTATGATGTGAGATCCACAACATATCCAAAATTTATCGAAAACGGTTCAGCCACAAATATCATATTCAATGTTCAAACTCGGCGCCCGCCAAATTTGGAACGTTTCAGAGAACATGCTTCATACCTATGCGCGCAAGCCAGTGAAAAATGCCATAAAATGCTCAACAGATGCCCAGAGTGTGTATTGACAACATATGTCAAGATCCCAGCTCACCATGGAACCTGCAAGAAAATATATGGGTTGAGGTGTTTCTGGCAAAGGTCAGTACTCGTTTGCACGTTGAACTCAAGTTCACCAAAGACCATATTTTGTGACCTGCATCTTTTGAAGGCCAAATACCCCAGGTCTTTTGGTTGTGTACAGTTCATATAAACTTGTTATTTGCTTCCAGGTCAAATTTGCCCAAGTTTCGGCACGATATGTTGGTGAAACCGAAGAGGCTGTTTTGTTCAGCTAGTGGTGAGTGCGTGATCACACACCATTCAGCTAATCTGAGGCCGCCGAGGGTCAAAGACGTGTAAATTTTGACTATTTCAGGTTCATAACAACCTATTCTTTGATTTCGAGCCTAGGATGCATCATTTTGAGGCCTGTATGTCTCCGAAATGGTCAAACCTTGAAATGTTGAAGAAATATAAAAAGTCTCCAATCGTTTCAAGATACAGATATATGTTTACCTACAGTATAAATGACCTTAAAACTCAGTCATTGGAAGCTTTATGTCTTACTGGCATCCGCAACAGAGTCATTCATCACGAGTTCATTTGAGCTGAATCTTCTTGTAGAATGAGTATCTAGTCCGAGTAATTTTTTTCTGAGTCCTCACAATTCATAGGAACATTTGGGATTAAGATTTTTAGCACCAGTACTCTAACTCGAGACCCGGAGGTTTATTTCTTCCAAGAGTGCATTTTGTGTGAAATCATCCCAAGTAAAATGCGAAGCGGTGCAATTCTTTCCCAAGAAAATCCAGAAGATAAATTATAAAAGGGTCAAGTACTTACACAATGTACAAGCTCTGCCACGCGCACATAATTCATGAATTCGCGCGTGGGATTCGTTCATCTTTCCAAATGCGGACGATATCTGCTGTCAATCAGCGGCTGTGCCGTGTCCTTTTTCCCTCCTTCCACCCACCATCGCCCGGTGCCACTCGTTCAGCATCCTCCACTTTCCGTGCGAGGCATTTCCCAATCGAATATAGCCTCGATATTCCCTCCTTTCCGCGCTATCTGGGACCGATATCACCGTCAAACCATCAGCAAATCTGCCAGCCAATCTCGAGTGGCAACGCACTTCTGCCCTGCCAGCACTGGCCTCTGGAGGCTTTTCTTATGCCAATCTTGCAGCATGAATGTTCAAGAAACATCTGTGCACGGACGGAGGTCGTCGAATTCGGATTCACGGTGCGTTTTCTCTTTTCTTGTTTTTTTTTCTCGTTTCTTTTGTATATGGCTAGCGTGAGGGGAAGGGAGGGCTGCTTGGCCCTCCCGCGGTGCCGCGTACGAAAACGCTCCCATGCTTACGAGACAGGGATGGGGGTTGTGGGACGGCGGAGGGCGCGAGGACGAGATCCCCGTGGCCGGCGGGCGTATAGCGGGCGGCGTGCGTGCGGGCGGCGCGCGCATCGCCATACGGGGACCTCCCACATTGTCCCCCACCCCTCATACCACCCAACTCCCACATCAGAGCAGGGCGGCGGTGCGGGCGGCGGAGGGCGGGAGGGCGGCTTCCCCCGTGGCAGGCGGTGCCTGGCGGGCGGCGCGCGCATCGCGTATGGGGACCTCCTCGACATCGCCCCCCCACCCCCTCATGCCGCCCAACTCCTACATCAGAGCAGGGCGGCGGTGCGGGCGGCCGAAGGCGGGATCTCCGTGGCGGGCGGCGCGTGCATTGCAGACCGACATCTGCCGCCTTGTGCCGCCTAAATCTCACTATAGAGCAGGGCGGCGCGGGCGGCAGTGCGGGCAGCGGTGTGGGCAGCGGCGGCGCACGGCGGGCGGCGCATGCGGCGGCGGCGCGTGCGGCGGGAATGGTGTCCTCGCCCTGCTCAATTTGTCCCGGTGGCGCGTGCTGGATCAACGGACGGTTTGGGTGGGAGCGGGGGCGCGGGCGGGAGTGGGGTCGGGGGTGCGGGCGGTACGCGGTGCGCGCCGGATTTTTTGAGGGATTTTTAGGGCGCGGGAGCGGCGGCATTCGGTGCGCGCGCGCCTGGTTTTTGCGGGTGTGCGGGGTGCGCATGATGGCAGGGGATGGTGCTGAATATAAGCTGAACCACGCTGCGGGGCGCAACAGCGCGCCGCCCCATTATTTTAATATAAAATACTTTTAAATCCCGTTTTGGTCAATATCACCGAGATGCCGGGCAGTCCGAACAGCGCGGATGGCCGCCGTGCGGCTGTCAAGGCAAGTACTGATTGCTACGACGGCGCCGAGGTGCCGCCTATAAGCCCCCAGCACAACAGAGCCCATCGGAACCTTTTATAGGTACCCGGAAAACTTCGCGAAGAGCCCGTGGGGTATACCCGGGAAAGTTCGCGAAGTACCTATATGCTCAGGTGAGAGTCTCGACAACGTGCATAATGGCAGAGCGTGACGTAGCTTCTGTGTTTGGACAGGAGCAGCCCTGAGTGGCTTTCCTGCGCAACTTGGGGACTCAGACATTATCGAGAAATCTTATAACAATTTAGTAATACTTGTTGGGCATGTAATGGGCTTTATATGACAATATATATATATTTCTTACCTTGCAAATTGGTTGAGTTGCATGAATTTCGGAGTTATATCTCGATTTAGCAGGATTTTGACGTGTGAGAGCCATAACGGCATCGCCACTGCGCTCGTCTGCAGTCTAGATACGCGTCTGGGCAACCAGAAGGTGTTCTTCTGGGTGATCTGTTGCGGTGGCAGGTATTGACTGGGGTCTACATGGTGTGTGGACGTCCGATGCTGCAGACATGTGCAGACAGGGGTCTTGCATCGGCTGTGCAGACGACCCCTCTGAACGCAGTGAGATCAAGCGGGACCATGCTAAAAAGAAGTTAGAACAAAAGAGGAATGAAAAGTAGTAACATGCACATGGGGTATAGGAGCTTGGAGAGCTTCTGCGAATGCCAGAGCATCTGTGGAAGATATCTCCTGCCAGTAGTGTTGGCAGACAGGGGAATAGCCGCAGATGCTCCTGGTTGCACAGAACACACCGCTGAACCAGGTGCAGGCGATGAAGAACACTCAGGGGGTGTTGTGGCACATAGTGCGGGGAATAGGTCCCAGCATGCGAGTTTGTGGGTGAGTTGGGCTGAGGTGAGGGGACCTCCCCATCTTGACAAAACTTCTCCTGGAGCCTCCTCCAATAGTACTATGTAGGATCAAGGAAGACATGCTCATAATTGTGTATGGCTCTTCCAATGAATCCTTGTGTAGCCCACGGGGAATGGCAAATAGAGAGCTTGCGCAAAGCCACCTGGAGCTACCCAGGTGGCTTTAAGGCATGTGCAAGCTGGTGGCTTTGGCTTGTGGTGGCTTTTCAGGTGGCTTTCATATTGTTGTCCCATGTCCCTCTCTGTGTCCCAGAAAATCTGTCTGTCCCCTATCATGTGCAAAGACATTACATGAGGCTAGATTCTGTTTTGCAGAGATACTGAAAGCTATTTTGGGTGAATGAAATGAAGGGTTCAGCAATATTGGTGAATCAAGTGAAGAAAGGGTAAATATCTGGTGATCAAATGATGCTCAAGGGCTGAATTCTTCTTGGTAAAAATAATTCGGGTTTGGTGAAGAGGCCCACCAGCTGAAATGACATCACATACACCATTAATGAGCCACCCAGAAAGCCACCTGGAAGCCAAAGCCACCAGCTTGCACATGCCTCAAAGCCACCTGGGTGGCTCTGGGTGGCTTTGCGCAACCTCTCTAATGACGAGGGCAAGAACAGATTGGCTTGAGTAAAACACATTAAGGAATAAAAACCCTGCAATGAAAGATTCAACTCATGAAGTCTGGGGCGTCTGGAAGGAATTTGCACTCCCAGGCTGTGTTGTACAGCTCAGAAGGCAAATAGGCGATGAGGGTGTGGCCTGTGTTGAAGAACCCATGGGCGACTTCAGGAGAAAGTTGCCCCATGCAGAAACTCATCAGCAAAATTTTGCTAGAAGAGAGTCAACAAGTAATACGAGCAATCGTGGATACAAATATATCTTGCAAAAATCGCGATCTTGGGGTCTATCACCTTGTTGAGATATACAGTGCGGTCAATAGAGAGTTTGCGCTGCAGCCATTCGAGCCATCTGATAAGCTGTTTGGCATTGCGCAAATTGATGGCTAATGGCTCGAATGGCTTCGACACTTGCCCTTATTTTTGGTACCATTGAGCTACCTCCGAGTCATACAGCTCATGTATGAGTCACTAGCCCCACCTACATATATAACAGTCAAATTGTAGGCCCAAAATAATTAATATGGTTGAATTTCGAGGTTTCATGGAGTTCAGGGGCATTCTTTGAGGTCTAAGTGTGATAATGCACTCATTGACACTATTTCTAGCAGAAAAGAGCTTACACTGACTTATTTCATTAGCCATTCATCAGCCATTAGCCATCAATTTGTGCAATGCCAAACAGCCATCAGATGGCTCAAATGGCTGCGGCGCAAACAGGCTAATACCTTTGGCACTTTCAAATTTACCCTTGGCAAAGACTGCCAAGAGGGCATGAAGAGTGGGGCAAGCAAGATGTTGCAACATTGAGTAGTCGGTGGCGGTGTGAGGTCTCTGAGCGTGCTATGCACCGCTTGTCGCCTCATGGCCCCTGTGGACCATCTGCACTGTGATGGAACGAGCTTCAACGCATGCAACGGATCTTCCTAAACGGAATTCTGAGTTACTGGAAGCAGCTTCTGAGCGAGACCAACACTCTACCCACCATCCACATTGCTTCCTCCGCCACTCGAACTCACTCCCACTGAAACAGCGTAACATAATGCACGACATCTAGTGCTAATTTTGCGATTTCCTATGACCAGTATTTATACAACGGGAAGCAATTTGCACTTCTGTTGTTACTAGCATCCTAGCTAGTACGCAGACCACTTGTTAGGTGATATAAAGGAGAGTCAGAGCGAGCCCAAACTGCTGACTGTAGCACGAGGCTGCACTAGTGTGATGTGCTAGCTGCTAGCTAAGTGTACAACCAACCAGGGATTAAACCACCCGCCTATACATTCATGAGACATGACCTAGGAGACTCTAGTAGTCCAGAGAAAACTTGCAACGGAGCTAGTGAGGGTCTAGCAGACAGATATCTACAATGGAAGTACAGCTAGGGGACTATGCCTTGAGCTAGGAAGCTCGGCGCAGTAACCGGTGGTACTATCTAATCTCTAGATAAGCAACTAGACGGTGATAGATGGAACAACCCGACTAGCAACCGGCTAGGGCTTTGACAAAGACATACCATGACATAAGAGATGAAGCAACACAAGGCTAGTGCCCAATCTGGGCAGCTAGGGTGAAGGGAATAGCAAACAGGCTATTGGAACAGAGCTAGGGGCGATTGTACAGGCTGTACCAATGACCAGAGGTCTGATCAACATTCTGACCAACGAGCTATGACCATTTGATGTCGGTCACAACACTGCATCGCCTAGATGTAATAGATTGACGCTCTGACAGAGTAGAAATGACCTAGACCACCGGCTACATTGCCGGTTGATCCAGAAGTGGTGCTTGGAATAGACGGAGGGCTGAGGATCAATTGATATACCTACGGTTGAACACTATCCACTCAGCAAGGCTGATCTGGCATACTTATTGTATTATTCAGCTCTCTTTTCACATGTAACTTGAGCCTAGTAGTATAAAAGGTAGTGCAGAACAGACTAGGGTCTAAGAACATTATGCATCAGACTTTGGACGAAGCTGGTGCTAGTGAACTCAGGCTGCTAGTGGAGGTTGATACCAAACTTCACTTGTAGAAGTCTTTATATTGGAATCAGTAGGCTGTGGACTCTGAAAACATCAAGTGACTAAGTTGAGGATTTTGTGTTGCTGGTCCTAGACCTCCACATATAAAATAAGGGTGTTCTCCTTGAGACCCAGCTGCAGTTTGCGCTTGTGACTTTGCCTTCACCCCAACAAGATGGAAGTTCTGCCGTAGTGTGTTGTATCGCTTGCTAGGTGGATTGTGCATTGACTCGAGCCCACTAAGAAGAAGACGGACTAGGTGCCCCCCACCTCCAGTTTGGCTATAACTTGTCAGTTACTTCGCCTTCACCCTGATAAAGATGGAAGCTCTGTCGTAGTGTGTTGGGTCGCTAGCTGGACGCTTGTAGTGAGCTAGTGCCGATAAAAGCGGAAATGTTCCTGTTCTTGGTTAAGGAATTGGTCGGCGGTCAAGGAGGGTCTTGCCGTTTGAGACTTAAAGTCATTTGGAGTTAGCCTCAGTAGGTCCTTAGGTTGCCTAAGGCGAGAATTTTCACAAGCCTACAAACCTCTGCCCTGGTGTTCTCGACCTAGCAGTCCAGCCACTTGTATCCACCCCATATAAACACACACTGGACCATCCCTAGATTCCTAGCATTGTTGTTGGTGGTTGCATATTGCTAGTACATTGTAGAGTGTGTTGTTAGAAGCCTATCAATCAAACTTGTGTTTGTTCAAAACCTGCTGGTCACATATTACGGCCAGACCCAAACTCACAAAGAGAAGCACTTAGATCTTTGGAGGTAGATTGGTTGTGGTTGGTTGTTTTGGGTGTTTGTTCGCAATACCTATCAATTAGCTATTCCTAGTCATATAAGAAGTGCACCGTTTCACCGCACCGTCAGCAAGATATGACCGCTCCAGGACGGATTCTCAACTCCTTCCTACAAGGTGTGGGCAGTGAGCGACCTTCCATATACGCATCTCCGATGAATGAGACCGGTGATCCCCTTACCACACGGATCGCGCAAGAACACTACTTGCTTGCATCCAGTAATCGTCGACAGGGTATGACCGATTCCCTCCGTGGCATGAAGCATAGACAACCTCCCCTATTTTTCATTTCCAGGCGATCTCTCGCACCAGATGTACCTAGCCCGTGCCTGACACCAACCCATCAGACGAGGCAGAGGATATCCTGACACTGCCTGTCCCCACTTCACACGACGCATTGACTAGCTGAGGGAGACTGTCTATCTCTCCTCCTGCCTGAACACTCAAGCACCTACCAACACGACCGCCAGGCTGTGCCTGAAGCTCCCAAAATATTCGAGGTTGTTTGGCCTTGCTGTGCCTTGCGCACACCCAAAGACAATTGGTCCTCTTCAGCAGAGGCACTGAGTCTCCTGCTGTGTATGTACCCCCAAAACACCTCATAATGTTCCCTGCCCCTGGAAAACACCTGCGGTACCTCTGGAAATGTGGGAAGTCATCGAGGAGGTATAGAAGGAGAACATTTAGTAGGAGTAGTCAGTACCTTCTGGCCCGCAGAAGTAGCTTCTGGGGTGTTTCCCCCACTTACTATATCACTCTCATTCAATCTAAAGGGGTACTCCCAGCCTTCCCCGACCTTGTACCTCTCGTGCACCCTTCTCATCGCCCCACAGCCAGAGACAGGCCACACTTCTTACATTCGCTTGTTCATCGGTGTCTCACCTCCCACACCTCCATCAGCAGGGTCCCTCCTCACCGGGCCCGGTGCAACAATTCCAGGCTTCCTCGATTAGGATCACCGTTTTCACGAGCACTGCTCTGTAGAAAACAGGCCCGGAGAGAAGCCATCACATTCAAATTGCCGTCTGTACCGAATGAGACCAATTATCTCGCCATCCACCAAACGACCTCGGTGTCATTGTCTGTGCAACACTTATTGCATCTCCCTCACTACCCAATCCAAGGACAAAAATATTGGTATCACATGCATTTATCTAAACCACAAAGAAGCCAACAACCAGACACCATCTAAGCTTCTGGCAGCTCTCTGGAGACAGCTTGTATATGGCAGGGATATCGACTCCATCGCAAAAACATATATGTGCAGCACCAAGAGAAGGGCACTGCACCATCAATGAAAGAAGTTCTTGAAGTACTCAGCTCTAGCCTTGCAGAATTTTCCAAGGTCTTTGTTGTGGTGGACACCGTTGATGAATATCCTACTGATCAACACTGTATCTTGCTCAAACATCTCACAGAGCTGCAGGGTCCCAAAGTGAACTTGATGGTCACTTCTCAACCCCATGTTCATGCAGACTCTGTTCTTCCAGATGTTGAAACTCTAGAGATTGGTGCAATGCCAGAGGATATTCAAAAATATGTTGACACACACAGATTGACTTGTCATCATGCATGCACGAGCACATACAGGACCAGCCCAAGTTGCGAGAGGAAATCCAAGCAAAAATCATTGAGGTTACGGCTGGGATGTACGAATCATTGTCAGAAAGTAACTGAAATAAAATTTACCCAGGTTCCTTCTTACCAAACTTCATATTGAATCCCTCAGGACAAAGAACACAATCAAGACCATTCAAGGAGCTTTGAAAGAACTCCCAAAGAACCTCCATGAAGGTTATGATATTGAAATGCAGTGGATTGAAGCCCAGAATGAGGACGACAGAAAGACAGCTCGCTCAACCATTACCTGGGTTGCAAATGCAAAGAGGCCATTGATGGTCAAAGAATTACAATTTGCTCTCGCTGTTGAACCAGGCACACAACAGCTCAATGTCGATAATCTTATGAAAATCAGAACTATTCTCTCTGTCTGCACTGGGCTTGTCATCATGGATGAGCAGTGTTCTGTGGTGCAACTTGTGCACTACACTACACAGGAATATTTGGACAGCATTCAGGCCCACAAATTCCCTGATGTGTAACAGGAGATAACATGCACTCTGCTCCCATTCCTTGCTTTTGATGGATTTCCAGATTCATCTTGGAACAGGCGGCGGGATATTCTACCCCCTCTTGTCGAGTATTCCTGTCAAGAAGCTGGGCAGCACGAAGATCAGCTAACACTGCATTCAGGCCCTTCCTCAGCACAGCTTGCCGAGCTGCACTGCCATAAGGCACGCTGAGCCGAGGCATCACAACAGAGTCTGCCGTGATGATGTCCGCAGACCTATGTTGCGCTATATCGCTATGAGTCAAGGCGGGGTCGGCAGACCCTGCTGATCATGCCCTACCTGCACCTGCACTGCACATTTGTAAAATGTCAGCAAAACATTTCTCAAGCTTGCCCATGCTTTAGAAATGTACCCCTTACATCCCGAGAGCCCCAGCAAACCTAGCTGTGATACCATAAGTTGATGTTGACGGGAGGAGCCGTGGGTGAGGGCTGTACAGTAGCACCCTTTAGCGCCTAGATCTCGGCAATTGATGGCCGCCGCGGGGGCTGATTTGTGGCCAACAACAAAGTAGAGTGTTCTAGAATCATATCACACAATCTCCGAAGCAACTGTGAGGGATGACAATGAATTTATGAATTCTAGCTAGTAGGCGCAGCCCGGCAGACTCTGCCGACTTTGGGTCCACCGAGCTGAGCCGAGGCGCCTCAGACACAGTATGGTAGCAGACGGAACTTTAGGTCAAACCATAATCTTGGTCATTTTCGCTCAGGATTGGAGATTTAGAACCAGAAAAATGTGTTTTACAGGCAAATTTTCGTTTCAAAGGTGGTTATGCCATGGGAAAAAAACCGCGAGTAAAACTTGAAAAAATAGGAGAGCTCAAAGTAACTCTTTGCTGGATGATTTTTCGCTTTTTTGCTGGATGCCTTTTGGTCAGGTGATTTCCTCATGGCCTCAAAGTGTCACATCACGGTGATTCACACAGATGACTGTCGCTCTGAGCTTTGCCGTCACTATCAGCCACAATGTTGGGCAACATCAGGCCTGTCCGCTCAACGTCGGGAGAGACGTTGAGGGTCATATTTTGGCTTAGTTACAAAAAATATACATTAATATGCAGCTGAAACCTCCATACTACCACCAGAACATCGAGTGCAATGAAAAAACACACCAAAATTTGGACGGTCGATGTCGACAACACATTGGATGCCATTGGTGATGTGGCATCTTTGATGTGACCATCCCAACAGAAGTAACAAATCATCTGACTACAAAGCGTCCGGCGAAAAAGTGAAAAAGCGTCCGGCGAAGTTTACTTTGAGCTCCCCTAATTTAACAACCTAGATGGCTCCCATCTTCGCCTTTTTCTTCCATTCCTCGCTCGCAGCCTCCAATTCCATCGCCCGGACTCCACAGTGACCATGGTATTTTTTGACTGTGAACTCAGTGATTACTCTGGTGGCTCCAAGGCGATAAACACTCATGTATCGGTCAGCGTGTCGAAAAAACCACCGAATTGTTGGTAACAGGCATAGGTGAAGAACCTCTGCAACAAGGTTTTTGGCTTTCTGCCATGTCCCATTTGATCTTTCCCGGAACCACTGTTTGATCTGCACCCAGAAATATTCAATGGGATTCATCTCGGGATGAACCTTGGGAAGAAAATGGCAGACCATGTCTGGCATCCCCTTGATGAGCTTTGACCAGATGAGTTATGTAAACTTGCACATGATATATAAAACTCACAAGCTCCAACTGTGATTTTTGTCCTGTAAAATCAGGCTGCAAAGACAGCAGGCGCCGCATGCAACAGTCAACCGGCCACTCGTCTTCTTCATCCATGTTGTTACCATCATCACCGTACATATCAGTCTCTTTGTCAGCAGTGACACGCTCAAGATGTGGCTTGCGGGCCTTCAAGGCCTTGCACGCTTTGCAATCCCCGATCAAATTCTTACCATTGTGGTCCATTGTATACCCTTGTTCTGCTAGAATTATCTTCATACCTTTCGGCTGGCCTTCAAATTGTTTGTGCGGGTGATTTTCGGGAAGATTCTTGTCAAATATCATCTTCTGAATCTCACCGCCATGGCCATGGGGATTGTTGGCCATTGAATTGACCTGGTCAACAGCAGGAATAAGTATTCTGTCAAGTAAAGCATACAGGTTTAATCACCATCCCGACTTCAAGGGTTCGCCCCATACGCGGCATCCATCGATAGAAGTCCACGAGAGCTGTAAAGAGCACGGTGGAGTGATAGTTCTTGTTTTTGCATGCCACCTTGAGGCTGTCTGACACCAAGGCACCTGAACTCGTGGGATCCAAAAGGGCAGTGTCCTCCAGCACCTCAATCCACTCGGCAATATCATCGGCGATGTCGCAGCTACGAGTCTTCTGCTGGTAGACAGAAATTATGGGTCGGTCGTCCGGATATAGCGTCGAAGGGTGCAGCAGAAAAATGAAGGAAAGGTCCCGAATATCTCGTCGAGGCGTAGAACGGAAATCCGGTGTAAAATGGGAAATATGTCGTGGGGGCGTGAGGTAAGGCTCGGGCTCGATAGGACTCGGTGGAGGAAGAAATGTGGACTAGAGGTGGAAAGGGGGTCACTGGCGACGTGCTCACGTTGGAGCACTCAGGTCACTGGTCGCGCGATGGTCGTGGTTCGTGGGTGAAAAGGGTCATGTTTAGACATGTGTACGTACGAAACAAAGAACCGGTCCGAGGACCGGCGTACCGTAAGGTAAGTACGGAAATGCAAAATAAAAGGCAGGTGACCAGCGGTCCAACTTACCCTTCCACAGCGACAGCGATGGAATCAACAGCTGCATCACCATGCTCAAGCCATGCTTCCTTCTCAAGCTCCTCTCAAGATACTTCAGGCTCTTCTTCGATGTCTGATTCTACAGGTGATGTTCCCTTGTCGTTGTTCTCACCAGGAACAGATGAAGACGATGAGGATGCAGCCAGATCATTGTCGGGTTTAGAATGTTTCACAGGAGGCAGAAAAGACGTCTCCATTGGTGGGGGAATTTCGAGCACCTCGTTGTCAGATATAGCACGGGAATGTTTCGCAGGAGCTTTCGCAAACATGCTGGTAATGCTTCGCTGCTTGGATTTTGTGTCCACAGCACCCAAAGAGCCTTGTGCTCAGATCACGGCAAGTTGGCGCTCAAATTCGGCTGCAGAAATTCTGAGTTTGCCGCTCTCAAAGTCGTCCTTGAGCTTCCTGCATTTTTGCTGGATTGTGTGTGGGGCCAGACCACTGACACTGTAGGGCCCTCCATGCTTTTCCTGGTAGATGTCATGAATTGTCTTTTCATTTTACTCCCAGAACCCGAACAGCCCGATCATTGATCAGATCAACTATCTGATCAATCGAACCAGGATAGCGTTTTAGGATCCCTAACGGTTTCAATCGGTTCCCCAACCCTCGGGTTCCCAATCGCCCCTCTATGTTCATATACCCCTTCATTTACTTTGCATTATTCTTGTCCATTGCCGTGGGACACTGTACCTTAATTTACAACCCCTAGGGACTTTAGTATATAAGCTGTAGTTAATTCCCTGTACTTTACACTATTCTAGTCTAAACTCCAGGCTTATTTGTTTGGAACTCTTCGTGCTTCAGTCACCCTCGTCACCTCAGAACCCAGAATCTGCTCTGTGCTGACAGTAGACCTGAATCAGTTTCCCATTCAATATTCCAATCTAGAAGGCACACCTTGCTGATTATTCATTGGCCCACCCAATTGATACTCTGCACTCCGCATCTTGTTTGCCCACTGTTTGGCCTCGGAATTTGCTCGTTTCTGATCATTCCATGCCATCCTCTCATCATACATTGAAATGGTGCACTTCATATATGACTAGAAATAGCTTAGATTTGGGCTTGCACAAAACAACCACAAAACAACCACTACAACAATCTATTCCTCCAAAGATGTAAGTGCTTCTCTTCGTGAGTTTGGGTCCAGGCCGTAGTATGCGACCAGTGGGTTTGGAACAAACACAATTCGACTGCTAGACTTCAACAAAGCCGTTGACAGACCTGGTATTGGGGCACCTGGGCATTTATTCAAATCTGCTCGAGTTGCAACATACTATAATGTACTTCAATACATTACGACGTCATCTTACAAGGGCTATTGTTGGCCTGGGCAGTTAGCTAAAAGGGATATAATGTGTCTCGAACCATTAGAAAGGCGCTGGACAACGATCCTGGTAAAGGGTTGAAGTGAGAAGCCGCTAATGGAGCAATCACAGAAAGTGCCTTACCATCCTGAAAACGGATTGGGGCTACTGCACATCCCTGACTAAGAGCGTATTACGAGGGATTATCCTTCTGAACCAGAAGGATCATTATTAGACATCATCTGACGTCTTCAGACCTGCCAAGAGGAGGTTGGACTTGGTCGATCAACCAATTGACTAAGTAACCATACTCGGGTACTAGGAAGCGGCAGCTATCACAGTTTTTCAGACAAATCACTGTAGCGGTTCAAAGCGGAACCAGTTGGGCGGATGGTTACCGAAGAGGGTAACAGAGGGCTGACGAGGGAGTCGGCTAAAAGTTGACACATCAACAATATCCCATCATGAACGTTCTAAGCAATGTAGATCTTGACTCATCGCTAAGCTCGGCTCGTTGATGTTCCTTATAAATCTCTCTCAATTTTACTAATCGCTTGATATCTGACAGGAGTTCATCGGCTAGCTGCCAAACCACTAGCCATATACCCTGAACCCTATTGCTCGTTTGTATCTGTCTCGTTTATATTTAGAATCCTGTAACATATTTAAGTGGATGGTTATGGGAGGAACAGCAGTGAATCTCACCCCACCTGTTGGACGCGAAGTTACTAGGCTTCACGCTTAACCGGTCGAGTAGGCATTCATTCGGAGACACCCAGAAGCTATACCAAGTTTCGTTTGTTATCCCAGTTTTGAATATTATCTGTGTTGGATTTGGATCTTTTTAAATGGCGCGTGAACATATTGGATAAAAGGAACGGACGGGCCTAAGTCACAGAAGCCAGGCCGTAGTATCACGTACGGTTTTGCACTGTAAACAGCAGCAGCCAGCTGGATTACAGAAGTGATGGCTGTCAGATCTCAACGTCGACCCTCAAATCACACCGCGCCTTTTCTCCCGACACGACGCGTGCAGTCGGATTGCATCGCACACCCTCTGCGGTACCTCAGGGGTGGGAACACACCACAGCCTATTTCACTCTCGCTGTTGAATCACACCGCGCCGGTACCGTTGGATGCCTGCAGTCGGATCGCACTGTGCCCTCTCTGGTAACCTCAGCGGTGGGAACACACCGCGGCCTATTTCACTCTCGCTGTTGAATCACACTGCGCTGGTACCTTTGGACACCCGCAGTCGGATCACACCGCACCCTCTCTGGTAACCTCACGGTGGGAACACACCGCGGCCTATTTCACTCTCGCTGTTGAATCACACCGCGCTGGTACCTTTGGACACCCACAGTCGGATTGCACCACGGCCTATTCTTTTTGGACTCTCGCTGTTGAATCACACCGCGGCCTATTCTTTTTGGACTCTCGCTGTTGAATCACACCGTGCCGGTACCTTTGGACACCCGCAGTCCGATTGCACTGCGGCCTATTCTTTTTGGACTTTCACTGTTGAATCACACCGCGGCATATTATTTTTGGACTCTCGCTGAATTCCCCGGGCTGTTGGATCGCACTGTGCTGCTACCCCTCGACGCACGCAGTTGGATTGCACCGCGCACCCTGTAACCTCGCTGGTGGGATCACACTGGGGCCTATTCTGTTTGAACCTGGCTGTTTGATCACACTGCACCGCTGCCTCTCAACGCGCGCAGTCGGATCGCACCGTGCGCCCTCTGTGGTAGCTGTCTCGCTGCTCGCGGTGAGATCTGACCGCCAGCCCACTGGTACTGCCCAGTATGCTGACGTGTCTATTCAACTTCCTTCTTCCCCCATGTATAGTCTCAGCAAGATACTCTCTTTCTGCTGCGCCGGCCGCTCCAACCCCTCTGCACACTCTACTTCCCCGCAGCCCAGGGATCCCTCGCCGCATCTCATGGGGCCCTACCCGACCCCTGGGTATTTTTTACATAGTCATGGTCGCGGAGGCAAACCACCGCCTCCAAACCGTACAACCCGGGGCAGTGATTGGTCTGGATTCAGAGGCAGTGCAACGACCGGGGCCAAAATTGACCAGCAACAAAAGAGAGAGAAACTGGTGGCTGAGATTCGGGATAGGGCGAGCTTCGTCATCGACTGGGACCGTGGCCGATACATGTCTCGTCCAGATCGCTACCGAGGATGGGAATGTATTTCTTATCAATCTCCACATCATGGGTGGTAGGTCTGGGTCTTCTTTGGTGATTCATTTTAATTTTAATCGGTTCACAGATGTGACGAAAGCGAGTCGGCTAGAAGTCGACAGAGAGTTTCGGCACACGGGTTTGTTCAAAAGCAAGATTGTTGGATGGTCGGTCCAACGGATATAAGTGGCGTAAGAGTAAGATTGACCGAAGAACTATTTACGGTACATGACAGTTTATATAGTGATTGTAATAGGAGCTAAAGTGAGACGTGTTTAGTAATGTATGAATAAAGTAGCGGGCTTGGCACGGGTAATAATCGCGAAGCGATAAGAATCACGATGGTAAGGAAAAGAAAAGGATGAGTGTGAGATAGAGTGTTTGAACCGTTACATCCGCCCTCCAGGCCGTCGCGCATCGACGGCCTACTCCTGCATCCGGGTCCCCTCTGCCGTGCTGTGAGTAGAAGTGCCCGAAGGACCAGCGGCAGCGTCGGATGAGGTGGGAGCGGGGGAGGAAGAGGAGGAGGAGGAGGGAGCGGTCTCGCCAACCTTGAGTCGTTTCATAGACTCGGTGGCGGCGGCGCGAGCAAGATCGGCCTCCTTGCGCTTCAAAGTGAAGGCGAGTTTCCCGGTCTCGGAGTCGACCAAGACAGGCGAACCAGGAGGTCCGCCAGGCTGGCCCTTGCCCTTGCCTGTCTTGCGCTTCTCGTACCAGTTCATGTTCCGCATATCCTCCTGATCCTTCAAACGATCAGCATTGCGCTTGAACTGGGACGTCACCGCGACTTCTCCGGGCATCAAAATGCCCTCCGTGGTCTCCGATTCCCCCAAACAGTACTCCTCGGGGTTCGCGACGTCGCAGGATTCGTCAAATACAAACACGCCGTCCTCGAGGTAAACCCAGAAGAAGCCGGACGTGTCGTACTTGTTCATCTGTCTCGCGAAGTCCTCGTAGAACGCCGGAATGGCTACGGGAGTGACACCGTTGGTAGCGAGCGATACGCAATAGTCGGCGTAGAGGCGTATGGTACGCGCGTCGAAGATGATCGGGGCGGAGCCGTCCGTGCGAGTAATACGGAAGTAGCGCTTGTTAACGCGCTTGAGAACAGGGTGGCGGTCGTTATAGTGAATCATATTCAAAGATAGGCCCGTGGGATCGGTGAAGGCGGGCGCGAATATATCAGCGACGGGTGCAGACATGAGGGAAGAGGCCAAAGGAGGTGAGAACTCCTCAAGGCGCTCGCTGGCCTTATATTCCCAAAAGCAAGACATGATCGAATTAACCTGGTACTCCTCCTCGACAGGGGGTGACCCTGCTCCTTGAGGCAGTTCTTTAATGTCGGATGCCCCTACGGCCTCGAGATATTCGCCCTAGCGCCTGTAATCCTTTAGCCTGTGAATAGGGCATCCAGCTTCTATCACCGGATTTCCACTGAACTTCGAACAGGGCCTTCGATCGGCGCCCGTGGTGGTTGACGATTTTATCCACTGCCCATTCGTTGGTCTCATCATTGAGAGATACCCCAAGTTGGCACTCGAGGCGACCAGGGAACCTGCGGTCATCGTTGGGCACATGAATACGCAGTAGAGAGGAGTGGAATACATCATGAACTCCCCTTTGTTTCATATTGGCGGGTAATTCCAGCTGGAATGAATTATTCCCGAAGTCGCGGATGATCGCGTATGGTCCGATGAATTTCGGGATAAGCTTCCTAGCCAAACCTTTCTCAAAGGTAAGGTTCTTGGAGGATAGATATACAAGATCACCGTTTCCGAACGGAGTGGCTTGGCGCTTCCGGTTTGCAGACCGGGTTTGCTTCACTCGAGCAGCTATCATGCTGTCGTGCGCAGCCATGATCGCGATACGGCGCTGGAGCGCAAAATTAGCAACACCGGGGTATTCGTGGGTGCGACCGGAGTTCCACAGCAGAGACCTAGGCATGCGTCCCGTGTCTAGAAAGAACGGAGCGTATCCTGTGGACTCAGAGCGAGCAGAATTCAAGGCGAATTCAATCGCGGGCAGCTTCTGTACCCAGTCCTTCTGCTTAGGATGGATGCACTGGCGGAGCATCTGTGTAACGGTGCGATTAGCGCGTTCGGTTCCACCGTCGGATTCGGGGTGATATGCACTAGACATATGGAGTTTCACCCCGATCAGCTCATGCAAACGTTTCCAAAATATGCTGGTAAATAGCGAGTCTCGATCGCTTACAATTGACTTGGGCAATCCGTGTAGCTTGTAGACGTGTTCAAACACGAGCTCGGCCATCTGTCGAGCCGTGTAGTTGATCCGTGCTGGAATGAGGTGAGTCCTTCCAGTTAACAAGCAAATAACGACTGCGATGGAGTTAAAAACTCCGTCCCGGTTCTTCGATTCGGGCAAAGGACCGACAAAGTCAATACCTATGGACTCCCAAGGAGCCTGAGGTGGGTTGAGCGAATGCAAGAAACCATACGGCCTCTGATTACTCGGCTTGCTACGTTTGCAGGTCGAGCACGACTCGCAAAAACTGCGTGTATCATCGACCATTTCTTTCCACCAGAAATGGTCACGGATGTAGTCCAGAGTCTTGCGAAGACCGAGGTGCGCGAGAATAGAATGCGCCTCGGATATGACTATCTCACGTACATTTCTGCCCTTGTATTCCGCTTTGGGCACACAGAGCACCCGGTGGTCTGAATGTTTGAGGTAAATGAGTCCATCCTCGATCTCAAAGTTGCGAAAGTCCTTGGGCTTCTCTAGAATATCCTTGAAAAAGGGATCGTCTCCATACTTGTTGATTAAGAATCCCGCGATGTCGAGACCACGCCATCCGGAGTTGATAACGGTAAGAAGAGATTTGTCGAGCTGTTCCAGCTGATCCTCAAACTCCAAGTTCGGGGACAATTCTTGTCGAGCTGCACGTGAAACGTTGCTAGCAGGAGTTGGTCCTGCGGGATCAGATCGTTGATCCCCGTGATTGACAGGGGGCTGTGCCTGCCTATCAATTGCCTCCTTCTCGTCCACCACCAAGGTGTTTAACAACTTGGTTTTGGACCTCGTTCTTGGGCCTCGTTCATCTGAATCTGATTTTTTGTTGGCACTCCCGCCCTCCTTTGGGTGTGTACCCGATGCAGACCCAAACGACCTTGACTTTGCGTTGACCGCCGGCTTTGCGCCAGTAGCCCCGGTTGCAGTCTTTGCGACTGGCCCCTTTGGTGCTTCCGAAGCCTTCGCCATTGAGCGAGTTACCCTGTCGCTAGAAAGGGCCATCGCCTCAAGACCAGCAAAAACCGGCATTGAAATTGACTCGATTTCTAAATCGTTGTTATCAAGAACGTCGTGGTACGTGTATTCTGAACGAGCTCGAACGGTACCCGGCGACTCGTTTGAGTAGATACGGGACAGGGCATCCGCGAGAACGTTTTCCGTGCCCGGGACATACTTGACTTCGAAGTCAAAGCATGAAGTCTTTTCGACCCACCGCGCTTGTCTCTCAGACAAGTTCTTCTGGTTCACAAGGTGAATAAGCCCTTTGTGATCTGTTACCCAAACAAACTTGCACCCTTGCAGGATATCGCGGTGACGAAGCATCGCCTCCACGCCGGCGAGCATTTCGATTTCGTGAACGGGATAGTTTTGCTGAGCGGCATTCAGCTTGGCAGAGAAAAAGGCAGCAACATTCGCGTTCCTCCAGTCCTCGCCCTGGGACACGACGCCGGCGATACCGGAACTACAGCCGTCCGTTACCAACCATATCGTTGGTGCGTCCTTGCGATAATCAAGCGCTTTCCTGTGATGATCTTTTGCCTCATCTACACAGGACTTGATGTCCTCAAAAGCGCGCTGGTGAGTAAAACCCCAGCGATAAGGCACTGAGTCACTTGTCAGGTTGTGAAGAAGTCCCATCGGGATCCTCGCGCCTGGGAGATCATCCGCAAGATATCCAACGGACCCAAGAAATCCTCGAAGGAGATCACGGTTCGTCGGCGTCTTCCACTTCAGTATAGCGTCAACTTTGTGCGGGTCCATTCGAATCCCTTCGTCGTCGACGACTCGTCCGAGGATGCTCAACTCGGAACGCAGTAGCTGCAGTTTGTGAGCGCTCAGGTAAAGCTTCTCTCGACGAAGTACGTCTATCACTTTCTTGACGTGTTCAATGTGCTCTACTAAACTATTCGAGTAGATTATGATGTCGTCCAAGTACACATCCATGAAGCGCCCAATGTAATCACCGAAGAGATAGTTCATCAGAGTCTGATATGTCGCAGGTGCGTTGCAATCTCCTTGTTGTAGTACATGGCTGACCATGTTGCCATCAGGCGTACTTACAGCAGTTCGTGAAACGTGCTCTGGCACGACACGAATCTGCTCGTAAGCATCCTGGCCATCTATCAACGAGCGATATTTACACCGCGACGCGCGGCGCAAAATCCCATCCATATCGGGCAACGGTGAGCTCATTTTCTTGGTGTTAGCATTGCGCGCTCTCAAATCGACAACGACCCGTAATTTCAGTGAGTCCGATTTGACCTTGGGTATGAGTAACATGGGTGCGGTATTGCCTGCGTTGGTAATTTCCCAACGTCCGTTCTTCAGGTAAATACGACGTTTCTCATCCCACAGTTCTCTCAAGGGCTCGGGACAGCGAGACGGTCTCCAAGGCAAGATTTTATCCTCGTCGATGAGGGGGATCGTGTGATTTATAGCACGTAACGGCGGTAAGCCCGTTTCTTCAGCAGATTTACAAATAGGCTCTGCGTATTTCATAAGTTCGTCTCGTGCTTTCTGCAACACATCCTCATTCAATCCGACTGCTCCAGCGAACACCCGAGCGGTAGCGACCCCTTCAAGCGGAACAGTGTTAGCGCTTCCAATGCAAACACGAGCAGGGTTAAGCCCAATGCTTACCTTATGCTGGAAAAGCCACGCGGGTCCCGAGGATCATGTCGTACCCGTTGAGGTTAGCCACCAAGAATTCGCGTTCCTCCGTGATATCTTGATAGCTAAAGTTCACGTTAGCAGCATGATTGATCTTCGAACGGGAACCTTGAACGGCCAACTGCAAGGTGATTGGATCGTTCAACTCCTTGCGTTTCAACTTGAGCTGATCCGCTAAAGATGTAGATAAAAGATCGCCCAGAGATCCCGAGTCAATCAACGCGCGGACCGGTTCCCCATTGACCCGAACGACAATGACCAAAGGGCGAGCAACTATGCGATTCGCGAGTCGTGGCATAGATGCGGTGCGTGATATTCCTTTTACACCATCAGCGGGGATCTGAACTCCACCGCAGAACAGGATGAACTCGCCCTCCGTTTCGAGGTCAGGTTCATCAAATAGAGTCCCAAAGTAATTGACATTGTGAGTATCTTTCCAGCCGTTCTTGCGCTCGTTCATACGATGACAATGCCTGAACTGGCGCCTAATTACCCAGTTGACCAAGTTCAGCCTGGGATTCAGCAAGGTTGTTTCGCTAATCCGTTCCTCGAGCGTCCAAGGCCCACAAGGTACGGATACCAAGAAGTCATCGGGTCCCTGACTTTCCAGAAACTCTGGCTCCAAGAGGACCCGGCATATTTCAACTTCTCTGAACGCTGGTAAGTGATAACTCACGTCTCTGAAATATTGCTGAACAGCGTCCGCTAATATTTCCTCGATAGGGAAGTGATGAATAGGAAGAACCTGATTATATTCAAGGTTCAATTCCATGGCTCGCCGTCCCGCGTACCATTCTACTAAATGGAAGGCAGGCACGCGAAGATATTCCAGAGGCAAAACTGTCACCTCGTCACAGTACGCGTCCTCAATCGTGTAGTTCTCACTACCAACACGCAGGACACGGAATCGAACAGCGCATCTGCGTTCATCTGACCAGGGGATAGATTCGTCCCCGGGATAAGGCTGAAAGAAATCCAGCAACGCCGCAACCGTGTTCCCAAGTACGTCCCCGAGCTGGTGCTCGCGTTGCAGCTGGTCAGCTCTAGTCTTCCTCCGACTGCACTTTTCAGCTGCCTGGGCCCACAACTCGAGGCGTTCTCCAAACGTGTCGGTTACAGACCCGGCAACTACTCCGTGTCCACCGCTATCGGTGTCATCAGAGGAGTCACTGCAAGTCTCCAGTCCGGGTAAGTCGTCGTCCATGGGACCATGATCTGACGACCTCGACGAGCCAACAGAAGAGTCTGTGACTTCCCGCAAGGAGGGCATGGAAGGTCTGTCTCAGACAAGGAACTCAGGTGAGATTCTAACGAATTTGTGTCCAGCTCTGACCCTGAGTACTCAGCTAGGTCGTAGCTCTCGGACGACGAGAAAGGTTCCTGAGTCTCTAATTGCTGTAACTCTTCATTATACCAGTTGTATAAATCG
Organism: Mycena olivaceomarginata; assembly: GCA_029378375.1. Taxonomy (NCBI): domain Eukaryota; kingdom Fungi; phylum Basidiomycota; class Agaricomycetes; order Agaricales; family Mycenaceae; genus Mycena; species Mycena olivaceomarginata. Next base: position 60,436 of record JARKIC010000986.1, on the reverse strand, counting down.
AACGTTCCATCTCTCAGCGTGTCCCTTTCCAATGAGCAGCATAAGGCCATGAGTCGGTCGGATATCACGATGCAATCATCCAATGCGCGAACATCGAATCTCTCACCGTCTGCTCTCGGGATTGGTGAATCCAAATAAAACCATCCCGCTGGAGGCTGAGGTGCGTCCCATTCATAGGATTCAAGCAGGAGGTGAACCGCGCCCGATTCGACGTCACCAATGGGCTCGAGGTATCGTTCTTCTATATCCCCTTCATCCCATTCAAGTCCTAGTCTCTCGGCACGAGTCCGAGCATACCACAAGGCGGGCTTGAATTCCTCCTGATGTAGGAGTTCAACGGGAATGGTAAGATCATCGATTCCTACGTTCTCCTGGTCCACAATGACATATTCCTCGTCTGATATTAGATACATTGAGAACCGCTTCTCAGCGAAGTTGTCTTCTGAGGATTGGGAATCTGTGTCCCCGGGATACGGTTGTGCCGACTGAAGCATCAAGGCAGTGTATAATGCGTATAAATCACCAATCGGCCGGGCAGGAATACCGTCAATATCGACAAAGGAATCAGTTGATTCTTGCGTTTCACTACAGGTTGAGTCAATGTTTGACCAATCTTCCGAGTTAACTGAAGTTTCAAAAGTTTCCAGTGCTGGTACCCCGCCCTTCTCTACTTCGCCTAGATCGAAGTGGATCGCAAAAGTTTCCAGGACTTCTGTGCTCTGATTCAACGCATCCCGTGAAGCAGAGCCTGACGCAAATCGTACCGCATGCGTGGAAAAACCAGGGGGCTTCCCTTTTTTCTTCGAGGAAACCGACTGATTTTTTGGACAGTTACGTGCCAAATGGCCAGGTTCGTTACAATTGAAGCAAAGGCCTTTAGCCAGCATCTCGTTTCGCTTTTGAGGCGAGGTGTTGTCCTTGGATTTATGTTCAGGTAAATCAACCGCCGACGTTCTCATGAACTCTTCCCGAAGGCGCGATAAATTGCCTCGCCCTCCGTTTCCTCGTCCGCGGCCACGGAAACCGCCTCGGCGTTGATTGGACGTGTTCGCACGCTGATTATTCGGCCTTTCAGTCTGCTGAGATTTCCTCTCATTGCTCGGGCCGGGATCGCGGTGTTTATCGCGGCGATTCTTAGCGTCTATCTTCAACAGAATTTCCGACTGCTCAGCGGCTTTCACAATCTCGTCCCAAGTTGCGACCTCGGGGTCAACGCCTTTGCGGTACATCTCCGTCTGAATAGCGAAGGTGAAGCTTCCAAACAACTTCACATTCTTCTCCTGATTATCCTCTAATCCAATTGTGTTGTAGATCTCGGACCATTCTGCGACATGTTCAGCGACTTCCTTCCCGTTTTGGAAGCAGCGGTTCAAGCGTTTCCGCTGAGTGTTCCTGAAGTCGACAGGGAAGCAGAATTCGAACAGTTCAATGAAGAAACGCTTCAACGTCCAATTCTCTTCGTCAGGAATGACGACTTGATTATAGAAGTCTAAAGCCTTCCCATCCAGGTAGTACGAAATGAAGTAGACGTGCTCGGCTTCAGGTACGCGTCCCATTTTCACATACGTCCTGGATTCCCTCGCGAAGCGTTGGATGGCGTTGGCATTTGCCTCGCCATTGTACCTCGCAGGGGGTATAGGTTTCAACAGCATTTTCTGCTGGCGAGCATGGCCTCGCTTCCGTTTGGAAGAGAGACGCGGGCTGTTAGGCCTGGACCGCGTCTTCCCTGATCCCTCAGAACCAGCTTGGTTGGAGCTATCGCTCGAGCTCGAGCTAGAGTCATCCGAGGGGTCGGAAGGCGGCGGGTTCGCTCTCGCATACGTCTTCGGAGTGCCGCGCAAGGCTCTCTCGAAGAAATTCTCAGCAGCCAACCTCCCGGGAGTTGTGTCTCTAGGGAGAGGCTTGGGGATCGGAATCTTGCCAGTCTTCAACGTCGTTGAAGACTTTCTCTTCTTCTGGTCGTCGATGTTCGCATTCGACGCAGATTCAGCGCGCTGCCGCAGATCTAATTGACTAATTTTTTCACTCAATATAGTCAATATTCCTTCTACGGAGAGTCCGGACTGGGGCTCAGGACCGTTGTTCCGATCCTGAGTAATATTCGGCGCGACAAGATTCATTGGTTCAGCATTCTGAAATTCAGCCCTGGGTACGTCCTCAAACTCAACCGTGGGAGGCTGAATTCTGATTCCCTTTGACTTCCTCGACTTAGGGCTGCGCGAGCGTCTCTTAGTCGTTACTTTGGGCGACGACTGAGGAGCATCAGAAAAGTTGGAGAAGAAATTATTGGGAGTAACTTCTTCCTGTTTTATTACACGATTAATCTCAGCGTAATTCTCCAGCATTTCCCTTTGCGCTCTCAATTCATCTTCGTCAAAGTGGGATAAGGAACTAACGTCCCCCCAGTTTCCAGGGTCTGGACCCTTCTCCTTGTTACGGGAAGGACCAGCCTTGGGGCTGAAACTAATGAGGTCGTCCTCATCTTCAACCTCTTCAACTGTCGCCCTGCGCGACGTTGAAAGGGGTTGCCTAGGCTTATCATTCAAGCCTTCAGGCACGGGGGGTAGCACCCCTGTGCTCCTGAACGTCCGATCGGACGCTGTCCCGGCCCTCAGTAGTCCGAGGGGCCGTCTTACGCTCCACCTCAGAGCGAAGCTGAGCAGCATACGCCTCGTAACGACGAGCTAAATTCAGCGCATTCTCAGCGCTCAGTTCGTCCGTCGCTCGGGCGATGGTAGACTCAGAGTCAGAATTTTCAGACTCAGAGTGCCTGCTACCATGACTACCCCTAGATGCACGGCTGTGCTCACGATGGGATCGGGACGTCTTACGTGTTACGGTGGTCCAGCCGCCGTTGTCGTCGCCCTTCTCATCGGGCACCGAGGTCTTCTCGGGTGTCCCGAAATCCACCTCGCCTTTCAGCGGAGGTAGCTCCATCGAATATTCTCCAGCGTGCGAGGCGCTGGGTGGGTATCTCGACACCGAAGTGTCGGCAAGCGCCGAAGCACCAATAGGTCTCGTCGCCGAAGCAACGGTGGGTCTCGCCTCATCCCCATTATAGAGGGAAACAAACTCACCAGCCTGGATATCCCCAAAGGACAGCTCAGAGAAAATAGGGGGAGGTGGAGGGTATACGCCCGCCCGAGTAGCGGCGCGGGTGTGTCGTTGACTGTCAGTGTTTGAAGCCATAGTTCTTCGGTTGGTATCAGGTTGTCGGCAGCGAGGTATTCCCAGTTGATCAGACCAAGAGTTAACCAGCGGAGCAGACAGAGAGTCGAGCACTTAAAAAGATGTGACGAAAGCGAGTCGGCTAGAAGTCGACAGAGAGTTTCGGCACACGGGTTTGTTCAAAAGCAAGATTGTTGGATGGTCGGTCCAACGGATATAAGTGGCGTAAGAGTAAGATTGACCGAAGAACTATTTACGGTACATGACAGTTTATATAGTGATTGTAATAGGAGCTAAAGTGAGACGTGTTTAGTAATGTATGAATAAAGTAGCGGGCTTGGCACGGGTAATAATCGCGAAGCGATAAAAATCACGATGGTAAGGAAAGAAAAGGATGAGTGTGAGATAGAGTGTTTGAACCGTTACAACAGAGTTACCCAGTGAGCTCGTGTGGATTCTCGAGAGTCCGGAGATACTCAAGGTCGCTGCAGGTATTTTCTGTGGGTTCATTTATTTCAATACGACATGCCGTGCTAATAAAGCCAGCTGATGGACAACGACTGTGGGACTCGTTCCGCGTGGATCTCCGCTCTGCAATTTCGTTGGGCCTGGTCGCAAGGCTTGCGTACCCTACCACACTTCTGGTTGATGCTCCCTTCGGTATTGAGCCATCGTTGGCCGTGATCGTGGGGCACGCGCTAGGATACAGTTTGTTGAAAGACCAACAAATGTTGGCTTGGGATGCTGCAAGCCTTTCGGACGAACAAAAAGATTGTAAGACATTAATTTTTATGCTCAGACATAGACTCACCAATACTCCCAGATGCGGCAATTGACGCCCATGCTTCACTGCATGCATTCCAGAGCATGCATATCCATCTCAACAACTGTGGGGTTCCTGTTCCTCCAGCCTGGTACACTCATGACATTGTCGAGCGCGCTCGGGTCCAGTGTGGGACCAATGAACCATGGGTGGCGCGCTGCCCATGGTGGTCGGGGACCCCGCGCGAGGTTTTGAGGCCCGTACATAGACTGTAGATTTTTGTCATGTTGCACAACAGCTTGAATGCAATATTTACTTCAAGTCAAACTTTGTGGGATCGCAGATAGACTTGGGAATTGTCACTTGGTACAAAAGCACGACAACGATATCTACTTTGAAGTCAAACTTTTCGCAGGTACCCTTGTAACAAAAGATGTTCTATGTGTTCTTTGACCAAAAAGTAGTGATGGCCCAGTTTAAAGTCAACCAGCCCTGACTCAAGGTAAATCGGCCCGGGCTCAACAACCGTCTCCACCGTGATGAAAGCCAACGTCTGTGGTGGATCCTCGAGGCTCGAAGTGAGGTCGAGTATATCGGTGCCTGACACTGTGCGATATTCCACGACTGAGTCGTGGAATCCGCGGAGGTATGGAACCTCGTCGGAGGACATGTTGGCCTCATGTGCTGTTAGGACGTGGACAACGGCGCCGCCGGTGTAGAAGAAAGGGTTGATCCTGGGGTGGATCAGAGAGTGGAGGGTCGAGAGAGTACCCTAGGCTGCGTGTTTACTGTAGTGTGTGCAGGGAATATAACGAAGTTGTGACTTAGCTGTGAATGAGATAGTCCTCTCTTGATGTCCGTAAGTTGTTTGACTCGCGCTCGCAACTCGCTGGCTCCAAACTCGCGACTCAAAGAGAGAAAGATGGGGGGAAATCGAAAGAGGGAGATCCCCTATCCATCAATTTGCAAGTCTTATATACTACGATCGGGATGGCTGAAACTCGTACTCTCGCGTCACCAGAGCCCGTGGAGACGAAATACAAACAGATGCTATGTAAGAGTCCATGTGAAAAATAAAATAGCCATCCCAGTTGCCATCCACCTCGAAAAACCCAAGCCAACCGGGAGATGCACAAAGACGTTATAGGGAGACAGCGTTCCCCCGCAAAACGCTTGCTGTTGGTGGACCCAACCTCCAGCTTGTCGATCCCCAGTGCATTCAGAGTTGACCGAGCCCTCCGAGATGAGATCGCGTCCAGGAGGCGGTACATCACGAGCGGTAGGTAAAATGGAGACTGAGAGATGAGAAAAACAAGTGTTGATCAAGGAACGCGTGTATGGGATCGAGGAGTGGGGGAGGAAAATGATAACGCGCCGTCCGTTCCTCCAACTTGGTATAATTGCGAGGATACGCATGTTGTTCGCTAGGAACCGCGAGCACGTGATCGTCCTAAGCGCGTGAACATTGAGCGCGTCGCGTGGTATTCGGCCGTGGAGCGGAGAGCCTGTGGAAATGGGAGAGGGAGAAGGAAATAGTGAGAGGTTCGTATAGTAGAGGGGTAGGAGAGGAATGGGTGGCTGTTAACGCCCGGGGAGGAGCTCACTCGCAACACCCAGATGGGGTAGAGGCGACGAGCGTGCCAATAGGCACTTCCATACCGGCTTGCCAATATGCTGTGTTGATAACGCCCAGGCGATGGGAATGGTAGGCCAGAAGGCACCGTTTGTTTTGCTGAGCGACGCAAGCGAGAATGACCAGCGCTGGCCAGCGCTCATGCGTCGATGTTGTTACTCCATCCACCTCGATTCCCCTAATCTTGGAATCTAAATCATGTTGCTCTTGTATGATGTGGCGCACAAGGGGGCCGTCATAGGGTAGGAGTTGGTCAAGTTCCATGCTGAGCTTGGCACGGCGGACCAAGTCGTATGCCAATGTCCCATAAGCATTGTCGAATGACATGGGGTGAAGTCAAAGCAAAGTCGAGCCCAAGTCCCTGACAGTGTGATCCAATCCAACCATCAAGGCCAACGTGGCACGACCACGGTGCGATCCGACTGTGTGCGCGAGAGGCGCAGTGTGATTGAACAGCCAGAGGTACAAAGAAAGGCGAGAGGGCGCGGTGCAATCCCACTGCGTACGCGAGAGACACGGTGTGATGGAACAGCCAGGGGTCCAAAGAAAGCAGAGAGGGCATGGTGCGATCCGACGGCACACGCAGAGCGGGCGAGGCGCCATGTGATTCGACGGCCAGAGTCCAAAGAAACCACCAAGAGGGCACGGTGCGATCCCACTGCGTACGCGAGAGGCACGGTATGATGGAATAGCCAGGGGTCCAAAGAAAGCAGAGAGGGCACGGTGCGATCCGACTGCGTGCGCGAGAGGTGCGGAGTGATTGAACAGCCAGAGATGCACGGTGTGATTCAGTCCAAGAGAAACCACCGAGAGGGCGCAGTGCGATCCGACTGCGTGCATCGAACAGAATGTGATCCCATGGGGTGCGTCCGGAAGTCTGCGTAAGTAAGTTGCGCTGCTCTGTCCGTTCGATTTTTACAAACGAGGCCCACTTTTCTGTTATTGTGTTTGGCAACCTTGGAAACAAGAGAGAGGGGTGGAATAACCGTGTGAACTACTGATGACAAGTGCCACGTCTCTGTACGACAACTGCTTTTCTACCAGCAGAAACCGCTAGCTCTCAACGCCTTCCATCCTCTCATCGTCACCCGGCATCTCCACCGTCACAGAACCTTTCTTGGGTCCCAGCTCCTTCAACGCGTTGAGTTGCGTCATGATCCGCTCTACCTGAATCGAACGAAGACGGATCTCGTACTCTGGTGTGCCCCATGCTGGATTGGTAGAAAAAAAGTCCTCAATCTGCAGGCACGTCCCTGAGGAGTAGCCCTGGGTAAAGAAGGCACGGTGACGAGCAGAGAACACATCGTTCTTCATGCCTTCCTCAACCAGGAAGTTTGGGTTTGTCGACTTCACCTTCCACGTCTTGAACCACATGAAATCGAAAAGTGCAGCATCCTTGTCACACCCACAGTCCAGGAATCCCTGTCTCATCGGCGCCCTCCCACTTGGTCCATTACTTTTGTCCCCCTTTTTTTTGGGTTTCTTCTCCTTTGATTTTTCGAGCGCAACCAAGGCAACTCCGTCGACCGCGAACTTCGACGATGTCCATCCGTCGACTTGCTTGGCCTGCACAGTGGTCCGTTTCTGGTCGTGGAACCGACAGTGGGTGAAGTCATCGATGTCGCTCAAGATGTGTTTGGTAGTCCTCCTCAACATGGTCGCACAGGCGGGTAGAAGTTCTGCCACCTTTCGCAAAAGCCGGCGGTTGGAAACACTCATGGAATATCCCTCCTCAGGAGCAGTCTTATTGAACGTCAAGAGTTCTTTCCATATATCCTCTGGACGAAGTGAGCATGTTGTCGGGGAGATCTCAAGTACGTACCTTCAATTTTCTCTCTCCAGTCTTCAGGCGTCATTAGACTGAAGTAATCCTCCCCAGAAAAGGGTTCCGCCTCGGGTTGGAACGAGAACACCCATTTGTCCTCGATGCCCTTGGGCGGATCCGACGATTTCTTTTCTCGAGCTCCTGTACCTCGATTTAAGTCAGCTTCATTTACTCACGTAGGGTCCTTTACCAATGATAACTTTTTTTTCAGTCGTCTTGTTGTCCTTCGCGAGTTTGGCCAGGGCCTTCTCGGCATCGTCCTTGGTTTTCATCAAAAGCACTGCCTCCTCCTTTGAAAGAACTTGAGTTCACAGCCGAAAGGTTGCTTTCTCAACGATCTGTCTCCAGAGCGCTTCATTTTCCACTAGAGGCTTCTTCGGCACAGATCCCTCCTCGAGATCACTGGGTTCCTCATCTATCTCCTGTAAGCTGCGCTCTACGGCATCCTCTCCTGATAAACGATGAAGACAACTGTTCATTAGGTTGTCTTTCCACGTACCATCGCTGCCTGCATACTTTTTCCTCTTCTTACCGCTCTTCTTACTGTTCTCATCCGCAGCTGCAGCCGCATCATCCACCGGCGCCTTGGCCCTGGCGTCTGTCGCTGCCGCCTTGTCCACCTCCGCCTTGCCCATCGCCGCCTTGCCCCTGGCATCTGTCGCTGCCGCCCCGTTCGTTGCCACCTTGTCCACCACCGCCTTGCCCTTCGCTGCCTTGGCCCTGGCATCTGTCGCTGCCCGCCCCGTTTGCTGCCGCCTTGTCCACTGCCGCCTTGGCCACCGCCGCCTTGCCTGTCGCCGCCTTGCCCTTTGCTGCCTTGCCCGTTGCCGCCTTGGCCCTGGCATCTGTCGCTGCCACCCCGTTCGCCACCGCCTCGTCCATGGGCGCCTTGGCCTTGACCCTGGCCTCTGTCCCTGCTGCCTCGTCCATCGGCGCCTTGTCCACTCGCGCCTTGTCCACCGGCGCTTCGTCCATTGGCACCTCATCCACCGGCGCCTTGGCCTTGGCCCTGGCGTCTGCCGCTGCTGCCTCGTCCACCGGCGCCTCATTCACCGGTGCTTCGTCCATCGGCGCCTCGTCCACTGGTGCCTTGGCCTTGGCCCCGGCGTCTGTCGCCTCGTCCACCAGCGCTTTGTCCATCGGCGCCTCATCCACGGGCGCCTTGGCCTTGGCCCTGGCCTCTGTCGCTGCTGCCTCGTCCACCGGCGCCTCATTCACCGGTGCTTGGTCCATCGGCGCCTCGTCCACCGGTGCCTTGGCCTTGGCCCCGGCGTCTGTTACCCTCGTTCACTGGCGCTTCGTCCATCGGCGCCTCGTCCACGGGCGCCTTGGCCTTGGCCCTGGCATCTGTCGCTGCTGCCTCGTCCACCGGCGCCTCGTCCATCGGCACGTCGTCCACTCATGCCTCGTCTACCGGCGCCTTGGCCCTGGTGTCTGTCAGCGCTGTCTTGTTCGCTGCCGCCTTTTCCGCCGCCGCTGCAGTCTTGAGCTCTGCCGCTGCAACCTCTGCCGCAGCTGCTGCAGCAGATGCCGCCGCAGCCTCGTTCGTTGACGCCATGGCATCAGCCACTGCCTTTGGATCATCTGCTGCTGGTGCCGCCGGAATAAGGTCAGCTAGCTTCTCTGTGAGCTGACCCGCAGATAATAACTGATGTGCCTGCAATTTTTTCTCAGCAGCAGCAAGATTCTCCAGAGCTTGGAGATGCAATTTGTTGGCGTCTTAATACGCATTGCGAATCCTGTCCTTACGCCCTGTCCGCCATCTATCAGTAGAGTTAATCAATTATTTTTGTATGAACATATACCTGGGGGCCATCTGCTTCCTTGAGCCTTCTCGTGAGCTATCTTTGTCTGTTCCAGATCTGCCGCTACGACATCCACTCTTTTCCGGGCTTCGGAAACCACTAACCAACAACAGTGTTGGAGATGGCATATGAACACGTAGAAGGGTCCATACGCTCTGCAAGCTCTTCCTGAAGGGGGGGGGACTTGATCAGGTTCTGACGGTGTGAGTGGTTCGTCGTCGCCCATGTTGGTTAAAGAAAACAAAACGTGAAACTTCAAGTTGATCATACCATGTGGACTTAGATTCACGACGCATTTGCAGATTGAATTTATCTCGTATTTTCTCAAGTTCCTCTAGCTGGAGGTAGAACTGATACTGCAATGTGAATTCTAGTTGATACACCCGAAGACATACACTCGTTACGGCTTAATTGTGAACTCGTTAGAGTCGTAATTTGCCGAGCGACCCGTTTAGACCCGTTTGATCATCAAGCATCACACTCCTCTTTATCCGTTCTCCCTCTCCTGCTTGAAATTGAGTAGGCGCAACCCAAAAGAAACCCACAGATGTCCAACAGAGATACCAGACAATACGAGAGTGCATAATTCTGTTTTATTGAGCCTCAAATGCTCAGGCAAAAAGCGGGTATGGGCGAGGACTTGAGGCGCCTAACTGAATGTAAGTTCTCCAAGTTTCATGGCATGCGCTCTGGCACAGACATAGTAAAGAGATAAATCAACTTGATAGGTTGCTATTGCTGCTGTTTACTGAAGAAAATTGACACCGTGAATCCAGTGATCCACCTGCGGCATTATTTCAATATATGTACCCGCCTCTAGTTGCATATTTCTGGCCTGTGTTTCTAGCTCAGTTGTTTTGAATATAAGGAACATTATTGGGGCTGAAATGGAGCGGCCAGTGTGCCACAGAGCCTGTAATGGTGTTGACGCGACCGCGGTGATGAACTCGTTACGGGCTTATCACGAACTTGTTACGGCTATACGCCACTTTCTTTCACCTCACATTGAACGCAACTTTGGAATTTCAGTCTTTATAAGCACGGGTTGCATACATGGGATGTATAGCTGCACTCTGGAATAATTTAGTGAATTTTGAATAGATATGAGTAACATACCTCGTTCTCGTTTTGCGTCGAAAGATGGCCCATAATGATGTTGTGATTCTTGACTTAAACCACCACCATCGAAATTCAAACTTCCTCCTCACCTGAAATTCTTTCATAATATCACAGGTAAGTCTCATGGGACATTCCTCCAGCACATTTCAAGCAAAGCACGCCTAGGTAGCATGGCCAAAAACCATAAATCGGTGATGGCACGGGGTATCGCGAAATACGCTGCCGAGGCACATCGTTGTTCCTCTGCAGCGTACCGCTTGAGGTAAGCCTCCCTATTTCTCTTCTCTTCCTCTTCTCATCTTATTCCTTTCAGAAACGAAGACGAGCTACGTGAAAAAGCTTGTATCCGAATGGCGGCGTAAGGCTTTATAATTGGTATCACTTCTTTCTCAACACACTTTCAGCCATCGCCGACGGTTGAAGGAGCATGACACAGACTGGCAGAGACAGAAGGAACGCGCTCGTGCCTCGGACCAGAAGTATCGTCAAAAGTACGCCTGTTCCCCATTGTTCAAGTCCACTTGATTGATGTAATATACGATGTTCCGTCACAGACACGCTGAGGACCTTGCTCGCAAGCAGCGCCTACGCCGTCAAAGGTGAGCCTTCAGCTTTCTTCCTCAGCCTCAAAGTGGACTTGAAGCGGTTCGTATAGCGAGTACATTGAAAAATACGGGGAACAGGCTTATATGGAACGCAGCGTGCAAGATGAGACTGCCCACCAAGAGAAAGCCACTGCGATCGCTCAAGAGGTAGCTGCAGATGAAGAACGAGAAAAACGCCAAGAGGCTCTCATGAACTGGACGCAGGAGTGGGCTGCGAGGAGCTGTGCCAGTCAGAGCCGTTCCATAGCTCTCGATGCAGTTGGCCGATCTCACCACATGTCGTAAATTTCGAACAATGCATTCATTGAAACATCTTTTCCAAAAGAGCCATAACAAATTCAGTTTACGAGTGAATAGATACGCAATCGTGTGCATATAGTACTACGCGCCATTCTTTTTTTGAGCCAATGCCAGCCTTACCTTCAACGCCTCGAGCTCCAACCTTTGGGCCGCAATTTCTTCGGCATGGAGATCCCACATCCGCTCTGCCTCCTCAGATTGACGAGTGGCGTCCCGCTCTGCTTCCTGCGCCACTGCAAGGGCCGCGGTGGCGGTTTCCTTGTCTTCCTCTGCTAAGAGAAGACGCTTGTGCATATTCTTGGTTTCTTGGTGGCGAGCGGCCATGAGTGTTGCAAACGTCTGATTAAAATGATTAATTATCTGTTCGGCATCCTTCTTAGCCTCCTTCAAGAAGCGAGGCGACATATAATGTAGGTATCCTCCTTGACCGAACATATGCTGTGCGCTGAAGTGAAGCCAACAACCGGTTTCCTCGGAAACGCGTTCGCACTATAGAACGAAGTTGGGTTAGCTACATTCCAGTTATATCAGATGCATAACGCACTCGATCCAGGATGTCGGAGACACAGCGCAAGAAGCGAGCACTGGTTTCGGCCTGGGCCTCGAGAGCAGGCCGCAGGGGTTTCCCACGGACAACCTCTGTAGAGAGTCAGGAGCTGGATGAATGTTGATCATGGAATATGCGACACTCACTGAATATTTGATTGCCCCGCCTTGCGCCATTTACTAGCCCATATATGGGATTTTTTTGAGAAGCGCGTTTGCGTTGACGTCTGTGGGGACCGGAACGAGGTGCAGCATCTGATTCAGTCTCGTGGTCCTGCTCGTGGTCCGGTGATAAGCCGTGAAACGGACCATGGGTGAAATAGCAAGGAATTTGCCGATTTCCACCTTAATCACGTAGCGCGCTGCCCCAAAGGATTAGCATAAGTCCTATATGGCTAATCAGGGCTTTATCCTGCATGAGGACCTTAATCAAGTCCGCCTGGGATGCATCAACTGGAAAGTTCATACTGGTTGACATCCATGATTAAGGGTTTAATTGCCAAGATTAAGCATCGCTGCTTAATAAAGGCATCGTGGGGCCTACAAACAAACATGGGCAATATTAATCATCCTCTCTGATGATCCGGGGAACCACTATGGGGTCTTGGTTAAGCGTTCAAGTACTTTGTTGTGCTTGATTTACAGAGGGAGCCTTGCGCGACGGGTCAGGTGATTCGGGTTTAACAGTAACCGGTTACCCCGGCTGTGGTTGAACTTCGCTTATCAACTATCCGATCATTGTTGCCATCCTGATTTGGTTACTTGAGCCAGGCCAGGACGGTAACTCGCATATCTCCACAACCACTTGGCGGTTTGGGCTGATTAAGGTACTGGCCCAAAGCCAGTACCTACGTCTACCTAAAACTGAAGGTCCTGAACGGGGGACAAGAGGATAGAAGATGGGACTGTCTACACGATCGAACAGGGAGCAGTCACACCGGACACACTCAAGCATTAAGGGGTCGACACACGAGGATCCTATATATTTAACCACACGTGATTAACTACGGACACCTTACTCATATACCAGCCAGTAGACTAATCATCGTATTGTAAGCGTAATTGTACAGTATATAAGGAGGAGGTTTTGGCATGGATAGGCACTGAACTTTCTGTCACTAAGAGCATTAGCCTTTACCGGGTATTGCTTGATAAACGACGGAGATTCAGGACTTGTCACCCAGGACTGACTTCGTTAAGAAGTTTTGTTTCGTCTGCACGAGTAACTTAATATCAATTGTTGGATCGGGATCTTGGGATTGGGAACGGTTAAGAAGCTAGAGAGAGCTTATTAGGATTGAGAACACGGCACCGCACTACAGTAGCCTTGGAAGGCTTATTACTTGGGATTTGGAGAACACGGCACCTTGTTAGGATTGGGATTGTTGGCTCAAGCTTCTAAAGCTTTTAAAACTCGATTTGTTGGCTTAGGCACTCGTTTGGCATTGCTCAAAGACCCGTACTCGGCGGCACAGTCTAAACCATTCAAGGGGAAAGTAGTTAGGATTTGGTTAGTAGTTGCGTTTTTGCCTTAATCAAGCAACTCGCATTCTGCTCGTTGGGTCTTGATTAAACTAGTACTGCTGTTGTAGACACCGAGCAAGCATTTCACCGGGTTTGAGGCGGTAGCAGCAGTCGAGGGTACATTTGTGTCGCAATCGGAAGGAGCTGAGTGATATCTTGGCGCTGTGGGACTGCCAGGAACTACCGGTTCGTGATCTGGAATAGATGAATGAAAAGTTTAAAGAATAAGATATACCAAACGCACCAGCAAACGATGTGATTACAGGATTAGGTTGGCCAGCCATCTCAAGTGGGTACATCATTGGGTGAATCTACGAGAAAAGGCTAGAGCCGGCACATCAAGATGTCTCAACATAGGGGGAGTAGTAGACAAGTTCAGGGCAGAGAAATTTCAAGAAGATTCAGGGTTGGGCACGGGGCGAGGCAAAAACCACTGATAAAATGGAGGCAGAGATGAGGTGTTGCTCTAGTTATCCCATGTCAGTCGAATTCACCCCTTAGGAAATAACTCACGGGTGGGTGAAGTTGCCTGTGATTCTCCCTGTTCGCTGGGCTGTGTAGGCACTGAGAGCAAGGAGTTTGAGTAGGACATTGGCGACAAGCCTCTTGAAGACTCTCTGGGACCTCTGGAGGCATCGTCGAGGGAGGGAGGCAGAGGCAGGGGTGACGTGGCAAGAGTACAGCCCACGCCGGCGGTCGTATCCGACAGCACAAGCGGCGCAACAGAGATTTGGTCGCCAGCAAAGAGGGACAGCGCGATCAGACCACCAACATCCATGGTGGTGAGATCGGACAGCGCAAGAGCAAGATGGGACGGCGCAAGTCCAAGAAGTCAGAGGTGAGCGGTGGGATTGAACCGCCGCGTGTCAGTGGTGGGCACTGAGATCAGACCGCCGCGCGTCGAAGTCAGAGGGGCGTGGTGGGATGCAACAACCAGCACCAGCATGGAAGCCAGAGGGGCGCGGTGGGATCGAACAGCCAGGCATCAACATCAGAGGAGTGCGGTGAGATCCAACAGCGGGCGTTGAGCTCAGAGGAGGGCAGTGGGATCGAACCGCCACGTGCCAAGCAGTGGGTAGTGGGATCAAACCGCTGCACGTCAAGCAGTGGTGGGTAGTGAGATCACACCGCGCGCGTCGAGTTCAGAGGGGCGCGGTGAGATCGAACAGCCAGGCGTTGACCTCAGAGGAGGGCAGTGGGATCGAACCGCCGGGCATCGAGCAGTTGTTGGCGGTGAGATCGAACCGCTGCAGTGGGATCGAACCACCAGGCGTCGAGCAGTCGTTGTCGAGCAGTTGTTGGCAGTGAGATTAAACCGCTGCGCATCGAAGTCAGAGGGGCGCCCCGGAGATGCAACGGCCAAGTCAGAGGAGCGCGGTGATAAGCCAGTAATTGGGCCATGGTTAGATACACGTAATTTTGCGTGTTTCTGATCGTGCTCATTGCTGAAACTGTTGTTTCTATGCAACAGTACTGGTTCCTGGTAGCTGTTGGGCGAACCACTGAGAAATGGGTGGACGTTCTAAGGAATTAGAACGTCCATTGGCTAGTCTCGCCCTGAAAACTGTAAGGGAAATGTGCAGCCAGATAATAAGTCAAGGAACTTCTTTTGACTTGTTTCCAACATTCACTTAAACCACGGAAACGGGTCAAAGGAGCGGGAGTTGGCAATGTGTTGTGTTGTGTTGGGATGCTAGGGGAGACGCGTTCGGTCATGAGTGTTTCGGTTGTCAGAGTTGCCAGTTTCCATTGAATGCGGATACACCGAAACAGGTGGTCGGCTATTCTGTGGATCCGGATCACAACTCTAAAGGCGTTCTAAGGTTCGTTCTCAAGAACCCTTTCTGGGAAACCCTAGAGAAACGGGTGTCTACCGAAGCCTACAAAGGAGTATTATCAAGTTCCGTACTTGGAACCAAGGGGAAACTTGAGTTGAAGCAGAAACAGGTCAAACGAGATGCAGTGCCGATCTATCGGTGATCGACACACCCTCTGAATAATACAGGGGTGCTGCTGACGGGTTCCTGCCTCGTAATTGACAAGGGAATATGGCGTGCTCACAGTTGGGAACCAATGGGAGGCGGCGCTCGGAAGAACAACCGACGGAAACGCGGTTAAAAAGACGGATAAACGGACTTTTGACTCATTGGGATTGTGTTTTGGGCTTTGTAACAGTGTCTTGGCGGTTGTATAAGTATCCGAGGGCGTTTCTACGATGGACACAGCATCTTCCCCCGAACTAGTAGGCTATACGCTTGCGCATTGGGTTGATCTGGGATCCTCGGCGAACGCACTCTTATAGAGTAGCACTATTAGTCGAAATCTTAATTGTTTCTGAATCATATATTATTCTGGAAACGCACTTGGGCTTTGCCTGGAAACTGTCTGAACTCTGAGAATCTGTTGGATCTGGGACTCTGTTGAAAGAAACATTATTGTTGTTGTTTGCGGAGCGGGTTTCAGAAAGTACCGTCAAAGGGAAAACTTTGGAAACGTGACTGCTGGCGTTGCTCAGAAAGTACCTCTTTAGGGAAAGCTCTGTGAACGTTCTTGGCCTATAAACTAGGGGCCTTACTCGAGTCTACGGGACTACTTTAAACTTGTTTCTCTGTCGCTTGGACACACACACACACACACACGCTGCGAAGCTATAAATCCATCTTGTTTGGAAACAACGTTTCCACTGTGTCTAGAAACACGTTCTACGCAGCTTGCTCTATTATCTCTTTGAGATACGAAACCTCTCCCTACAACCTTTACAAGGCCCTGTACTAGGGGCTGTAACTCGTCGGGATCTTTGGAAACGTGCATATATTGCCGTTTGATTTGTTTGTTGGTTGTTGGAACAGTCTCTGGACTGTTTCTGTGCCGCTCTCGAGTCAAGTGGGGTTATTTGTGTGTTTCTTATATAGGTTCCGAGCACATCAATCAGCGGTGAGATCGAACAGCCAGGCATCGGAGGTGGGCGGTGGGATCGAACCGGCATGTGCCAGGCAGTGGGCAGTGGGATCGAACCGCCGCACGCCAGGGTGCAGCGCGATCTGAACGAGTCGCAAGAAGTAACTGGCGGTCAGATCTTCCAGCGGGCAGCTCAGGGTGATGAAAACTGGAGGCGAATCACTGACCACACTCACTATGGATGACGAGCTACCCTACATTTCACTGGACACTCCACCGGCATCACCTGAGCGCCACATTGGTCTTGAGGACATTGGGACATTGCTCACGACACCTGTTTGAAAGCGGTGTCATGAAGCTCATGATGGCAAGAGAAAAAACAGAGCAAGAAAGACCGGGGTAGCAAAGCCAGCTTCAGATAGTATGGGGGAGGAACCTGCCTGGGATTCAGCAGTCGAAAGCCTGCTGGTAGGCAGTGATCCCAGCTGGAACAGCCCAGAGCGACCTTCGAATGATGTGGAGGAAATCCCTGCCTCTCAGGACATCTGCGGTCTGGGATATCTGGAATACTGTGAAAACATCCAGGAAGAAGGGGGGGCTTTTTATCAGATTGGGTCTGACCTGTTCGTGGTAAATGGTTGGGATCCCAATAAGAAAGTATCCAAGGTGCGAGTCGATAAGTTTGCAATTCCTGTGATTGAATATATTTCATAGCCGTCTTGGTTTCATGTCCAACGCTCAACCATAGGGGACGTGGATGTGGGGGTGTGCCAGTGCCCGTTGAGTCCGCCCGATGGAGAGTGTGTGCACCAACAGTTTCTTTGTGAGAATGGCGAAGAACTGTTTCCACTGGACACAACTTTTGCTAACCGGGATGCCGATGTTGTCTTGTTCTCACGCCAAGAATTGCAAGAGGGGTTGTTTTTGAACCATTTCTCTTCACCGTCTCCCAACTTGCGGTCTCTAAGTGGGCGGGTGATCGTCACTTACACTGGGGACGACTCGGGCTCTGGTCAATGGCTCTGCACGAAGGACTCCAGCACCGGGGGATGCTCGCACCTCTCACGATACCGAGATTTGCTCCAAAAGCTCGTTAGAGTGGATCCCACTGCAACTGACGACAGCGTTGGCGATGGGTGCAGTATTGATTATGCAGGTAAGACGATCAGTTTCTCAGCTAGTTGAGCACCATGATCCGATCCCTGTTCAGTTCCCCGAGTACGACGAGCAGCACTGGAGCGGAAGCCCGTGTCCTACCTACAGATTTTTCCACCACCCTGGGCGTCGCTCGCAACAGATCCGACCTTGTATGAACGTCCGCCGGCTTTGGAAAACACTCCAGACAGGCTGCGTCTCACTCCGAGTTCTACTTGCTGTTGTTCAGAACCGCGGCGTCGGTACGATCCAGTGCTACCTGTGTTGCACATGCAATGCACTGTGTATGGGCTGTTTCGGGCATGACAATGCCCAATTGAGCTTCAGTCTTGCTCGAACCCGCGGTGTAACCACAGGTATATCGGGCCAGACGGGAGAGATCTTGGTATTTTCAATTACAACAATCGGAAGCTCTTTATGCACGATCTACTCGACGAATACACTTCAGCCTACACCTCATCTGAGACGCCTTTCTCAGCCTGGGTCACTGTCTTGAATCGGCGCTATGAACTCCACAGCGGACGGAGTGAGCACCCATTTGTCACGGCCGAGGTCTTCAGGGCCGTGTGGTTCTCCTTTGTCGGATTGCAATATCTGGACGGCAGTATGATGTGCCCTCAGTGTAGTCCTTCCCCCGAAAACACTATATGGGATGGCGTCACCCTTGCGTTCAACCGAAAGCACTTGTTACCCAGTCTAGAGCCGCCGACGGTGTCCCAACCTGATTCAACTGAGCGGAGTACAACACGATATTTGCCGGGTCAGCAACTGGTTGCGAATCGGAAACTTCGGCGGCTTGTACGCTGCATGATAACCGGCCCACCGCTGACTGCCGCGCGTATAAGTGCCACAGTTGCGCCCCGTGTGGGGACAGAAAATGGACGCGATAGGGATGCTGATGACGAGGATGAAGACGATGAAGAGGAGGAGGATGAGGTTGAAGGTGAATCTTAAAAACAGACACGGGCAGAGAGAGCGGTTGCCAAGACCCAGCGGGAAATGCTGGAGAGGTTGAATGCGATCCCAGGCGCGGTGGCAGGTCTCTCCCATGTGTGCCCGGGCTTGGGAGCCCTTTTTGAGTCGAAATTTGGAGGGATGTCAGTCATGCAAGGCAAGGGAGCCGCAGATGTCTACCGGTGTTTTTTCTTCCAAGTGAGTGGCTTTCCACAAGCCATTTAGTCAAAATGACTGGCGGTTGAATGCTTAGATCACAGCTGAAGAGTCAGTAATCCAGATGGCGAACAAATCTGCACTAGATGCTCTCCAGGCTTTTGTAACCCAGCCAAGTGTTCGGAATGCATCTGCTTTAGTGGAAATTCCTGTGCTTCATGAGCTGCTAAGTCATGAAAAGGACTTGATACTCCCGTTCCCACCGATAACATTGCAAATTTGCGAGTTGATCTTGAATCGCGGGAGGATGGTTCTGGAGTCTTTGATAAAAGGTCCAGAGCCTCCGATGGTGCACCAGGTCGAAAAACCGTGGACAGAGGTAAGACAGGTCAGCTGTTATTGCAACGAAGGCTGACATGGACGTGCAGACTGGTTGCTGCTATGGTGTCCCGAAGATCAGAGAGCGCCCACGATATCCCAAACTCAAGCACGATGTTACGAACGACATCGGTGGAAAGTGTGGCACCAAATGCTCCAAGTTCTACTCCCAGTATGGAGAGCGACAGTTGACTGGTGGAATCATGTGCGTGTGGTGTACCCACAGCATTTGATATGGTTTCCACTGCATTCCAAGAGGCGAAGGGCGCAACAATGTTTTTTCGGCGCTCGTTACCCGGTGGGAGAAGGCGCCAAAACGGGTGATATATGATTTTGCGTGCGCATTAGGGCCGTATTGCATGACTCACGAGCCCACTTTTTTTTCAAACACTCAGTTTCTCATTGACGACTTCCACTCTATCGGTCACACAAAATGTGCTCCGGCTGCATTCCTCAAAACACATTGCAATGTGGATCCCCGTCTGGCTTACATCAACTCCAGTGCTGGCGAATGTAGGAATAGTGGATTGGGTCGGATTCGAAAATCGGTCAGTTACATGTCTCAGAAAAGGGCAATTATATATACCAGAGTCTTCTTATGTATATGGAACCGTCTACGTGTACGAAAGTTAAACAACGAATGATCAATGCATGCAATTCAGTATCCTCCAGTGATGCAGTCCACTAGTCAAGGACGCCCACCAGATGGATGCGCAAGTCACCGACAGTGTTATCCTACTGCCGAGATCAGGCAGGAGGTGTGCAGTGGGATCCAACGGCCAGGTACTGAACAGTCGTTGGCTTTGGCGGTAAGATCGCACCGCCGCGCGTCAAAGTCAGAGGAGGGCGGTGGGATCGAACGGCCAGGCGTTGAGCTCAGAGGTGGGCGGTAGGATCAAACCGCCACACGTCAACCAGTGGTGGGCGGTGAGATCACACCACTGCGTGTCGAGTTCAGAGGGGCGCGGTGAGATCGAACGGCCAGGTGTTGAGCTCAGAGGTGGGCGGTGGGATCGAACCGCCACGTGCCAAGCAGTGGGTAGTGGGATCAAACCGCCGCACGTCAAGCAGTGGTGGGTAGTGAGATCACACCGCGCGCGTCGAGTTCAGAGGGGCGCGGTGAGATCGAACAGCCAGGCGTTGACCTCAGAGGAGGGCAGTGGGATCGAACCGCCGGGCATCGAGCAGTTGTTGGCGGTGAGATCGAACCGCTGCGCATTGAGGTCAGAGGGGCGCGGTGGGATGCAAAGGCCAGCGTGGAAGTCAGAGGAGCGCAGTGAGATCGAACGGCCAGGCGTCGAGCTCAGAGGTGGGCGGTGGGATCGAACCGCCGCGTGCCAAGCAGTGGGATCAAACCGCCGCACGTCAAGCAGTGGTGGGCGGTGAGATCACACCGCACGCGTCGAGTTCAGAGGGGCGCGGTGAGATCGAACGGCCAGGCATTGATCTCAGAGGAGGGCAGTGGGATCGAACCGCCGGGCATCGAGCAATCATTGACGGTGAGATCGAACCGCTGCGCATCGAGGTCAGAGGGGCGCGGTGGGATGCAACGGCCAGCGTGGAGGTCAGAGGGGCGCGGTGGGATCGACCCGCCAGGCATCGAGCAGTTGTTGGCGGTGAGATGGAACCGCCAGATGTAGGCCAGCATAGTCGAAAATGAGGTGCACAGTGTGATCCAACCGCCGGTCAAATCGACTGACCGGCGGTCAGATTCGTCTGCAGACGAGAACCAGGGCTACGGTGGCGGTCAGGTCTGACCGCCAAGTCTGGGCTTGCGGTGGGCGGTAGGTGTTTCTGCAGCCGGCTGCGTTTCGTTTGGCAGGAGGACCGTATCCGGTAATACGGCATGACATGGGTCACTTATCTGAACGGACGCGTGGAATATAAGGAAACGAATTGGTTGTAATCTCGCAAGGATTAGCAATCGCGGATACTATTTGGAATCAGGATTCATAAGAATCACTTGCATTTTATCTCGGAGTACAACCTCCAAACCTAGACCCACATCACACAAAACCCTTGAACATAAAATCTTGTCTGTCTATCCGCGATTGCGCCTAGAACGGATTCGAGCAATTTATCTATACGATTTGTGGACCTATAAAGTCTTGCTTCTCAAAGAGAACTAAAGTTCAAATTGCCACAATCTATACTGGATTGGAACCCCGAACTTGCGCGAGGATTATAGTGTTTGAGTTGTTGTAGTCACTGTATTCATTTACAAGGTTTGGTTTGTGGTTATTTCACCGCTAGCCCCATAGTCAACGTTTCACTGTTCAACAACACACTAGCACTATGCAGCTTGCCAACAACAATACCGCTAGCACCTGGGATGGGCAGGGGTTTATGGGTTGGATACAAGGTGACTGGATCGCTAGATCGAGGCCACCAGGGCAGAGTATGTAGGTTTGTGAAAATCCTCGCAATGGGGTACCCAAGGACTATTGAGGCTAACAACAAGGGACTTCAATCCTCAAGCGACAAGGCAGTCCTTAAGCCACTGACCTATTCCTTAACCAAGAACAGGAATTTTTCCACTTTGTATTGGCAATAGACACTATAAGTGTCCAGCTAGCGACCCAACACACTACGACAGCGCTTTCGTCAATATCGGGGTGAAGGCAAAGTAACTGACAAGTTACAGTCGGTCTAGAGGTGGGGGCACCTAGTCCGTCTTCTTCTTAGTGGGCTCGAGTCAACACACAATCACCTAACAGGCAATCCAACACACTACAATAATATTGGGGTGAAGGCAAAGCTGCTAGTGCAACTGCTAGCTGGTTCTCGAAGAGTACACCCTTGGTTTTATACGTGGAGACTCTGCGAGCCAACAACTTAGAACCTGAACTTAAGATCTCAATGTGTACAGAGTTAACAGTATTGATTCCAATAAAGCTTGTGAAGTTCATTACAATCTCCACTAGCAACCTGAGACCACCTGCACCAACTTTGTACAAAGTCGGGGTGTAATAATCTGAGGTTCTAGCCTGCTCTGTGCTCCCTTTATACTACTGAGATCCATGGTACATGTGATAAACAGAATGAATAATATAAATGAGTGAAAATGATGTGATGGGTACAACAGCCAATGAAATGGCTGCTGTTTGGTTTTATGATGAGTCTATGCCAAGCAGAACAGCCACACTGATCCGCTAGCGTCCATTTATGGGTATCATGAGTGATCCCTCAGCTTGCCATCAGCTGCTGGAATCTCTATCCTGACGAAGCGGAGTTGAATCCGCCACCTGGAGTCATCTAGCACAGGTCAGAGCACTGGCTAGCAGTCCGTTTATCTGGTACTGCATATGTGGTGACCTGCACATCTGCACCAATAGCCTGCTAGCTATTCCCCTATTGTCTGCTTGTCCCTGATTGTGGCTTGCGACTGTGTCGTGACAGTCACGTGCTCACGTCTATGTTTCAGGCCTCAGGTCGATCACTAGTGGGTTACCACATACTAACACCCTTGCTAGAAGGCTGCTAGCGCATAGTTTATTACCCTTCAGATCCCAGACTCACCGCTCGTACCTCCTGCTAGCATACTCGCAGTACCACTCTCCTGTGTCTCGCTTCCTAGGTGCTAGCACCTTGACTGTGTAGGCTTATGGTTATTTCCCCGTGGTTTGTGCCTTCAGACCGTACTAGCGTGTCACCCTAGTCGTATCTGATGCTACAACCGGCAGCTTGGGCTCACTCCAGTTCTCCTTTATATCACCTAGCCAGAGTCCTGAGTGCTAGTAATAACACTTCAAAAGTGCTAGCGCTTTCCTGTTGTATAGATACTGGTCCTAGGAAATTGCAAAATAGCACTAGATGCCGCGTGCTCTTGTTACGGTGTCTCAACGTCCTTGGGGCTGGCAGACTCTCCCATGGTTCTGGCTCAGTGTCTCCCTCTTCCCAATTAGATTCCCATGTCGTCTTGTCATCAGTGCAAGACTTGATGCAGCCGGAAAGAGGTGAGCCGTACAATTATCCTGACGGGTTCGGGGAAACGGATTGCTATTGTGGTAAAGACCCTGTAAATGGTCTACAATACTAACTCTGATTAATAGTGAAATTCAACTATTAATTGAGTACGGGGCCAAGCTCCTTGGAATTCAAAGGGACTTGATAAGACAGCATATTCCATGAGATTCCTAGCACCGGAAACGTTCAGTATTCAGAAGGAGGTGCTTACCTTCGAATCTCTCAAGTGCCCTAAGCCTAGATATACTCGGAGTTGCTCAACGAGGTCCCGGAGTTACTCGATGAGACTGGATTGCCAGGCGAGGCGAGGGTGAGAAGTAAAGTGTAGATAATCATTTATCGGCTCATGACTTTTACATGACATGTGTACAGCATGTAATCAGAGTCCGATAATCCTATAATTACATTGCAACTGCGAGTACTCGAAACTACATGAAACGAATCAGAAAAAATACAGGTAAATTGTGTATGTTCCTTGGTAGATTCCTTACAATCAGTGCTAGCGGCACTGGCATCGGATGGATCACTGTCAGGCATCTCATAGGGATGATAAGAAAGTCCCATCAGCAGCATGCTTCCCATGCGAGGGTTTTTCAGGCTTCCTGGGCATGCACGACAATGGTAGATATTGCGACGGCGGTATTGATGGCGGATCAAAGCCACCAGTTGACCGGTCCACTGTCAAACCCGTGAAATTCAAAGTCGGAAAAACCCATTTCATAGTTTTCAACTTTTGTCTGGGGGAAACTCTAAAGGACCTGCCCGCGATGCTTTTTGTACACTTGAATTGAAAATTAAAGAAATATTGGATGACTAGTAGTGATTTCCAAATCAGGCTTTGGCCTTGTCACGAAGTTCCGTCCGCTACCATATGCGCTGAGGAAGGGCCTGAATGCAGTGAAAAGGCATGATCACAGAGTTTCTTGGTCAGGCTGTTCAATGGAAGAAAACATTGAGAAAGAGAGGATTCTTCAAGAATCTGATATGGAACTCCCTGCTGTGGAATTATCCGGATTAGCCATCACAACTATCTGCATTGTGGATTGCAGCAGCTTTGAATCTTGTGGAAACTGCAAAGTTTCTGCTGGAGGGGGCAACATTGCCACAGCATTCAGAAAACCCAGAGATCATTGTAGCATCATACTATGGCCACCTGCAGATGGTTGAGTTGCTTGTAGAGAAAGGTGCAGATGTCACTGCAACAGGAGGATCTTATGGGAGTGCTTTGCAGGCTGCAGCTGCCACAGGCCAGGCAGAGATAGTGAATTACCTTCTAGGAAAAGAGCCAGATGAGGAGTGCCTGAATCATAAAGGTGAGTATTGAGATGCCGGTTGCACTGATAATTGATGACATGCTCATAGGAGGGGAGTACAGAACTGCAATTTGCGCTGCATGCACAAGTGGAAGGGTTGATGTGGTCAATGCTTTGCTTCAGAAAGATGTGAATGCAACAGGGGGATCCTATGGGAGTGCTTTGCAGGCTGCTGCTCATTGAGGCCACACAGAGATTGCCTGCATTCTTCTTGAAATGGGTGCAGATGTCAATGAAGCAGGGGGACACCATGGGAGCCCATTGCAGGCTGCTGCTGCTCGAGGCCACACTGAGGTTGTGCCTCCTTGAAAGAGTGCTGTTTTCAAGAAAATATGTCAACACACAAATTGACTCATTGTCACACCTATCCAAGTACGTACAGGACCAACCCAAGTTGCAAGAGGAAATCCATGCAGAAATCATTGAGGCTATGAATGGGATGTACATGGCAAAGAATCATTGTCGGAAAGCAACTGATATAAATTTTACCACGGTTCCGTCTTGCCAAACTTCTTGTTGAATCCCTCAGGACAAAGAACACAATCAAGACCATTCAAGGAGCTTTGAAAGAACTCCCAAAGAACCTCTATGAAGGTTATGATATTGAAACACAGCGGATCAAAGCCCAGAATGAGGACGACAGAAAGACAGCTTGTTCAACCATTACCTGGGTTGCAAATGCAAAGAGGCCATTGGTGGTCAAAGAATTATGATTTGCTCTCGCTGTTGAACCTGGTACATGACAGCTCAACAAGGAGAATATTTTGGACATTGAGACTATTCTCTCTGTCTGCGCTGGACTCGTCATTGTGGACAAGCAGCTTTCTGTGGGGCGGTGTCAGCAACGGCCTCTGGGTCGGCTAAACAACAAGTAACCCGACGAGAACCCCAACCAGGATAAACCCAATAGACACTAGTAGCTCGTGTGTTCCTCAAGCAGTAGGACCAGTTGTACAGCGTCCTCCCTAGGAGGCCGTATGTCGTAGGTCAGGATGTGAGGTGGAACCCGGAAAGAGTCGAAGAGGGTGTGATATCCACTCAGGTATACAACCCATAGCACAATGTGAAGGAAGCGGGGCAGGGTGGAGACAATGCCTATGTCAAGCCAAGGTAGAAGCCTGAGATTAGATGAGGTAGAATCTACTGTACATGGAGATTCTACCATGCTTATATAGGCTTCTAATAAATTAAAACGATCGCAGTCAATTGCGATCAGTTCCTGTACCGCAGCATTAATGGGTGTCAATGCTGATACTCCTGTACTCCTCTGTGTTGGTTTCCGTGGCGTTGGAGGACCTAGGAGACCCGATGTTCGGGTTTCCTAGTGCTGAATGTCATCGTATCCAGTGGTTCAAACCCCGATTGGTTTGCAACCAGTCATGTACTTTGTGTATGCTTCTGTGTCAGCTGTTGGTGTGTCTGGGGACTAGGATCTGTCTGTACGGGTTCCTAGTCCCCTAACGTCTTCTATATCCCGTTGCGCAGACTCCCTGTTACGACCATGCACTTTCCGATCCATTCTGATCTTTCTGGCTGTTTGCGGCCACTCTGGTTACAGCTGTTTACGGCCATTACGTCCTATCCAATTCCCTGTTGCGTCCGGCTAGTTCCGTTGATGCACAACCTTTGGGGTTTTCGTAATGAAGGTCTTCTGAGTGTTCCCCAAATCAAACATATGACTTATGCAACTATGCTTCCCTCTTATTGTCCTTATTGTTCTTATTGTCTTTTATATACTTCTTGCCGCATTAGACTTATCTCCGTATTTAGTATAAATATGTATTATGTTCTACTGTATCTTTAGTGAAAAGTAATGTGCTTTGCCTCCGCATAGCTCCGTGGTCAGACTTCTGTTCTTCCGTCCTCGAGCCAAGTTAGTTGGTGTACCCGCTCACCTACGTGGTATCACTTACGGCCATATCCGACTTCCGGCTTTCCGTCTTCCGGCCTTCTGTCCTTCCGTCCTTTCTCCGACACGGATATAACACTCCCTGAGTCTGCGGCTTTTGGAATCCGTGGCCGGGTTTCAACTGTGAGAAGGTCACGTGGTGGCATCATGAGAGTCCCGTGCCGCTAAGATGTGTCTGTATCCATACGGACACGTCACATGAAAAAGTAGAACCCAGGTGATTCATGACAGGTGGCTTGTCAACTATACTACACAGAAATATCTGGACAGCATTCAGGCCCAGAAATTCCCTGATATGCAACAAGAGATAACATGCACTCTGCTCACATTCCTTGCTTTTGATGGATTTCCAGATTCATCTTGGAACAAGCTGGGGGCTATTCTACTCCCTCTTGTTGAGTATTCCCAATATTGTGTGGTTCATGCAGCTGGACAGCATGAACATCAGCTAAAACCCATGATTGCTGAGTTTCTAGGTCAGGCTTTTCAATGGAAGAAAACATTGGGGGGCACCCACTTCTGCCAGTGGGACTTCCGCCATGAAATTATCCTGATTGGCCTTCAAACCTTCTGCATTGTGGATTGCAGCAACTGCAAACCTTGTGGAACCACCCGTATGGGTTTACCTGCGGGTTTGGCCGGGTTTTACAACCCGCGCAGACCCGTGGTTGAGAAATTACCGAAGAACAGTGAGTATTGACTATCCAGCTCTGATTCGGCAACAAGAAGTCCTGTGAATGCAATATGCAGGTCTCATACAAATCTACAAAGTAAAAAAGTTGAGAAACTCACACGTCTCGAGTGATCAAATTGCTCAGACTCATATTTTTGAGGTGCCTCGGGGTCAGATATCACCAGTGTACCAAAGATTGCATGGCTGGTAAGTTAGCACTGTATTTTATTGCTGGCTAAAT
The DNA here is from genome assembly GCA_029378375.1 of Mycena olivaceomarginata. Classification (NCBI taxonomy): domain Eukaryota; kingdom Fungi; phylum Basidiomycota; class Agaricomycetes; order Agaricales; family Mycenaceae; genus Mycena; species Mycena olivaceomarginata. The sequence goes on along the minus strand of JARKIC010000986.1, from coordinate 33,505 downwards.
GCTAATAATCTTAAGCTTACTTAAAATTGACTGTACCAAAACCCGTAGAAACCCGCGGGTTCACGGGTCGGGTACACGGAATGGGCGCGGGCTGGAAATTCCCAACCCGCACCCGTACCCGCGTCACCCAAAGCCGCGAGTAGACTCCGCATCCGTGTCAAACCCTATTTCCCTCCAAAAAGGAAATCCTCTTCCCTAAAGAGGAAACCATCCTCCCTGCCTCCCTCCACTCCCGCCTTTACCTCCTCGCCCTGCTCTATGTACCCCATCCAACGCAACACAAAAAAGGGTACAGGTTTATTGGTGTAGGATATGATACAGCGGATACACGATAATGACGATGATGCGATGCGATGCGATGCGATATAGACGATATAAACGAGGGGAGAGACGGTGTCGGGACCAGACCAGAGAAAGAGGAAAGAATGTAGAAGGTACGGTACGATAAACGACGGTACGGGAGTCTCGTGCGGCGATTCGAGACGAGATTCGAGACGAGGATAAGCTAGTGGGAGTGGGAGACAGGTACAGTAGCGACGAACCAGGTAAAGGAGGAGAGGCAGAGTGGGGTGTTCACGTACAATCGGGGCGAAGGAGAGTGGTCGGGTGGGCACGGGGGGACGAGACGAGATACGGAGAACGGGACACAGCGGGCGGCAGAGTTCAGTGAAGGCGGGAAGGGAAGGCGGCGTGCCACCTACCTCCCCACCTCAGCCCCGCCCCCACCAGCCGCCCCACACCTCGCACCGGCTTCAGCACCACGTAGAGCGGGTACAGCGCCAGCGCGACGCACGCCGCGAGCCACGCGCGCAGGAGCGGGAGCAGGGTGCCGCCTGCACCTGCGTCTACATCGGCGGGCGCGCGCGCGTGGGCGGGGGTGTACGCGGGGTGGGTGTGACGAGGGTGGGGGAGCACATGCAGCGCGACTTCGACGCCCTCCTCCTCCGGTATCGAGTCCAGCGCCCTTCTCTTCCCCGCGCCGCTGCCGTTGCCGTTCGTGGGGGAAAGCGGGGGTGGGACGTAGGCCGTGTGGGAGGGAGGGGGGGACCCACCGAACCACGAGCTGACGAGCGCGAACGCTTTCGCGGGGGAATATTTCGGCTGAGCGGGGACAAATATCGTCTTGCTTTTACTCTTACTGGTACTCGCACCCGCGGCCGAGCTCGAATGGGACTGGGACGCCCCCTCGAGCTTCTTGCGCCCCGCGTGCAGCCGGCCGACGCGCCTCTCCACCCGCCTTACGCCCTTCTCGAGCGGCGCGAGCGCGTCCTCGACGTACGCGTACAGCGCGTCCTCCCGGTCGGGCAGAGCCAACTGCGCCACCGCGAGCTCGAGGCGCGCGACCTGCGCACGCAGGGCGGCGAGCTGCGCCTGCGTCGACTCCGCGTCGCCGTTCTTGTCGCGGGACGAAGAAGAACGCGCAGGGTGCGCGTGGACTTGGGAGTGGAGCGTGCTCGTGCGCGAGACGAGCTCGCGCAGCGGGCGGAGGGCGGTCACGAGGCCGAAGAGGGCGGTGGAGAACCAGGAGATCGGGACGGGCGCGGCGGGCTTGGCGCCGGAGGACGGAGAGGAGAGGGAGGCCAGGGAGCGCAGGAGGGCGACGTTGAGGAGGGGCGTGATGAGGCAGAGGAGAAGGAGACCGAGGTCGAGGGTGCGGAGGGCAGATTGGGCGCGGGCGGCGCAACGCGCGCGGAGGGCGGGGATGGGGATTAGGGAGGCATCACGCGGGGCGGGCGGGCGGCGGGGGCGGGCGGCGTGGTAGAGGGACCAGGGGACTGTGGGGTGTCAGCGTAATGATATATGTACGAGTACGAAGGCACGCACCTTCGATAATTTAGAGATAAAAGACAAGCAAGAGGTCCTTGGCGTGGTCGCCGCCTGTGAGCCAGTTGCCGATGGGCGGCGCCAGCGCGAGGAGCACGGGGACGGAGGGCTTGTACCACGGGTGTGAGGCGGGCGTGTCGTGGTAATGCTCTTCGCCATCTTCATCCTCGTCCTCCTCCTCCTCCCGCGCATCCCCCTCGTGGCGTGCGGCTGGCTCGGCCCCGCTCCCCGTATCCTCGTCATCATACCCCGCCTCAAACGACGTCGGCGGCGACTGCACGTTGTCCCCCTCGCCCTCGCTCCCAAGCTCAAACTCGTCGTCGTCGACGTCCCCGTTGCACGTGCTCGACTCGGCAGTGGTGAACGAGCGGCTCAGGTGCATCCGGCACCGGAGCGGGTTCGACGCGGGTGGCGCCGGCGCACTGCTGGCGAAGACGCGCTAGTGTAGGCGGATGGGGTCCTCTGCGGCGGTGGTGGTGTCGGCCTCGATGCAGAAGTGTTGGAGGCGAATAGTGACGCAGAGGTGAGGAGCACCACAAACGAGACCGCGCGGGTCGGGTCATGTAGCCACGGCAGACGGGGCTGACGATGTGGACGTGCGGCGCGGAGGGAAGAAAGGCGGCACCCCGTGCGGAAGGGTTCGACCATCGGCATCGGCATCGGCGCAGCTGTGGCAGCAAGTGCCAGAGTCAGTGCCTCTGCAGCCGCAGGGACATAAGTGCGAGATCTAGATGCGCGCCGGGTCTGGGGTGCAACGAGGGGGGTGCGGAGAGCAAGGCGAAGTGTGGGCGTGTATGCGCGCGGCGGTGCGATCCTGAGGCGAAGAGCCTGCTCGTGCTGCACGATACAGCTAACGACACGGACGACGACGCCTGGGGCGAGAAGCGCGAGAGTGGAAGCCCGCGCTCGGGAACGGCGCGGTGTGAGCAGCGCTAGATAAGTACGTCCAAACGCATCTGGCACGAACGTGTGAGTCAGCGCACGCCCGCGCTCGCATGTGCAGTGAGCCGCCGCAAAGAATACGGAGACATGAGGGAGGCTACTTACAATAATAAAGCGATGGCGGTGTCAGTGTGACGCGAAGGCAAGGCAAGCAAAACGCACCTCGTCCGCTGTGCCGGGGTGGTGAGCAGCGCAGTCGGGTCGTGTGCTCAAATAGGTCTGCGGGGGTGTGCTCGACGCCGCTCAGCGCCGACGGCTGCAACGACATTGACGGACGTGGAGCGGGAAGAGCGCGGGATGGTCGGACCGGCGGCAATCGCCTTGCGTTCGCCTCATGTTCGCCTCATGTTCAGTGTTCTCTCGGCAGCCAGGAAAATGGCGCAAGGTTACTCGTTTGCTGGGAAGGTACCGAGCTCGAGCTGAATCCTGAGTTTTAATCAGCTTGGGTGGACTTTAAATTGAGCTAGGGAAAATGAAACCGGACGCGGGTGAAAAATCTAGGAGGGACGTTTAAAAGAACCGGCTGCAAGTCCTCTACAGCATCTCTAGGCGGATTCGATCCCTCCGTGACAACTTCATGTCAAATTATTAATTAACATAAGCGGTGTCTTCAGCCGCAAATCCAGCTGCAAAGATATGTAGTTGGGGATCGTCTTGATACTGAGTTGTGTATCAGAGCTACGCCTGCGCCTCGCCCACGCTGACTGATGCGCTGCTGGGGAAAAGGACGCCGGTGTGAACAAGGAAGTGCTGGCAGGCCTTTACGACAGTGATGCCACGACTCGGAGTCCTCGAAGTACCTCAATGATTGACAGGAAGTGATGCTGCATCTTGACCGCGTCTGCGCTTCGCTGGCAAGAGGTTGGCGAGGTCAGCAAGACTGGCAGCGTCCAGCATGTGGTGCTCTTTGGCTTTCTTGTTACTTTATTCCACGGAGATTTTAATCCATCTATATACTGCTAAACCGAGGCTTTCGCCGACCAGTAATTTTATCCGATCATCTCGGTACTTCATTGTGCGAACGTGCTGTCTTTCAATCTGATAACGTACCACGCGGGAGCAGTGTCCCTTGTCTTCTGCTTCCACGTTGACTCCAGTCGTCTAGGCTCCTCCCTGTTTCTTTGCCCGTGAGATCTGCTCTTTGCATAAACTTTGCTGATGTCTGACATGGTGTTGTCCAGATACACGCCGTCAGGAGTGAACAATTCATATTAGCAACAATGTCTCGTGATCCCGGGACAATGCATGTCCATGGTGTGTTGGTATTGGTCAGACACTGGCACTATTGCTGATTTTTGCCAGGAGGGTTTGGTGGCCCAGGTGGAGAGGGCTATGGACAAGGTACTGGTGGCCCCGGGGGTATAGGACAGGGGCCCACTCTGCATATGGAGAGAGTTGAAAATCTGTATACTGGTAAGCCTCTCCCTTCCTCTGGCTACCTATTCATAACTGAACACTCATCATGGTAGGGGGCCAGAAGGAAGCAGAAATCTGGTACATTTTTGTCCTTCTTTTAGAAGTTTTGTCCTGATCTTCTTACTCAAAGGGACCAAATGGAAGGTAAAGGCTCGGACTGTGTATTGATTCAGGAATTGAACACTTGATAGATACAAAACGTCGAACAATCATTGAATGGTTGTCTCCACTCAATTTCTTCCTTCGCCAGCAGGACATTTCCAAGACCCGCCAGCAAGGAACTGGAGAATGGCTGCTGGATGACCCTAAATTCAAGGGCTGGAAATCAAATCCTGGACAAGTTCTATGGTGCTTTGGAATACGTATGTGGCTGAACCTTGCCATCAGTTTCTCAGCCTGACTACTGAAATATTCAGCTGGTGCTGGAAAATCTGTTCTTGCGTGGGTCTCAATCCTGCTGATTGATTTCTGCTGATCCAAAGAAATCTCAGCTCTCTTGTAGTGGAACATCTGACTGACCAGTCAGAGAACAAGAACATTGGAGTGGCATGCATCTATTTCAACCACAAGGAGACTCAGATACAAACCGTGGACAATCTGCTTTCAGGACTCTGGAGACAGCTTATCTGGAAAAAGCCTCTTGGTTCTGCAGTTCAGCTATATGAGCAACACGTTGAGAAGCAGACAAGGCCATCACATGAGGACATGCAGAAACTTTTGTCCTCTGCACTCATTTGGTTCACACAGATTTATATCATCCTTGATGGGGTGGATGAATACCCAGCAGAATGGTGGAGTCAGCTAGCCAAAGCCTTGACCAATCTGGGACCTGTGAGCCTGTTAGTTATGTCGAGGCCCCATATTGCTCCAACCAAGCTGTTTTTGAATCTTGTGACTCTTGAGATAAGGGCAAATGATAAAGACATTCTATCATATGTGGATACACAGGTGCAGGAGTCTGAGCGCCTATCTGAGCTTACTGCAGACAAGCCAGAGTTACATGGAGAAATCTCCTCAAAAATCTGCAGCAGTGTAGAGGGCATGTAAGTGTTAGTTTTCATCGCAAAGAATGATGTGACCATTTGTGAGATCAGGTTCTTGCTTGCCAAGCTTCACATTGAAGCTCTGAGCAAAACAGCCACTGTTAAGGCAGTTCGTCAAGCTTTGCAAAAGCTGCCTAAAGATCTGGATGCCACTTATGAGAATGTTATGACCCGAATCAATGCACAAGGTGAAGAGGACAGGAAAATTGCTCGATCAACTCTCACTTGGGTTGTCAATGCAAGGAGACCATTGACTAGCTTGGAACTTCGTGTAGCTCTGGCCATTGAACCAGAAACAAGAGAATTGGACAATGACAATATGACCGGAATTGGGATCATTCTTTCTGTCTGTGCTGGTCTGGTTATTGTGGAAGAACACAGTTCCCTGGTCCGACTTGTCCACTTTACTGCTCAGAGTTATCTGGACAGAATCCAAACCGAAATATTTCCAGATGCACACTTTGAGATCACGCAGAGCTTGCTAACATATTTGCAATTTGAGCAATTTTTGGACAAAAAGGCAATTTCCAGGGACAAGGGATCACAACTTCTTGAATATTGCCAATATTGTCTGGTACATGCTCAATGGTGTGAAGGACAGTTGAGGGATGGAATTCTGGGGTTTCTAAGAGAGGCTAGGAAATGGCAAGAACAGAAGTGGGAATTGGGGTGGTGGGATCCCCCATGGAGTTTTCGTCATTGGCCTGACTCTCCATCCCCTCTATGGGTTGCTGCCTCAGCAAATCTTGTAGAGACAGCAAGTCACCTCATAGAACTTACTCAAAAATGTCCAGATAGTCAGGAGCTAACTGTGGCAGCTTATTATGGCCATCAGAAGATATGCCAACTGCTCCTCAATAAAGGTGCAGATGTGAATGCACAGGGAAGGATCTATGGAAATGCACTCCAGGCAGCAGCCTGTCAAGGCCATGACAAGATTGTTCAGGTGTTCCTTGACAAAGGTGCAGATGTGAATGCACAGGGAGGGCATTTTGGAAATGCACTCCAGGCAGCAGCCTCTGGAGGCCATGACAAGATTGTTCAGGTGCTCCTTGACAAAGGTGCAGATGTGAATGCACAGGAAGGGGAATATGGAAATGCACTCTATGCAGCAGCCTATGGAGGCCATGACAAGATTGTTCAGGTGCTCCTTGACAAAGGTGCAGATGTGAATGCACAGGGAGGGGAATATGCAAATGCACTCCACGCAGCAGCCTCTGGAGGCCATGACAAGATTGTTCAGGTGCTCCTTGACAAAGGTGCAGATGTGAATGCACAGGGAGGGTTCTATGGAAATGCACTCTATGCAGCAGCCTATGGAGGCCATGACAAGATTGTTCAGGTGCTCCTTGACAAAGGTGCAGATGTGAATGCACAGGGAGGGCAATATGGAAATGCACTCCAGGCAGCAGCCTCTGAAGGCCATGACAAGATTGTTCAGGTGCTCCTTGACAAAGGTGCAGATGTGAATGCACAGGGAGGGCAATATGCAAATGCACTCTATGCAGCAGCTGATGGAGGCCATGACAAGATTGTTCAGGTGCTCCTTGACAAAGGTGCAGATGTGAATGCACAGGGAGGGGAATATGGAAATGCACTCCAGGCAGCAGCCTCTGGAGGCCATGACAAGATTGTTCAGGTGCTCCTTGACAAAGGTGCAGATGTGAATGCACAGGGAGGGTTCTATGGAAATGCACTCCAGGCAGCAGCCTCTAAAGGCCATGACAAGATTGTTCAGGTGCTCCTTGACAAAGGTGCAGATGTGAATGCATAGGGAGGGGAATATGGAAATGCACTCCACGCAGCAGCCTCTAGAGGCCATGACAAGATTGTTCAGGTGCTCCTTGACAAAGGTGCAGATGTGAATGCACAGGGAGGGTTCTATGGAAATGCACTCCAGGCAGCAGCCTCTAGAGGCCATGACAAGATTGTTCAGGTGCTCCTTGACAAAGGTGCAGATGTGAATGCACAGGGAGGGCAATATGGAAATGCACTCCAGGCAGCAGCCTCTGAAGGCCATGACAAGATTGTTCAGGTGCTCCTTGACAAAGGTGCAGATGTGAATGCACAGGGAGGGTTCTATGGAAATGCACTCCAGGCAGCAGCCTCTAGAGGCCATGACAAGATTGTTCAGGTGCTCCTTGACAAAGGTGCAGATGTGAATGCACAGGGAGGGGAATATGGAAATGCACTCCACGCAGCAGCCTCTAGAGGCCATGACAAGATTGTTCAGGTGCTCCTTGACAAAGGTGCAGATGTGAATGCACAGGGAGGGCAATATGCAAATGCACTCCAGGCAGCAGCCTCTGGAGGCCATGACAAGATTGTTCAGGTGCTGCTATCACAATATAGTTCAGATGCCCCTTGAGAGGAAAAATAGGTATCCCTCTATCACCCCATTCTCAAGACTCCACTGATTTAACCCATATAAAATAGTAATTGTCAGGGGAACCCCTAATCTGGCTCCAGCTCCATCTTCAGCTCCATCCTCGCCTCTGGCTCCATCTTCAGCCCTGTCCTTAGCTCCATCCTCGGCTCCAACTCCTGTTCCAAAACCTCCTGCTCCCTCTGGTCGCTCACGTTGGCATGTGTTATGTGACCAGGCCCGAGATCACTGTAGATCCCTTCGGTCACATGCTACTGGCTAGTACCCATTAGTTTATAAGCTTCACCTAGCATGGGAATCCTCATCCTTTCTTCTCTTCGAATTCCCGTGCTAGGTGCATATTACTTCTACCCTGTATTAGTACTCCCTATTAAACTACTTTGGATTCCCCTGCTAGTTTCCGCACCTTTGCGCTGAGCTTAAGGTTGCCCTTACAGTACTCTGATCTCTTTTGAGCATATACCTATAACTTTTCACATCAGTAACAGTGTATACTTGATCTCATCTCATGTACCAAATACATATTGTGTTTTCTTAACCAAGCCACAACTTTGTTTTCTTCCATTCAACTCTATTCAGCTTCATATTTCCTCCAGACCCCCCACCATCCCACTGTCACACCCAGCTGCTTGCCAAATTTTATTTTTCATATTTTGTGTAGTGATGATCACACATAATGCCATCAGCACCAACACATGAAGATATCTACCATCAGTGTGCCATGGTCATTAGCAATAGCAATTTCAATGATTATGCTAATCTGGAATTTGGTCTGAGGTAGATTGTGGGTTAAGTAGAATTTCGTTTTCTGTGCAAAATTGAAACACATTTTAGACTCCCACTTATGTGCCCCTGCACAATCATCAGATCTTATAAGTTACCTTACCCTCACAGTGGAACCTTGAAAGCCTCTCTCCTCTAAATGCAAGCAGACTCATGCATCTAATATGATGTACCACAGACTACCACACTATCTGACATCCACACAACACAATACAATTGACATAAATGAAACTTTCAGACAGCTAACACTAGTTCCACCCTTTTTTGGTTTTATGTTTACTTCCTTGTAAGTAAGTACTTGGAAAAAGAAGAAGAAAAGCAGTACACTGCTTTTTGCACACTGAGAAAGTGGCATGCCGCTTGGGCACAACCTCTCTATTGTGCAAAAAGTGGTGTGCTGCTTTTTTTCTTATTTTTTCTAGAGGTTATTACAACTGTGTAGTAGCATCGGGGTGTCAGAATTTGACTACCAGGCACAAGTTGTAAAAAGCAGTGAAACAGTGCACTTGTCAAATGACTAGAAATAGCTTAGATTCAGTATTACACAAAACAACTGCTAAAACACCACTACAACAATCTTATCCTCCAAAGATGTAAGTGCTTCTCTTTGTGAGTTCAGGTCCGGGCCGTAGTATGTGACCAGCAGGTTCAGAACGAACACAATTCGACTGCTAGACTTCAACAAAGTCCTTCAACAACGTGCTAGCACTATGCAACTGCCAACAACAATACCACTAGCACCAGGGGTGGGTCTGGGGGTTTAGGGTTGGATACAAGGTGGCTGGACCGCTAGGTCGAGAGCACCAGGGCAGAGTATGTAGGTTTGTGAAAATCCTTGCTAAGGGTGCACCCAAAGACTACTGAGGCTAACAACAGGGGATTTCAATCCTCAAAGGGCAAGGCAGTCCTTAAACCGTTGACCTAATCCTTTCCAAGAACAGGAACATTTCCACCTTGTTATAGGCACTAATACACAATAAGTGTCCAGCTATCAACCCAACACACTACGACACCAGTTTCATCAATATCGGGGTGAAGGTGAAGTAACTGACAAGTTAAAGTCGCATTAGAGGTGGGGGCACCTAGTTTGTCTTCTTCTTATAAGGCTCGAGTCAACACGCATTCACCTAACAGGTGATCCAACACACTACAACAGCACTTCCGCCAATATTGGGGTGAAGGCAAAGCTGCTAGATAACTATAGTTGGGTCTTGAAGAGAACACCCTTGGTTTTATACGTGAAGACTCCTCAAGTCAACAACAAGAACCTCAACTTAAGATCTCAACGTGTCCAGAGTCAACAGTATTGATTCCAATAAAGACTACTACTTGTGAAGTGTGTACAATCTCTACTAGCAGCCTGAGACCACCTGCACCAGCTTCATACAAAGTCAGGGTGTAATAATCCGAGGCTCTAGTCTGTTCTGCACTCCCTTTTATACTGCTAGGAGTCCAAGTTACATGTGAAAAACAGGATGAATAATAAAATGAGTAAAAATGAGGTGATTGAAGATGACAGCCAATGAAACGACTGCCGTTTGGTTTTGTGATGGGTCTTGGCCAAGCAGACCAGCCGCACTGATCTGCTAGCATCCATTTATGGGACCTTATATGTACACTAAATTGACAAAGTATCAGTTGTGCTAGTCATCTCAGGATTGTTTGAACAATTCTGAGTGAAAAGATGTTCAGTGATGGGGTCCTGCTGCCGTGTTGTTGCCGAGCCTGCATGCTCATTTGCTATATTGGGAAGACCTCCGGCCAATCAATCCCTCATCAATTCCCCGATATAGAAATAATGTATCCTCTTCTACCTCGACAACCACTACACCAGGCACCTTAAGGAAAGTGGATTGTGTCTCAAAATCACAATCTCTTCCAGATTTTGAGGTGATTTAAAAATTCTGCAATCCAAAGCCCCTTGCTTCAGACTTGCTGTTTGTCTCTTCTGCTAGCGCTCTCAGCACCACCTTTCCTATCACTCGCTTCCAAGGTACTAGCACCTTGACTGTTTAGACTTTTATGGTTATTTCCCTGTGGTTTGTGCCTCGAGACCCTCCTAGCACGTCACCCTAGTAGTGCCTGGTGCTACAACCGGCAGCTTGGGCTCACTCTAGTTCTCCTTTATATCACCTAGCAAGAGTCCTGAGTGCTAGTAATAGCACATCAGAGGTGCTAGTGCTTTCCTGTTGTATTTCTACTGGTTGTAGGAAATCGCAAAAAATAGCACTAGATGCCGTGCACTGTGAGGTCTCCGAGCGTGCTACGCACCGCTCGTCGCCTCATGGCCCCTGCGAACCATCTGCACAAGTGACGGGACGAGCTCGGACGTACGCGACGGATCTTCCATAACGGGATTCTACATTACCGGAAGCAGCTTCCAAGTGAGACCAACGCTCTCCCCACCGTCTGAAACGCCTTCTTGCCTCTCAAACTCGCTCCTGCACCATCGTCAGCAGGATACGACAGTTCCCCGGGTCTAGACTCTCAGCTCCTTCCTACGACGCGAGGGCGGCGAGCGACCATCCATATACACATCTCCGACGAACGACACCGACGCTCTCCTGGCCTACATGGACGACGCGCTTCACTGATAATCATCGACACGATACGACCGGTCCCCTCCTGTGGCGGAACACGTGGACGACCTCTCCTGTTGCCGTTTCCAGACGACCTCTCGCGCTGGGCGGACCTTGCCCGTGCCTGACACCGATCCAGCGGACGAGGCAGAACTTATCCCGACACTGCCTTCTCCCCCACTTCACACGACGCATCGACTAGCCGAGGGAGACCACTCGTCTCTCCTCCATCCTGAACGCTCGAGCACCTTCCGACGCGACCACCTGGCCGTGCCTGAAGCTCCGAACGTGTTCTGAGGTTCCTTGGCCTCGCTGTGCCTCGCGCGCACCAAAGACGATCGGTCTCCTCACCAGAGGCGCCGAGTCTCCTGCCGTATATGCACCCCGAAACACCTCATGTCGTTGACAGACCTGGTATTGGGGCACCCGGGTATTTATTCAAATCTGCTCGAGTTGCAACATACCATAATGTACTTCATTACATTACGACGTCATCTCACAAGGGCTATTGCTGGCCTGAGCAGTTAGCTAAAAGGGATATAATGTGTCACGAACCATTAGAAAGGCGCTGATCGACAATCCTGGTAAAGGGTTGAAGTGGGAAGTCGCTAATGGAGCAATCGTGGAAAGTGCCTTACCATCCTAGAAACAGATTGGGGCTACTGCACATCCCTGACTAAGGGCATATTACGAGGGAACATCCTTCTGAACCAGAGGGATCATTGTTGGGCATCATCTGACGTCTCCAGAACTGCCAAGAGAGGACTGGACTTGGTCGATCTACCAATTGACTAAGAAACTGTACTCGGGTACTAGGAAACGGCGGCTATCATGATTTTCAGACAAATCACTTAAGCGGTTCAAGGCGGAACCATTTGAGCGTGCGGTTACCAAGGAGGGTAACGGAGTGCTGACGAGGAGGTCGGCTAAAAAGTTGACATATCAACAATATCCCATCACGATCATTCTAAGCGATGTAGATCTTGACTCATCGCTAAGCTCGGCTCGTTGATGTTTCTTATAAATCGCTCTCAATTTTACTAATCGCTTGATATCTGACCGGAGTTCATCGGCTAGCTGCCATACCACTAGTCATATACCCTGAACCCTATTGCTCGTTTGTATCAGTCTCGTTTATATTTAGAATCCTGTAACATATTTAAGTGGATGGTTATGGGAGGAACACCAGTGAATCTCACCCCACCTGTTGGACGCGAAGTTACTAGACTTCACGCTTAACCGGTAGAGTAGTCATTCATTCGGAGACACCCAGAAGCTATACCAAGTTTCGTTTGTTTTCCCTGTTTGAATATTATCTGTGTTGGATTTGGATCTTTATAAACGACGCGTGGACATATTGGATAAACGGAATGGACGCGTGGAATATAAGGAAACGGATTGGACTTGACAATTGGTTGTAATCTCGCAAGGATTAGCAATCGTGGATACTATTTGGAATCGGGATTCATAAGAATCACTTGCTTTACGCATCGGAGTACTACCTCCAAACCTAGACCCACATCATACAAAACCGTTGGGCATAAAATCTTGTCTGTCTATCGCGATTGCGCCTAGAACGGATTCGAGCAAGTTTTATCTATACGACTTGTAGACCTGTAAAGTCTTGCTTCCCAAAGAGAACTAAAGTTCAAATTGCCACAATCTATACTGGATTGGAACCCCGAACTTGCACGAGGACTATAGTGTTTGAGTTGTTGTAGTCGCATTATCGAACCGCGTATTCATTTACAAGGTTTGTGTTGTGGTTATTTCACAGCCAGCCCCATAGTCAGCGTTTCATCGTCCCCTGCCCCATGGAAACACCTGCAACCCGCATGGCACCTCTGGAAACGTGGGAAGTCGTCGAGGAGGTATAAAAGGGAGCGCATTTAGTAGGAGTAGTCAGTACCTTCCAGCCTGCAGAAGTAGCTTCCGGGGTGTTCCCCCGCTTACTGTACCGCTCTCACTCAATCTAAAGGGGTACTCCCAACCTTCCCCCGACCTCGTACCTCTCGTGCACCCTCCTCCTCGCCCCCACGGCTGGAGACAGGCCACATCTCCTACATTTGCTCGTTCGTCGGCGTCTTACCTCCCACACCTCTATCAGCAGGGTCCCTCCTCACCGGACCCGGTGTCATATATTCAGGCTTCCTCGATTAGGATCACTGTTCTCGCAAGCATCGCTCTGTAGAAAACTGGCCCGGAGAGAAGCCATCACATTCAAATCGCCGTCCGAACCCGTTGAGACCGATTGTCTCGCCCACCGTCCGAACGACGTCGGTGTCACCGTCTGTGCAATATCCATCGTACCTCCAGCGCTGGTTCTAAGGGGAAGAGCGCACCAAGGAAAGCAGGCAGGGCAACACATTTAGGGTTCCAGTACTCTCGTACAGGGAACCAGGTCTAGTATATTCTCTTCTCCTACCACATTTTGGCTGATAGCAGGTCCACCACACTCGCTCGTACTCAGGAGACGAACAGTCTCCACGAACCACCATTCACACACACACACACACACACACACCTCTTACACACATACCGGATTCGTGCACCGACCTTCCTCACTATCATTCGACTATACTTTCCCCTCTAGAGGACGAACGCAGTCGAATTCGAATCATATACATTTCGATACCGACACCGCGGTCCTTATCACAGCGCTCTTGTTAAGGTGTTTAAGCACCAAAAGTTGCAGTGGTAATACAATCTACACAGTACTATCTGGGGGTAACATTACAATTTACACAGTTGCAGCTGACCACCAAGGAATAGGCATAATACAATGTGCCCGTGGAATCAGACACATCTGCGTATCCACCTGCTAACCTGCTGCTCGGGGTGTTCCGCCTTATGTAACTACACTTATTCTTCCCCATCTGGCTCAAAATTGATGCTACACCCATATTCAGAGTGTTTCGGCGATATCTGTTCCCAATGCGGTTTCTACAAGTACAGAAACCCATTTGAACCCATCCCATCACATGGCTGGCTTGCACCTCGACGGCCATCAGCTTCCCCGACACCATCCCGACAACTCAACAAGACAATCAATTGCAGCATTACGATAAAATAATGACATCGGTCGCATTACGATAAAACAATGACATGCATCAAGTCCGACGTGCACTGTACGCATCAACCCGCATCAAACGTCCTCCTGCTCGTCGTCACCCGCACCCTCCTCATCCACCGGCTCGTCCCCCAGCACGTCGCCCTCCGGGTCGTCCGGATCACCATTCTCTGTGTCCACCAGCACCTCCGTACGCTCCTCCGGCGTAATTCCTGCCAAATACGTCTGCGCCCTCTCCCGCAATCCCGCCCACTGCTTCGAAAGCTTCCTGCACGTTTCCAACTCCCGGTCCACGTGCTCCATTGCATACGCACGTAACCCCTCCGCCAAGGCCGGACTTACTTCCCCTGTCCTCGCCCCTGCACGCATTTCCCATTGCGCCGCCGACCATGCGCCGTACTCAATTGTACGGCGCATCTCCTCCTCGACCAGCACTATGTCTTCATGCCACCGGCGCGTTCTTGCATAAGCTTTACACCATTCTACGTGCAACGCTGTTGTCAGTGTCAGTTAACCTTCGAGCTGATAGCAATATTACGCACCGTCTATCAAATCCTCCTCGCCCCCGGACAAATTGGTGTTATACCATATCCAGGACAGCGTGTGTGTCCCTTCGCCGGCCGCCACCACTCCCGCTCTCGAAATTTCTCCCTCCACAATTTGCCCGAGTCGCCGCAGGCGCTCCCGATCCGCTTCCTCCTCATCCGTTGCCACAGGGGGCAAAGTAAATGACACTTGCCATAACGGCGTACTAATGGCATCCGACACACATGTGAACGGCAATCGACAGGCGTGTGAGAGGCAGCCACCACGGCATTGTTGTGGCAGTGAGTCTCCGAGCGGATCGAATTATTTACACGAGGTACCGGCCCGAGTTCTATAATTATATTGTATCCGAAGTTCTTTGTCCTCGTACTTCATCGCATCGACTTATACCTGTAGCTGGAGACCGAATCCAAGGACCATCTTCTCATCTTCTACTGCTTCAACGCCCCGAACTACACCAATGGCTGATTCAGGCAGAAAGCGCAAGTCCAGCAATGGTGATACCCCAACGTCAAAGAAAAAGAAACAACGCAGCAAAGCAGCACAAGGAAAACGGCCAGCTGCTTCGGCTTCGTCTGGGCAGGCCCCCAGTGCTGGTGGAAGCGCCGATGCTGCAGCAGGTGGGGCAGGGAAGAGTGGTGATTCTCCCGAGAGCGGTGGTGGTGGCGGACGTCGGAGGAATCCTCATGGAATTGCTCCGGATGATGTTGAAGACGAAGCAAAGCCCACCCAGGTGTGTAAACTATTTTTCTATGTAATCGATTCATGCTGACAGCCTTCAGCGTGCGTTTCAGCGTCACATTCGCATGGCCTGTGGTCTATTGACCGCCGATGCGGTCCTGGGGCCAGCCGACGACTATCTTGACCACTACGACAAACGATTCGACAATGTTGACGACATGGAGGCGCATATGAGGACAATTATTGCTGAGGTCAAGAAACCGAACAGAGACGCGATGAAACGTGCAGAGCGACTCATCAAAGAGGTGAAGGTACTTGCAAAGGGGGAAGGCTCAGACAGGCCTGGCATGTATGGCCAGATTGCTAAAGATATTGCAATGATTCCAGCTGAGCACATCGCCTTTGTCTTTGGCGCTATTACTCGTGCGGGGCTCAAAACCTTCCATCCAGAAGTTTTTGGACCCACCCATTCAACATACAACCAGTTGCACCGACATCTCGCTACTTCCACCTTCAGCGCTCTTGTCTCGTGGTACAGGTACACTGCCCTCGGGGCTTCAGTCACTGTTGCCAACGATTATCACCTCCTCTCGGAGATGTACGATAACTTTGTGTTTGGGACAATCAAGACGAACAGCCGGAAGGATTATAACTCGCCTGGGAGCCTCATAAAGGCCCAAGGGAAGTCGAATGCGGAGAAACGTCATGCACGGGTAAGTTGTATGTTTTCGATTCATATTCTTGGTTAATAATGTTCCTCTGCAGCTTTGCGAGAGACGTTACAAGGAGGTCAAGTCCATGCGCTATCGAAAGCCAATTCTTCGACTGGTTAAGACTGAAGCCATCCATTCCGACGATGAGCGTCCGCTGGACGGTGATGCGAGGAAGAAGAGAGGACTTCTTGTTCACACAAAGGAGGGTCGCAATACCATCGTCACTGCCTTCCTCCAGGAGCAGGACCGAAAGATCTTGAAGCGATTGGAGCGCAGTCCGACCAAGAGGAGGTATACTTCGATTTTTGCCCAATGCCTTGTTACCTTCTTATTGTTTTCAGGGACCCGGAAACTCGCAAGCTCGCCAACCCACCTACATCCTCTGCCTGCCCTTTCTCGAGTCCTTCCGATTGGTGTTCCCATCGACTTCTTCGATCCCAAATTCTACAACGAGGAACTGGACCTTCACGAGAAGGCCATGTATGTTGACACTGGAGTCGCTTTTCCGCTTCCCCAATTCTGCGTTTCCAAAGACCACAATGACTGGGCCAGGATGAACGCAAAGGATTTCATGGTGAAGTACGGCAATGATGTTCTTGCACAGTACAATATTCCGACGGCGGAAGAGCTCGCTGGACTTCGCTCTGAGGGAGCTGACGGGGTGGGGGATGAGTCAAATGATGAGGAAGAGACTGACCTGGACGACACCGAGGATGAAGAGATGGAAGAATGAATGATGTGGATAGGATGGACAGATTTTCGGTTTCTCGGTCTGACCCGATGCAACATGTACTATGCCGCTTTCCTTCTATGCAATATGTCATGTCTTTCTCGTGTGATCACATATCAACCCACATCTCTTACCAGTACTGCTTGTCTTTTGCAAGAAAAAAGGATTGGCAAAGATGAGTCTCTTTCATTTTCAATATCCAAGCTTGAGGGAGATACAACACGAGATCAATCGCACTATCAATAATTTGCCTCTCCACCGGGATTAGATTTGTCAACTTCCAGGCGCCATGGCACTAAGGGTTTTTGGTAGTGAATTCGCTTTCACAAACATAATGAAATTTCATCTTTCGTAAGCAGTCTACCACGACATTTCTCGGACTCGTACAACACAAATCAGTCAACCGAGCATATCAGGTGATCGTGTTTGATGTACCTGCTTAATGGTCCTGTACCGTTCCGAGTTCAAATCGACAATGATCTTCTGTTATACTCGGAATCAACCATTCAGATCTGAGAACCAGATATGATTCTGGGGTCCACCTGTCGAGTACAGAGTTGGGCAGATGTCTGACATGTGCCTGCCTATTTATCCAGACCCGTGCGTGGTGTCTGATCTTTCTGCTTCCCCCTCACCCAATCAATGCCTCTCAAAGTCTCTGCAATTTGTGTCTGCTCCGGCTGCAGGAAGCATACTGTTGTCATTGATGGAACCGCACAGCCCGGAAGGAAGGTTCACCCGCAAACCCGCAAAGAACACATGTTTCGGGGCGGCCCTCAAAAGAAGAGAAGGAAGAAAAATCAGCCTACCTCAGATGAGGACAGAGATACGGACACAGGTGACAAACAGCCTGGTGAGTTTCTCCTTAATTGATAAAAATGGCTCTTGACTCATGCCACATAGAAAATTCGGGAATAGGCAACGACAAACAGGACACACAAAATTGTTGTCTTGTGCTGCATGAACCTCCCTCCAGAGTTTCGTTATCTGCCCGAAAATGTGTTTGTTGTGGGGCTGCTTCCGTCTCCATCGAAGCCAGATGCAGTTCTGCTAACTCATCTGCGGACGGAATCATGAAGACTATATTGAGTTATGACCCACCTGGGAAAAATGTGGCTACTCATTATCATCCAGAGGGGGTATTTGTTCAGACCAGAATCATTCCACTCATCGCAGATCTTCCAGCTCCAAGGGAGGCAGGTGGCTTTCTTTCACATGCAGCAACCCAGTACTGTTGGTTCTGCTTGCTCACCAAGGATGAGAACTATCGCCTGGATCACCTTCTTTGGGACTATCGTACTGGACAGCAGGTGCGGAAAGAGGCCGAAGACAGGAAAAAGCTCGAGACACTCAAAGATCGGAATGCTAGGGCAACAGAAACTGGTGTTAGATGGTCTTCATTACATCTCCTGCTGTACTGGGATCCAGACCGATACACCATCCTTGGATTTATGCGGAATTGGCTAGAGGGCTTCTTGCACACCAGCTCCGTGTCCTGTGGGGTGTGGGACGAACAATCGAAAAGGCAAAGGAGTTGGTTGAGATCCAGGACTAGGAAAACTTCGATGAGAGGGCCATGTCTGAAGCTGGATCTGAGCTCAATGACTTATGAGATGGTGATCTCGATGATCCTACTGATCTGGAAAGCTTACGGGAATCTCTGGCTCCATTTGGGTCTCCAACTCCAGTTCCTCGTTCAGTAGATCTTGAAAGTGCAGAGGACTGGGAGGATGTCGACATGGATGATGTTACTGAATATGGTGATGCTGCTGTGTATGGGGATTTTAAACTATCAGCAGAGGTGCTGGCGAAAATTCGAGCATGTATCAAGGGTGTCTCTCTTCCTGCAAGGGTGGCACAACTACCTGAGAATCTGGGAGAACCAAAGCATGGAAAACTGAAGGCCGAACAATTTTTTACACTCTTTGCCGCAATTCTGCCGCTTGTTATACCAGAGACACCATTGGCAGAGGATGGATTAACCAGTGAAAAAATGCTCAAGGGTTTCTATGATCTCATTGCATGCACAAACATTATCTTGTCCTTTGAAACATCAGACACAGAAGCAGAATCTTTTACAGAACATTACACCACATATCGGAAACATGTTCAGCAGGTGTATCCACATTGCAACGAGACCCCAAATTTCGACTACACTATGCATAATGTTATGGTGGTTTGCTGGGCCGTTAATAGAGGATGTAAATAGTTTTTGTATTATGTTACATTTATGGTTTGAGCTCGACATTCAAAACTTTTGACTCAGAAATTGGGCATGGTTAGATGAACGTCTCGGATCAAAACTAGATCATTCCATCAAGTCCGCAGCAAATCCAGTGCGGGTGCCGTTGGAATGCCGTGAAAATCCCATGCAAGTGCCGTTGGAATGCTGTGCAAATCCCACGCAAGTGCGTGTCGGATGCCATATGGTTGCCGCCATGACAAGTGTTGCAACTTTTGCCCCCTGTGTGCCGCTCTCTCATTGATCCCCCTCACGTCTGCGTCCTCGAGTACATTCCACACCTTCTCCCAAACCCCATGACCCCTCAGCCTCAGCAGAGGGTTGACGAGAAGAATGGGAGTGGGACTCACCCACTTCCTTTTTCGGTAAGCGAGTCCCATTCTTGATCCCATCAACAATGGGACTCGGCTAAAATGGTACTCAGCAAGTCTGCTTGCCGGTGAATCTGTGACCCCTCCGCATCAAGATCAGCCTGATCAGGCGCTATGGGGCGGCATGGGCGGGCAAGACCGGAGTGATCAGCTGATGTACATCAATACCACGGCATTGACATCGGCCATTTCCGATAACG
Organism: Mycena olivaceomarginata; assembly: GCA_029378375.1. NCBI lineage: Eukaryota > Fungi > Basidiomycota > Agaricomycetes > Agaricales > Mycenaceae > Mycena > Mycena olivaceomarginata. Next base: position 13,979 of record JARKIC010000986.1, on the reverse strand, counting down.
GATGCGCAGCTCTACAGAGGGCCGGATTGGGGCCGGAGAGAAATATAGAATGTGTGAATGTCCCGGGGAGGTATTAAGCTAGCACATATTAACATACCTTGTATTTTGCGATATTCTGAAGAGTTTTGCACCCGGCGCCGATTTTTGTACCCACCGAGCACTTTCCTATTTAGGTAGGTAGGATCGTGATAAGATTAACCATGCCGATCAAGCACCTCCTCTGTGCGGGCATGAGGAAAGCATGAGGGGGACATGAGGAGGGCATGAGGTGGGGGCCATTTAATACATTGCCACTTCTTGTCCCCTCCCTTCATCCCCCATGTTCGCTGCCGCCATTGACCTCCCTCAGGGAGAGATCAAAGCATACCGAAAATTTGTGAGTTTATTTTGTCCTGGAGGAAATTGGGATATTCAATTGTTGCCAGGCATTTCCATCCGCACTCAGTGATCCAGCACATACAATTCCACCTCCAAAACAGCACCTTCGACTGTGATGGCTTATGGTGGAGGCCGTGTAGCAGATGATAGCCCGGCATATGTCAATAAACGCAAGGTCCGTGATACTATCTCCTGGGAACAAAAGGTAGAGCATCCATTTGGCATGGGCTGGGAAGGTGATTACCAAATAGTGTGGTTGTGCTCTATGATTTACTCGTTCTTAGGTGTTCTGCATGAGCTCAGTGTCTGGGAAAGAAGCCTTGCAAAGGAAGATCGTTACATCCACACTGCTATGAGCAAGAATGGCTTTCGACTTGTGGTAACAATGCATCCCTACATTGTGATGTTCATCCTCGATGGGCCAGCACTCTCTGGAAAACGAACGTTGAGGCACAGGCCAGGAATGCTTCGAAAAATGAATATATCCTAAAGTGCTCTCGCAATAATGAAATCAAGTATTAGGCAATAATTTCATTCTACCAAGTGTATGACAGGTGTGCCACACATTTTTTAACAGCTGCCGTGTTACCGCCCCTCCCAGCGGCAGAAATTGCCCGCAAACTCCTAAATCCGCTTGGAGATGACCGAGAACAATGTATCGAAGCAGTAGGTTTGGATAAGATGGCACAATTTTCCGGGTGTTCCAAATGACTGGTTCCCGTTTCAACTTGGGTATCATCTGAAAGCCCCGCTTAACCGCTTTATAATGCATTCAAATTCATGAAATTTGGTTCAGAACTGAGGTAGAAATGAGCAAGACAAAGAGGGCTCTCGAAATTGCCGGGTATCGGCATCGGATCATTACGCACATTTGGGCCGCCTCAAGAACCGAGATTGCGTGACGGCGGGTCACTATGTGATTGGCGGCGGTCTCCCCAGTCCCATTCCTTCAGCGAGTCCCATTGTTGATGGGATCAAGAATGGGACTCGCTTCCCGAAAAAGGAAATGGGCGAGTCCCACTCCCATTCTTCTAGTATAGACTCGCCTCAGCAAAGCGTTCCTTGCGTACCTGTAATGAAGCTTCGCTTTCATGATCCGAATATCGATCTGGCGTAGGACACCCTGTCCTCTCGTAAGCGCCTTTTGGCCCGTGGTGTTATAGTGCCTGAAACGATTCGTCGCAGTGCGAGCACGCAGGGCTTGCCGCAGATCTTCCAGCGCCACCTTCAGCTCTGCTTCCCGCATCTCCTCTTCAATCTTGTCCAGCCCCGTCTCGCACGTCTTCTCACGACTCGCTGTGCTCAGCTCCAAGGGCAGGAAGAGCTTTACCGATTTGGCGCCCCGTGTCTTGTCGTTCCAAATTTCCCGCTGCGGCGTCGTCATGAATCGGACGAGTTCGGGCATGTAGGTGCGTTGCAACTTCCTGAAACGATTGATGCATTTCAGGAGAGCGGTCCGCCGCTTCAAGAACTCCAGCTCTTGCAGAGGACTCGGATTCGACACCGCCTTCAAGTCGATCGTCAAGATGTGTCTGTCAACTATTGTCAGTATCTGCTCCCTGCCATCCGTCACACTGTCTACTCACTGACTGTCCTCGATGTCTAGTCCCATGGAGATAAAGGTGCTGGACGTGTGGTTTCGCTCCACCTCGACGCCCGCCCCCGTTCGCGTCAGCTCTTCCCTTCCCAGACGCATCCGAATCTCGGTCATCGCGTTTACTAGATTTCATTAGCGTACGCCCAACTATTGAATAGAAATACTCGTACCTGGCTTTGCGATCTCAAATGGAGAAGCGTACCCTTCCGTGTGCTGCTCGGATTCCCAATCTTTCACCCACTTTCTCCACTTCGTTATCAGTTCCGGCTGCTCTCCCTCCACAAGCGCCGTGAAGGCCTTGAACGCCTCTTTGTGCTTTGCCCCTTCCTTCAGATCGCGCGCCATCCGCCTCCCGAACACCTTCCGATACGACACCGTCCGCCACCAGTTATGAAACGCGAAGAGCCCCTCCAAAAATGCATGCCGCCCGCCCGGCCCCATCATTTTCGTTGACGGAGCTGCCCCATTGGTGAAGTCCCAGTTCTGTTCAACGTCCTCCCCATCCGTCATCCCTGCCCCCCACATCCAATGAAATGAAAAAGGCGAATGGCACGGCCATTTATGGCCGAGAATATGGAAATTGGGGACTTTAAACCAGACGAACACCTTCTCAGGGTCGATGTGCATCCATTCGGGCAGTCCTTTCATGCGCGTCCAGAAGTTCTTGCTGAACTGGCACGCGATGTCGTACGAAAGGATGAGGTAGAGTAAAATTGTATTGAGAATCAATGAGAATAAAATGAAATCCATGTTACTGTAACTGTAATTCCATTAGTCCGATGAGCATTCATCACGTCTCTCACGTACCGTTCGCCGCGCTGTAAGTCCCCAATCCCATTCGGGCGCCACATATTGTGCGCACGCACGTAACCCCGCCCACACCCATCGTTCGTAACCCCTTCACGCGTTTCGCGTTCGCCAAAAACATTGCTTGAAATCCAGAGCAAGTCGAGATCTCCTCCTTGTCGACATGAGTGTGTAGGAACTTCTTGTACAGCTCCCGATTGCAGAAATACCCGAGCCCGTCATCGATTATTGGGTCGCGGGCCTCCGACGACACATCCCGGTTGATGAGGCGAAAGTTCGCATCCCCTGCGAGAAAAAGAAAGTATTTGTACCTGTCAATGCATTGTGCGTTAGTTCTACGCGCCCGAATTGACAAAAATATCACGCACGAAAGATCCTCGGGCATTTCAGCCCAATTTATGCGCTCCCAACCGTCCGGGAGATTTTTCCCCGGCTGCGGACATGCCCGACACACCAACGCTAGCTCCCCTTGCGCAGTCCCGCCCACCCCTCCGTCGCTATGTCCCCGGCCAGCACGCTTCATCATGGACATCATGCGATGTTGTCGCACGATGTACATAAAGGCTTGACGCCGATCCTGAAAAACACTGTCAAGTATCTGTCTCCGTTCTCATTCGACCTCAGGCTTACCGGTGGTGGATTCAGCCCGTCCGCGTTGGTCAAGAGTTCCAGGGACCGAAGGAAGTGGAAAGCGGATATTTTCCCCAAGCAATTCATATTTTGAAATAACCGTAGTACGTTGAACGTCGCGCACGTAGAGGGGTCAACAACGGTGGCCGGCCACCAACAGACACGCATGAGTTGTTGTCGGTGCGTGATTCTCTCGTCGCAGTGGCAAAACTGGACGGCGATGTTGTGCACGCCCTTTATGTCGATAAGGGTGAATTTATATTTCCCCTTGCGCATGGTTGAGCACGAGGATCCAGGTGTGTGTCCCAATTGCACGACCAGACCCAGGCTCTTGAGGCTCACGTGTTTGAAGAAAGTCCCATTCCACTCCTGCTCACGTGCGTCAAAATCCGCCATTTAAAAAAGCAGACACCACCCACCTGTATCCAGTGGGTCGGCAGCACCTCGTGCCTCCTCAGAGTGCATTCTTTACAGAAGAGCCCCGCTCCATAGCATGTCTGGTTCTCGCAACGATAGGCAGGATCCGCGGTCCCACACTCACCGCAGGCGGAGTAAATGTCCCGATTTCCCCTGCCTTCCCCGCGATTCATCTCATCGAGATATTCATCTCGGTAGTCGACCCATGTCAGGAATGGTAGGTCCTGCAGAGAAAATTAATTGAGCCGCTCGAGGAATGCGAGACGGCGTACAGAGTTCTGATAGTGTTTGGCTTTGACGCGCACTGAGATGCCGTCATCGTCGGGCGCCTGTTCCTCGGGCTCGAGACTGGTGTCGCCCATCGCGTAGCCAAAGTCCATCGCCTCCAAAGCCGCATTTGTGCTAGGATCCTCTTGAGAGTAGGACGGTACCGACTCCACTGCACGATCCACGGCCACCACTTCCTCCCGCGCGCATCTGCCATCATTCGAAACCCGCACAACGCTCGCGGTATCCGGTCGATGCTCGTACAGTCCTGGCGCACCTCCACGGCGGCGGCGATAGGAATGCGACATGTGGAACTGAGGAAAACTTCACCATCTCGACCATCTATTTTTTCATCATCTCCATTTTGCACCGGCTTGTAAGAGACACCAGCACACCAATAAAATTCTAAGCGACGAGACTACAACAGAATTAAGTTGTACAGCTACATCGACTCCTTGGGGAACTGCAGGCCCTTCCAAGAGTAGTTGACCTGCATGTCTTTGCCCCACCCCGGATACGCCGCCACCAGATACGCCTCCTCAGGCCAGTGATGGAATGGCTTGCAGTACATGGTCATCAAGCACTCAGGGCAGCGCCAGCTCTTCTCCAGCCAAAAGCGGATGCATACGAAGCAGTGACTGTGGCTGCACTGGTATCTAAGTGATTTTTTTCTCATGTCAATGCTAGTTCATTAAGCGCAAAGCGAAAAATCCACTTACGAGACGGGGTGCTCTTTGACACCGAAGCAGATGCCGCCCATGTGGTGCGGCTGGCTCAATACACGGTCAGGGGGACGTGCCGCAGTGCGATAGAGTGTCTCGGCGCTCAGGGGCGGGTTTTGGCGGACGCGGTACCCGAACCGCCATACCGAGTGACGAACCCCTCGGGGACGCGAGGGCGAACCTTGAACGTCGTGCATGCGGGGCGGTGATCCCTGGACGCGCGGGGGCGAAGGAGGTGCACGGGAAGATGACCCTGCGACATGTCTCGTTCCGCCCACCACCTGCACTTCGGGGGAAGATGGTGACAGTAGCGTGATCGGGTTGCGAGAACTCCCCCTCACCTCGGGGGTTGTCTCCCTGGCGCGTCGAAGGCGCTCGCGGGTGCCGACCCGATTGCCATTGTCATCGTGGCTAGGTTGCGCCTGGAAGCGAGCCACTGTCGCAGCGTCCAGCCCGGCGCCACCACTGCTGGCTCCCTCCCGCAAAGTCGCTTGCGTGGCCACTGCATCGCGGCGCGTACTCGACTGGATTGTAGACCGCGGGCCTTGGATGATGCCTGAGAAAACTCATTACCAACATGTATTGCGATCTCCCAAAAAAAAAACACACCTGGGTAGATGCGACGCCCTTGAGTATCGCGCTCCCCACCGTCGGGATGCTTTCTGTTAGATGGCATGGCAGCTTCTCAGAGTAGACCACACGCAAAAGAATTCGGAACAAAACACGAGAAATCGATTCTGGCAATCAAAAAAAAAAGATTTACTCGGAGGTCGACGACTCGGTTCCCGAGTCAGACTCCTCATCAGACTCCGACTCGTCAGGCTCTCCCGAATCACCTGCCTCCGACTCCTCCGCCTCAGGGACCACCAATACGCGAAGCACATCCAACGTCATGACCGAAACGAAATTGGACCCATATGGCCACCAACCATGCGCTTTGATCTGGTCGTCATCGCTTGCCGCGCCCGCGCACATGCAGAAATCCACCGTAACAGTCTTGATCCCTCTAACGGTGATGGCCTCGAGCCGCTCTGGGCGCGGGTGCGGGCATATGCCTCCGGCATGGCCGAATGCGACGTGCAACCCCATCTCGCGGAGAGTCGCTGGGATAAAGTAGTTGACGCGCTCGCTCCACTCCTTGAGAAACATGTTGATAAGACCACGCAAAGGCTTAAAACAGACGGAACTCATGTGGAGGTCATGAAACGGTAGGCCCTTGTGCGCCTCCACCATGCAGCTTTGGCACATATCGGGAAGAGCACAATCACTGCAAGCAAAGAAAGCGGGCTGGCCACATGGACACTTGGTTTCCTGGCGCGTCTTCCAATGTTCTTGACCCAGGATGCGTGAAACGCCCTGCGCAACATGAGCGAATTACTTACCCGCTGCAGCCCACTTACAAGGAATAGTTCTTGAATTTTTTCATCGGGCAGCCTGGAGCCTCGCATGACGGGCATATTGGTCTGGTCTGGTAGTGGTACACACGAACACCAAGAACTCGGTATCAGGCGCTGCTCAAGCACGAGACGATATCTTGCATCTGCAATCACAAGGCTGATCGATTTGTCGGCGGACACAACATGACGCGTTCGCATCTTGAAAACGGCTTGCATAGGACGGTTGGATGGGAGCGTAAATAGATTGCATTAGACATTGAGCATTGTGCTGGTATGCCGAGTGTATGCAGCCGCGGTCTGCTGGGGCTGAGTTTGGGCAGAGTTGCGAAAAAGGAAGAGCTCCCGGCTTTGATCTGACTCGGGAGCTATGGTGCTTAACAGTCCGACGCACCGGAAAAGTACCTGAGACTAAGGTAGTCCCGCCTGCATTGCAATTGAGCATGAGTTCTGACACGGTTTTAGTAGAGACATTGGGACGCAGATGAAACCGCACGCACCGTGGGCCGGCGAAAACAAGTGAAGAGGGAGTTGGGAAGGAGGGAGAGATTCCCTCAGAATCAGATACGTATTGATAATTCCATCTGTTTCGGTCTCATTGTCGAAGTACTGAATTGTTGAGTTCCAGTTCGCATCTGAGTACGGAGACTCGGAACGATTGACAGCAACAAATGTCGAACGAAAATCCAATCTAATCTTATCTCCCGGGTGCGTCGCCCAACATCGACGGCTTCCGCCAGCGTCTGGCGGGCCCTGATAAAACAATTGCATATCGGGATAGCCTCCTGAGTATCCCATCTGTCAGCTGACATTAAATCCGAACGATTCCGAGAAGGTCAAATATCTTACACCACCGCTCTGAGGTTTTCTGGCCGCCCCCAAGCCTCTACCACAGACATCAAAGCACAGAGGAGGTTAGGGAGTCAAACCAATTCCAAAAATATATATATGTGCGAGGGTACAAATTGCGAGTGAGTATGCAAAACGAGCTTGAAAGATGGTCTGATTCCCTATAGCCGACCTACCCCTCTTTCTCCCCCATGTCGAAATGTCGACTCCCTGGTGTCAAAACCCGTGCTGACTCTGAGGAATACAAGCCCGGGTATGTTCTTCCCCTTCATTGCTCCACCGCTCTCCCGCTGATTTTACGAGGCTCACATCGGCTGAAAAGAGAGAGAGTCGGCGGCGATCGTCGGCGGCATATTATGCACGGTACTTGTAAATTGGTTACCTCACGGCCACAGAAACTCACACAGGACACTTAAGCAACCCCCATCTTCGGGATTTAAATCGGGTTAAGATGCGTGAACGCAGGTATGGACCGTGTTATTCAATTCTTTGCACACTACTCGACATCTATACCCAGGACCGCAATAAAGGCATACAGATGCCAGTGGGACCCTCAGACGTCGTCCGGTCGCGCTCTAAGCGTGGAGAACAATATTGAACCCCCCTGGTGGGGACCTCCTCGCTTCTTGGGTTACGGGTCGGACGGGCACTCAAACTATTCATGCCATTCCTGGACTTCCGAGGGATCACCAACACATCGGTTGCAGCCTCTGAATTCTGCTGCCGAAACAGGGCCATGCCACCGGGGAGCTCGGAACTAAACGTCCCTACTTACAGTGCGAGTCCAGACGAGCGAGTGGCGCTCGAGGCGCTAGCCATGATGGCAGAAGTGTGGGTGGTCTTGTTGTTCTCAGCACTTGACGAGGCGAAACTTAAATCTCCTTTGCATTTACAGGCAAGCCACAAACACCTCGCACCCGCCGGCGGACCAGTGTGCGAGTGACGCAGTGCAGTCCGCACTCGCTGAGGTGTACAAACTTAACGAGGGCCCGTTGACGCCAGCGACGTCCACAGAACAGAGCGCGTGGGTGAGACACGAGTACACCTTCCACGGATGCTTTCTGGACTTCAAGAGTTATAGATATATTAGAGTGTGGCTTTGGAATGTACACGTCGAGTCATCTGCGCAAGACGACACCTTGTAGTTAGACCACAGTACACTTTGTATTGGCACTTGATTTTTGAATTTTCACAAGTAAGGAGCAGCAAAGCAGGGATTCATTGAAGTACACGAAAAAACATAAAGAAAAATTAGCTTCCCTCCACGCGTCCCATCCTGGAACGTGGATATGAGCGGAGGAAATGAATGAGCCCGGATAACTCACCGATGTCTGAGAACCAGTAGAAACGGGCTGCCTCCCGCTGGTGGTGCTGGGGGTGCTCCTTCGCCGCGGTCGGCCAGGCCGCGATAATTAAAACCGCGATGGCGGGGCCAACGGGCGCATGGTGGCATAACGAGCGTGGGTCGAGAGAAAAGAATACACGTGATGGCTTGAGGATTCCTGTTTCAGCCATCGCGTGTTATCGGGTGTCGCTGCCCACCATCCTGCAACAAAACGATGCCAGCTCAGATGGCGAAGACCAACTTGCCGGTGGAGGAGATGTTGCCGGACAGAGACACCCGCGGCCACGACCCGCGATACTGGTGTCTGCCTCCGATGAGGGAGGACCCCGACGCCGTTGTTCCAATCACTGGGGGATACAAGTTCCATCTTGTCACACGGGGCCGGCAGGTCGGAGTGTGGAAAACTGGTGAGTGAAAAACAGGCGGGCGAGAAATGGGCCGCTGAGACTTACGATAGGACGGTTGCCCAGTCCATGGTGTCGGGCTATCCGGACGCCACCAACAAAGGCCATCACACGTATGAGTCTTGCGTGGGGGAATGGCAGGCGCACTGCCAACTGGGTGTTCACCCACACCCCGTCGAGCCGCCGCACACCGAGAAGGGGAAACAGCGGGCGAGCGAGGGAACGAGTCGGCAGCCGAGGCGCTCTTCCTCCACCCCCCGCGTCGCATCGCACGTCTGGGGCTGTCTCAGGGGGACGTTCTCGTCCAGCCTCGGTCCACCACTACGCCATCTGGGGAGCCGGCGTAGTATACAGCACAAAGTGAGTAAATCCGCTACAATGCCCACCAGTTTTTTTGATGGCTTGATTAGATATACAGCCAAGCTCGCATTCCAGGATGCTGTCGAGGAAGGCCGTGAGCCGGAGCTGCTGTCGACAGATGAATTTGAGGTGGCGCTGGCGTACGCTGAAGGAGATTGTTGATTCAGTACAGGTGTCTTGTTTTTCTTAATTCTTTGGCATTGTCAATTTCAATGGTGGATGTCGCGCCCGCCGGTTCTTCTGGACAAGGGTTATTATTTTTGTGTATAAAAAAGGGAGGGCTCTGTTCGAAAGCTCTAAGGGATACGGATTCACGTCAGCTGCGCGACCAAAGCTGCAAACCAGCATGTGAAACAGGACGAAACGCGACATTGATTCCCCCCCCGTGCGCCGATCTTGAGTGACAAAGCTGCGAAAAAAACAGTCCTACCATGTCCGACCTTCAAACGAGCCAACTCACCTCCACCAATGCTGGCGCCCACTCCGGCGCCCACTCCGGCGCCAGTGCACCTCAGCCCCCAAACACTCTCTCTCAGGAGTTACCACCGGCGCCGCAGCCTGACCCAGAACAAGAGCAGGTGCCAGTGTCGAGCACCCCGAATCCCGTGTCTGGTGGCCCCATATCTTTGACCGGTACTCCCGTAGCCACTGCCGCATCTAACGCGCCGCCCACGTCTTCGACTCCCGCAGTGTCTTCGACCGAGACCCCCATGGTTAGCGCCGTGTCTAACGCGCCCACATCTTCGACTCCCGTGGTGTCATCGACTGGCACTCCCGTGGTCACCGCCACGTCTAATGCGCCCACATCTTCGACCGACACCCCCGTGGTCACTGCCGCGTCTACCGCGCCCACGTCTTCGACTCCCACGGTCACTGCCACGTCGAACGCGCTTGCGGCGCCTGGCCCGCTGCCGCCGCCGCCGGGGTCGCTCATCTCGGATAAGGGCAATATCTACACTCCGCCCCCGCGCCCACCGGTCGTGCGGCGGGGAAAAGGAGAAAAGGTCACGTCGCAAGAGCGGGGACCCCCCCGGAAAACGGGGGTCGCCGTCTTGGGTGTGGGGGACCAAGCTGAGGTTCTTCGAGTCGCGGAAGGACGATTATGAGACGGCATCCGAGAAGAAGGTAGCGGGCAGCTTCTACATGAAGATGTCGAAGCTGTATATTGTGAAATACGGCTACGAGCTGGGTGACGACGAAGATTTCGCGGTCGATGTGGCGGATCCCCCCGACTGGGTCGCGAACAAAGTGGTCAACGAGAAATTGGCGCCGGAGGAGGAGAAGTTTCGTCAAGAATTTTACACTAAATTGCGAGACGTTAGTATAAGTATATCACTCGTCGTGGTGGTGTAGAGCTGACCAAGATGTGACAGCGCCTGGGCCAATGGTATCGGCATACAATATGCCAGCCTTCTCAAAGAGGACAAGGCGACCTTCAGCGAGTTATTTGGCAGACTTGGGGAGGGCGGACGGAAACCGCCATGTTGACCGCAACTCCTCCATTTCTACTCGGAGAAGCGGTACGAAGAGCACATCAAGTCGCGCGTAGAGGCTCGAAAGTGTGCGCTGGCGAAACGTGCGGAGCTAAGTGGTGTAAAGGCGCCCCACGCGATCACGGTGCAGAACGAAGTGACAAAGGAGTTGTTGGGAGGAGGAGACATATGTGTATCAGCAGGAAATGGTGCGGGAGCGCGAACGGGAGCATGATATCCGTGTAAAGGCGTGGAAGGAATCAATGGCGGATGGCCCGAATAGAACACCGGAGGAATTCAGCGCGTGAGTGAGAGTGGAATGACCCGAAGGCTGAGCTAACGATGAGCGTGGCTAGATCACTGAAAAGCGCGGCGCATTACTTGCAGCCGTTCGTCGATACCATAGCCGAGCGGTTTGGGATGTGCGTCTCCATTCTCATGGTTGGGCCCATCGGCGAGCGTGGCGGCCGAATCGAGATGCGAAGGTGAGATTGGTAATAGATGTGACGAAGGGAGTATTGACGACCGAGACTTTCGTAGCGTGCACTCAGGGAAAACGAGGGGTGTGGTGGAGAAAGACTGGCCTCTGCACGACCCGGAAGGCTTCACGCGGGTGCAGAGCAGCATGGTGGACTTTGGCCATCATGTCTTCTCACGCACGGAGTGTGAAGCACGAGTGACGCTGGTGCAAGAGCCCGAGGAGCCGGTGGCGCCAGGGCCAGCGACATTGAGCTCATTGAGCACAGCAGCCGCGACGTCCAGTATGGCGGCAGGAGCGCAAAGCACAGCGGCTGGGAGTCACGCAGGCAGTGCGGCACCAGCGGCGGCGGCAGGAGTATCTGCGAGGCAGCGGCAGGCCGCGGGGGTAGGCGCGCAGGCGGGCGATGATGGTGGTGTAGGTCCTGAAACTAATGAGGGCAAGGGAAGCGGTGGTGGGAGGAAAATCCGGAGGATACCACCAGCGCGCAGGCGGGCGATGATGGTGGTGTAGGTCCCGAACCTAATGAGGGCGAGGGAAGCGGTGGCGGGGACGAAAATCTGGATGCGCAGGTGGAGAAGTTGTGGAAGCGGCGGGATGCAGCGAAGTGGACGGTGGAATTGACTCGCGCGCACACCACCTTCGAATGCGGAAAGACGTGGGGCGGGATTGAGTGGGCCTCGCTGGTGGACCGTTTCTTCGACTTCGAGGCGGCGTGGGGGTTCGTAGATGCGGGGTGGGCAGATCACGACGGAAGACAGACCCGACGCGCTGGACTGGTGGATCTCGAGGGGGAGGAAATGGGAAAAAAAAGGTCGACATCGGGGTGCTGGGCGATGCGAAGACGCCCGGGATGTTTGTGTCGAAATGGTGGAGCTGGTGGGTGAAGGTCCAGCCAAGGACAGGTCCGACTGGGCCCCGATGCTGAAGCTGCATGGGAAGAATGGCATGCTTCAGATAATGGTGTCGTTACTGTGGTGGGGTGAGCGGGTGGCAGATGGGAGCCCAGCAGATGCTCGGGAATGGTCGAGTGCGGTGGAGGATGTGGCGGAAACATTCCGAGAGATGTTACGTCCTGGCGTCATTGCGAAATTGTAAGAATTACGTTGGGGAGGAGATATGGAGACGCTAACGTATTTTGCAGTAAGAAAGCGACGGAAAGGGGCGGCACGGATGCAGCGAAGGGGAAGAAGAGGAAGGCTGCAGAGGGGGTCAGCATAATAATTGATGAATCAATTGAGAATCTGACGTACAACGCTACAGGAACGACAAGAACGAAGGCAGTCGCCGGTCGACGCGGTAAGCGGGCATAACGTTTGGAAGAGAATATCTATTGATATGTTTTGCAGTGGGAACTTGGATGCGGATCGACCGATGAAAAGGCCGCGGAAGGGGCGGGGGTAACTGAGTAGAGAGGGGTAGCTAGTGCATTGTGTCGTGTTGTCAGACTCGGCAATACGAAGATCGTGAGATCACGTGAAGTTGACACCAGAGTTGACAGCGGCGATCAGAAATTTGTTTGTTGAAGTGAGTTCAAGTGCCGGTTCAACGAAATACGGTGGGGTCGGGCCTGGTCGGGTTATACTATGATGGAAAGGCCGTAGGATGATTTAAAGTGAGCAAATGTTGAAGTGTAAATTTGTTTGTGAGTATTGAATGTGAACAACAGGGATAGGAACGGAATTGGAGTTTGAGAGAGGCTAAATGGTAATGAAGTGGCTGCAAGTGCGCGAGGTCCAAGCAAGATATTTTGAAGTGAGCATATGGGGATCATCCGGCCATGGATGGGGGTGAAGTACAACAGAGCCAAATTGGGGACAGTAGGTCGGGAGAAACAGGAAATCTGCGGGTGTGACCGGATATGAGGAAGAAATGATTTGCGGCGGGAGGAATAGGAAAAACATCCGGGTGTGATAGGAACCAAAGAAATTATTGATCCCGGGAAGAACAGGGAATCCGCGGGTGTGACCGGATCCCAGGAACAAATGATTTGACGGGAGGAACAGGAAAACCATCGGATTTGATAGGAACCAAGACATAATTGATCCCGGGAGGAACAGGGGAATCTGCGGGTGTGATCGGAATGTAATGTATACTGAGAGCAAATGGGGCATTGATCATTATGATGGGATATCGAATATCTTTGATGGGTGCTCTATTTATAGTGAAAGTTGGCTTTCCAGCAAAGCTATCAAGGCCATCAACCATATGCCCGGATGAGTAATGTTAAGGGTATTAATTACTATTAAAAGTAATTAAAAACCGCTTTTCTAATCCCAAAAGAGCATTCACATCAATAGACAGACACATTGTATTGTGTGTCTCCTTACTGGACACCAACAGCTGCCCACATTGTAATATGACATGCTGAAATTACTGGCCACATTGTATTAAAGCTAACGCCTCTACATGTTTAAGTGACATGCTGCTTTTGCACAATACACAAAAGTGGCATGCCACTTGGGCAAAACCTCTCTATTGGCCAGCTGATAACTTGATTTGTGAACCAGCCCTTCTTGACCTCGTCGAGATTAATTCACAGAAGGAATGCTCAACCTGTAATTGCTGATGCATGGGTGTGTGTTTTCAAGCTCTTTTGAGCCTAGAGAATTAGGTGCGTCTAGGATCCTCGCCATTAACTGACCCCGTTTCTCTCTTCCAAGGCCGAGAATATATTTAGAGATTCCTGTGTACCTTCCCTCAGTGTTCCATCTGGATTGGAATTGTACTCACCCACAATCCCCTGAGATTTACTTAGATTCAGATCATTATTTATTCCCAGTCTGTGTTCAATGAGTTTATTATTTCAACTAATAAAAACATTGTGTAGATCCAGCGCCAGAGCAAAGTGCAGACACT
>JARKIC010000985.1:0-164316 GCA_029378375.1 Mycena olivaceomarginata | reverse complement strand
TGGCATCAATGGGCCGGAAAAGGCTCAGGCTTGATTGCGTGATGGCTCGGCATAGCAGTTTTAACCGACCTATGTGATTCTATGCGCTTTTTAGCTGGTTCTACATAGTCTACATAGACCCTGACTTTATGCAACCTTTGTCTATGCGGCCTATATAGGCCTACATAGAATGTCCGGCTTTCCAGATGTGACTGTGAGGTCACAAAAATAATGCTTTACCGTCTTCGATTCAATTTTGGGTCCTCCCAGAATCACCTACAGTAGTGCGGGTCATAATGCATAACCTCATAATTCATACCTGCCAAAATTTCTCATAATGCATCGGCCTCGGAGATCCACTGAATGGCCTCTCACACCATAGAGTGTGACTAGTATAATGCTCATAATGCATTGGCCACTCCGAATTTGGCAGGGGAACGGACCTTATGCATTATGACCCATCTACTGTACCCCATTCCGTTTTCGATTTGAGAGCCATGCTACTCACCAAAGTTCCATCTGTTGGAAATACACCCGTGACCGTGTTCAACCCACTGAACTCGCATTGCAAATTCAACCACTGCACATGCTCTTATATTTATCCTATCTCGTTGCCTTGTTTCAGCTCCACCTCCCACATAGACTCATAGCTACAATACCAATTACTTACTGACTCATAGATAAGCAGTATGTATAAGTACCTAGCTACCTCTTGAATAAATTTAATCTGTTCTTACTTGCGAACCACCCATCAATTTAACCTTCCCATACCATCTTCCCCAACCCTTCCCATTGAGCTGGAGTGCATGATTTTTGAACCGCAGCCAGGTGGCAGACGAGTATAGGTCCCACGAACCAGATCCGCGTCATTGCTCTTCTTCGACAAAGTGTCCGACTATTGAAATTTGGATCCCATAGAGGATATAACATGTTGCGTGTTTTGATTCCTCTCATTTCAGTTGGATCACGCTTGGTATTGACGTCGGGTATTCCCACCATCTCCGTGACCGAATTCAACCCTCGATCCAACCTCAACATTATGTATGCACCTTTGCCTATTGCCGGGATCGATAAACCCCACATTGCACGTCAGCACATTTATTTGGACTCTGACCCCGGTACTGATTGACGCTTAGGTATTGAATCCAACCCAACCCCTAACATTCAGACTTCAGAACTTCCAAGAGGAAAGTTTAAATAAGTAGCTTGCAGTTGAATTTTCAATGGCTGGGCCGGACATTCCATCGAAATCATGCAAGCAAGACAAGCCTACACCGGCTCAGTTGCCTGCGGTTCGCATGCACACTTCGTAAATGTGGAGTCATCACTCAGAAATTTATGTGGGCCGTACCTGTTCGACTCGGGTCCGACTCGGAGCCACTTCGCTATCGTCAACTTTTTTCTTGTGTTCGGGTTTTGTATTATATGGCATCCGCTCTTACAAGCCAGACATATGCGCCGACCTTGTCGAAGGGCTTGAAATAATTGGATTCAACCTAACATCAGGAAAGTATGTTCGAGATATAAGTCTAACATGAAATTGAGTTTCCTATTGCCTTGCAACCCATTTCATCCCAACACCTGCAAGCAAGCACACTGGGGAGAGCAAACTTTTGACCTAGGTCAAAAGGGTAACCATATTAGTTTTTCAGTAGACAATAAAAAAGAGGATACACTTGATGTCTTGATGTAGTACAAAACCGACCCCGAAAGAGCAAGTGGCAAACACCCTATTGGGGACGACTTTTACTCTTAGTTTTAACAAAGTGTGAAAGGACTGCTGAGGGTGAACTCTCAGGAGCCCAGTCAGAGAGAAAGAGACAATGTGTATTCAAAACTGCTGAAAGACGTGCCAAACAAATGCTTCAGCTGTCTTGAAACAAAGAGTTCATCAATTTTCCTTTGTCTTTAAGATGAAACTCTTTGTTTCAAGACAGCTGAAAGCATCACCGAAACAAGTCGTTTGGCACGTCTTTCAGCAGTTTTGAATACACATTGTCTCTTTCTCTCTGACTGGGTTCCTGAGAGTTCACCTCTCGGCAGTCCTTCACACTTTGTTAAAACTAAGAGTAAAAGTTGTCCCCAATAGGGTGTTTGCCACTTGCTCTTTCGGGGCCGGTTTTGTACTACATCAAGACATCAAGTATATCCTTTTTTTTTGTCTACTGAAACAACTAATATTGGTTACCCTTTTGACCTAGGTCAAAAGTTTGCTTTCCCTGGTGTGAAGCCCACCTCCAGAGAGTATCGGCTCGGCTGCGCGGGCATATCCACACTTCGTACGAGGTACGATTCGAGTTGCGCGGACCCCACCTCTTCGACTCGGGCCAGAACCATGATTTAAGTCACGGCGTTTTTTTTCCACTTCATTTTCATCTTGCATTGCAAGCTAGCGTTATTTTTCCGACCCCGTAAAAGCCTTGAAATAATCGAATCCAACCCAGCATCAAGTACAGCATGTTCGGAGGAAGGCTCACTTTGAAGTTGAATTTTCCTACCGTCTCAACAACACACTCTATCCGAACCCATGCAAACAGCCCACATCCAAGAGAATATCGCCTCGGTTGCGCGCGGAGCGCATCAGCACTTCGTACGAGTTGTCAAATGGACGATTCGAGTTGCGCGGACCCCGCCCGCCCGTTGAGCCCAGCCTCTCCCCTCGGTACAGCCAGAACTTCCGAGACAGAATTCGGCAGCGAGAATATCACTGCATTCAGACCCCCCCGTAGGCACAGGTCTGCCGGATCCCAGTAGGCATATGTGTAGGCAGACCACGCCGACCTTTGCCGATCCCTCTGCGAGTTGGTCTACGTGTTCCGGCCGGAATAGGCGGACCTACCTCGGCCAGGGTCGGCCACAATCGGCACACCACCATCGGCTCGGATCGGTCAACGTGGGCAGGCCTCGCGTAGGCAGACACACTAGACCAACATAGACCAACATAGACCTGGATAGGCGCATCTCGGCAGAGATCTGCGAACATAGGCACATGTGTGCCTATGGGGGGGTCTGAATGCAGTGTATGTTCTTCTCCACTCGACAGTCCATTTCATCCGAGCACACTCGAGCAACCTCACAGCTAATGGAACAAGGCTTGGTGCGCGTGCGCATCCACACTTCGTGCGGACCCGTTCAGCTCGGGTCCGAGCCATTACTACCATCTAACATCGTTTTTGGTACTCCATTCTTACTGGTTGGTCCAGAACGAGAAGTTGGGATGAGGAGGCATTAAACTAACCTCAACGTGAACCTCCGAGATGTGACTTGTATATCCCTCTCGCCCTGCTGTCATTCCTTTTAAACATTAGAGGGGTTGCGCAACGGCTTTTGGCCATTGTGCAAAGCCGCATGCGACTTTTTCCCTCCCAATTTCTGAGGACTATTGTGAACCCCAGCGCATGTATTCGTGCTACGAAGACATATCACATTGGCTAGTGCAGTGGCCAAAAGGGCTGCGTGCCGCGGTGTTCTTGACAGGATCACGGCAACACATTAAAATGATGACGTCAAAAGAGCAGCATTGTGCCGTTGCTCCCTCCCGCTCGAGAAGCCTCAGGTATGGACTGTGCACCTCCGTTGTATTGTCTTCCACGAGACAGGATGGATTCTGACTTAGAAAAAAACATCTGTCAGCAAATAATCTGCACAACCCCTCTATTCCATCGAACCGATGCAAAAAATCCTACACCGAAAGGACGAGGGCTCGGCTACGCGATGCGCATTCGCACTTCATAAATGATGAAAACTAGTGATTTATGCGGATCCCATCCGTTCATCTCGATTCTTGTACGGTCTAGGATTCGAACATGATCTGGCTCCAATCAAACGCATTCCTCATGCGCCCAGAGCACAACCAAAGAAACCCCCAAGTCCAAACGTAGCATAGACCCTGAGATGGAGACGGTAACCGGGGGGGACGATGAGCCATGAGACCAGTTCGGAAAGTCGGTAGAGCGTACCTAGCTCTCTATGAGGGAGTACGGGTGAGAGCGATTGGTTGAGTTGAAGAATAATAAACGCGGTGAGTGCGAATCGAAAGGCGCCACATTATGAGCAAAAATAATAATACCAAGATCGCCCGGACGCAGCAGCGTCATTACCGTGAACCTGTTGAAAACTGGTCGCGCTAAGTAACATTGCGGATATTCTTTGATGAGCGGATTGTAAGCAGCGTCGAGCTTCCATGTTGACGGTGAGGGAGATATTGGTAGATCATTCGAGGGCTTTGGATGAATAGGTGAGAAAGTCTGGAGTCAGTAAGCATAGTTAAAACGAACGTGTAGTCGGGTGCAGGATCAAAGTCTGACCAAATTGTGTCAATCAAGAGTCAGAAGAAATGGGTTTGGAATCAGCGCAAATGAACTTCAAAATAATCGACACACCAGGAACCAATATGCGTCGAACCTGAAGGCATAGCAGCGTTGAGGCGTCTATGTTTGCGTGCCATGGTCCAGTCCGGCCATATCGGGCGAGCATTTGCGCGTGAATCAAGCATGTATTGAGCGGAAAGAAAAGCAAAGCAACTGATCATTGGAGGGAAATAAAAGAGATAACGATTCTGAGGACAGAAAAGTAGGTGGAAATAAAGGGTCGCTTCGACACGGCTGTGGAAAAGTCGAAACGAAACACGCATTCCAACCAAGCATGCGCAGCCCCGCGGTCTCGCGGAGGAGTGAGAGCCAAGCCCGAAGAAATGGATAATGGAGATAATTGGATTGAAAAGGACAGGCCAAGACAAGAATAATAATGCAGTGTGAAAGAGAAAGACGGAAACAACATGAAAAGGTTGGGAGAGACGTACCTTAGGACATTGGTGTTGGTTCGTCAGAATGAGGCGCGGCTCTGAATTGAACACGCACAGGAATCTATGAATGTATTAGTATGATGACTGGACGCAAGAGATTGCATCCGTGAGACTCAGATCACTCAAAGCACGGAAAGAAAGTCAGAGAGAGAAGAATGCCCGACATATAGGCGCATATATGAAAACAAATCTGTGAAATGAGAAACTCGGAGCAATGAAGAAATCGTGGACGGAAATTACGATTAAAGTGCAGAAGAACAGAGAATAGTGGAACGGGGAGGGAGGGGCGAGGAAAAGCAGGTCTGGGTGCTCACGCACAGCTTATATTGACAGATGAAAGACGAAAGAAATGCAGAAAAACACAGGAAATGAGAGGAATGACGAAAAGGAAAGAAAGGGAAACAAACACACACATAGTACTTCATGATGCGGCTCTGCGACAAAAGGATTTTGACATGAGAGGGGATTGAATGGAACGATGAATACGGGCCTTGAGCACGTCTGCGGGCGATCGCGAAGGTGCCCCGGAACACAGTCAGTTTTAACATTCTAGAAAGTTAGCTAAAATGACGCACGCCAGCAAAGATATTATGGTCAAAGTCAGGAGCGAGAAAATCGTGCCTTGAACACGTATGCCCGCTGCAAGAAATTGCGCGAGAAGCCGCGGAGGACCTTCAGAGGCTCGCCGTAGCCCGAGAGGAGGGTGAGATACAGCTGCGAGACCTCGTTGCCCGCGACGTCACCGGTGTTCTGGACGCGGAAGGAGACGGAGAGGACTTGGTCGTAGAGTTCGAGGGGCCCCCGAGCTGTCCGACAGGCGATGATGTTGCGGATGGTGCGCCGACGGTGCTCGTTGCGTTGGCGGAGACCGGCGCATAGATAGAAACGGAGGCAGAGGAGACGTTCGCCGAGAGAGAGGACGCAGAAGGGTGATGGTGGAAGCTGGAGTGGAGGCGTCACGGACTCACGGTTCAGTTGCCGCTCGGAGTAGCGACGGCGCTACTGGACGTGACTGCGGTCGAAGACGCATTTGCAGGGGCGGTATCGCGACGGTAATGCGTTTTCGTCGCGGCGAACCGCTGTACCCGAAGATGGTGTAGCTCAGCCCGAATCCGAACTCGAACCGTGAGGTGATATTCTTGATATCGAACCACCTGTAGAGTGAGACTCCGTTAGCATCGCAGAGGAAACAGAAAAAATAACGCACCGGCCGTCAATCCCCAGCTCCTCCTTGTACGTAATCTGCGTCCCGTCGATGCTCGTGTACAAAACATCTGCCGGAGAATCCTCGCGCGTTGTATACGGCAGACGCCCAGAAGGGTTCGTCGCCTGCGGGCTATCCGAGAACAGCACTTCCACAACCGCATTCCCGTCTCCTGCCCTGGCACACCAGCATGAAGCACCGCCGTAACATTCGGATTATCGACCCAATCCCTCCACCGTCACAGAGCCGATAGTGTGCGTTATGACAACTGTGTTGGAGCATGCAGCGGCGGTGGCAGCGATGAGCGCCTCCCCGCCGTGCAAGAGAGTGATATTGTTGCAGTCACCCCTCGCCCGAGTCTGCGTTGACAAAAACGAGGCAGGCGTCGGTGAGCCGGGCGACGGTGCCGACCTGCGCGAGGTTGAAGTGGTTAAGGACAGCATCAATTTCGACAGTGGGGTCGATTATTGGGTGGGGTTCCGTGATCGCCTGGAGCGGGTCGACGAGGTACGGGCAGCTGGCGGTTCCTGGGAACAATTGGTCAATCGCAGAAAAATGAGCGACGGACTAAACGCACCAGATCCCCAGCCCATTGCAAGCGTCCCTTGCTGACATCCGCGACTACCCGAATAATCAATGATGTTTCGAAAAAAAGCTCCAGAAGAACGAACGCACTCGGTACAATCCATTCGCACCATCCGGGTTGGGACCCGCGTCAGAACCGACAATTGCGATGCCTGTGGAATATTCACGCGTCTGAGAACACCGAGTCCAAAGTCACATACGCTTGATGTCCTTCAGAGCGAGCGGGAGCGCGCTCTTTTCCCTGCTGACATCGGCCTCCTCTTGGGACACCAAGCAGTGGCCAGCCCTTGAGCATTTCGAGGTCGTCCTGATTTTGGAGCCGAATACACAGAGTCAGTTCCGGATACACGGAAAATGAGCAGCTGAACGTGAAGGAGAACATAAAGGAGATACCGAATAAGAGAAGGGGAAGATCAATTGACGAGGAGGACAGATCCAGAGAGTCGCCGAGATACGCCAGGCTCGCTCAGAATGATGTGCTGCCCTGCCAGCATCGTGAAGGTCAAAGCTCGGAGTCAGCGACATCACTGTCTGCAGATTAACCACATCCCAGTCAGACCTCGCAATGGCGCAATTCCCCTACACATCTCAAAATCTCCCAAACATGGCATCTCGAGCAGTATCGGTTCTAGCATGGTCAAGGACCGAGACTGCAAGCAGCGGGAGGAAAGGGCGAGCAGTAAGCAGATGAAGATGAGTATCGAATTCAGGCACACATTGTCACGGCGGCCTGGAATTCCATAGCCTCAGAGCTACGACGGCTTCGACGGAGTCAGAGGTACGTGGGAAACAAAGTACTGTATCATTTTGACCAAATGTTCACAGGGCGTCACCTGTCACCCCAATGTTCACTGGACTCAGTGTTCATTTCTCCGCAATCACGAGAAAATTACCATAAATGGAAGTCCGGCATTTGCCGGACTCAATTTTTTTTTTGCATTTTTTGCTCATTTTGAGCCCTAAAATCAGGATGTCACCGTCACCAAGGTCAAGTTTGTTCAGTTCACACCCCCCCGCCCCTGTCACCCGTCACCTGAACATTTGGTCAAAATGATACAGTAATGTACGTGCACCTAGGATAATGGTGTCGATGCGGCCTTCACAGCAATGGGAGTACTGGGGTTTTTCATTCAAATCGACAGGGGGTGTGACGCGTGACCCGATTTACCTATTCGACATTTCGACCGCGGCCGAATTTTTGCGTGACACCCCCAAAAATTTCGACAATCTCAAGGAAATTTTGACCTTTTTTGCGCTCCTGGGGGGGAGGGGGGGGGGGAGAGGATATTTGTGACCACTTGGAGGTTCGACAAACGCCTTCGTGACGCGTGACATCGACCAATATTCGACATCGACAGAGGAGTCCGTGACACGTGACTGTCAATTTGAATGAAAAACCCCAGTACTAGTAGTAGGATTATGTAACCACAAGAAACGCGCCGCCGAGACAGATTAGGCTTCTCTGCCAGCACCATTTTTGGAAAGGGAAGCTCGCCGGAGCATTGCAAGTGCGAGCCGCCGTGGAGTGGTATATTGAAGGACAGTGGCGTATCGTCATTGTCGGAAGCACAGATGGCGCAGAAAGTCTGGCAGATTAAGGTGAGGGAGACGTCGAGGCTGGCCGCCCTGCTGTGAATGCTCTGATTAGATCATTCCATGCAGTGCGTGGCCAACTCGCGTCAGGCAACGAATTCTTCTCCATCCGTTTTTCATGTCATGCTTTTTCCCCACAGTTCAAACCCCACGTGAAGTTGTGGTGCTGCCATCAGAATCAACTTGCGCTTCACTCGGGTCCATCCGTCAGCATTTCACATGAATACGTCTTCGATGGGACCCCACTGTGCGACTCTCGAGTACTCATGGAGTATCCACATGAATCAGTTCACGTTTGCAATCTGGTGGGGATGTTGTGCCCCAGCCGCGCTGATGATGATGGAACTGTAGCTCCCGCTTGCAATCCGTGGGTTATTTTCGTTGTGAGCCTCTACATCGCAGGAACTAGTCTCATCGAGACATTTTTCTCGTCACGCAGCTGTGGGTCAGCCACCTACCTCCATTTGCACGTGTATGAAGTTTGTACCGAACTGCACGCAGAAGGGAGCTTGTGAACCTTATTCACGCTTATGCTCCTTCGATGCATGAAGATGTTCTCATGCACTTCACAACTGCTTTTCTGACAGAATCCAGCTTTCTGTTCCAAGACTGGAACTTTTCGACGAGCAAGTTGCTCTTGATTGTCAATTCGAGGGACAAATCCAGCTCAGCTGTTGGATACGTGTAATTCGACCATTCTGCTGAATTTTTACTCCAATTGGAGACATGATTTTGGGCCCCGAATGGAGGGCGTACTATGTTCGGGGACCTCGGGCATACCCTGCAGAGTTTACTTGCCTGTCTCGAATATGTTGATCCCTCCCCGAATGAGAACTCGCATGGATCTGGACTCCAATCAAACTGTATTGCATACAGTTTTACGTGCGTATTTTGTGCGGGAGTCCCAAAATTGTTGAGAACTTACCTCCGAGTTGGAGAAGTGCATTGTGTGCCCAGAGCTTGTAAAACCGGCATCAAAAGTGGCCGGCGGTGCTTATGACATGTCACTTGCATGTCACATGTCGGATTTTCAATTCACTAAGGCAAGTTGGTCATTTACACTGAAATTTGCTCAAAATGGCACAAAAACACTGAAATGACCAACTTGCAATGGATATTCCGAACTCAAATCCCTATCAATTTGGGTCAACCAACATATGGATAGGGTCGCATTTACAAGTAGTTTTGAGATGGCATATACCATTTTTGATTTCTCTCAAATCCATAGACTCAATTTTCAGAAAACCACTGTTTATTTTATTACGAGACGACATTACAGAGTAGGTATGAATAAAATGGTGCATAAACACTCGAAATCATTCACATTTTGTTGTGCAATTTTATTTGAGGTGCTTTGATGCCATCACGGGCCGGAACGATCGTGTGCAGAACTTTTCGTCGCCACTGTATCTGTACGCTAATTTTGGGCGCCTGATATCAATGTTGAAACTCAATATCAGATTAGGATTAGGGCAAACTGAAATCTCGGCTGATTCAAGTAATTTCAGCTCACATCATTACTAACCTCGGGTGAGCCTAAATTCGGCGATGTGTCTAGCCACTTGACCGTGCGTACCTAAATCCCAAATGTTTACAGAGACAAGGTATAGGGGGTGGTGCCAGTACAAGATTCGAGACTAGTTTTCCTTAAATTGTAGTCTGTTTCCTGAAATAGCCGCTTTGTATACCATTTAGCCCTTTTTGCTGACAGGCGACAAGATGCACAGTATTACCATGAAAGTATTTCATATCAATTTAACCCTCGGAGCTAGCAATTGATGAAATTCAAAACCAAAACGCGCTGGGATAGTAAACTCTGGTCAGGTGCTCACCGGTAGGTCGTGAGCGGTTTCGGTGACTGTTTCAAATTCACGGTTGACTGTGAGTTTCCCACGAAAGACGTACCTTTTCTTCGTAGTAATCTGGGCACTGGTCCAAGGAACTGCTAGCTTCAAGGGATAAATTATGTGAAACGGTATTCGATCAAGTTGGTATGAAACACTGGCAGAGATCTTATGTGCGTTAGGTGTTTCTGGTAACACGGATTATTATCATTCGTTAGTGGGGGCTAAATGGTATAAAAAGCGGCTACTTCAGGCATCGAGACTACATCGACTTCACCCTACCCACTCCCACTGGTCGCAGAACTCCGCGAAAAAAACCACAGCCGCCGCGAAAATCCAATTTCGCGGCTTTTCGGGGTGGAATCATATATTTCGTAGGGTTGTACTTACCTGCCTGATTTACAGTATTTTTGTGCTTGTAGAAAACTCCGCGAATTTCGTTCTGACTCGGTGTGAATTCCCCCGTCGTGTATCTGGGAACAGCAAAGGTATAACAAGAGCTACTCTAGATCCTCCGGCGTTGCTCCCATCGCGTCGTGGCGCTCACAGAGAGCCCATTTCCGAGGCCCAGACTCAGGGCTCGGGATTCGCGCCACCAAACAACTCAGGCTGTCGACATCGACAACCTCAATCGGCGCAAACTGCCCGTCTTGGTAGTAAGGTGTCCCCAGTTTCTTGCTCTTCTGCAGCTGCTTGACTGGGCGGATGACTGCAAGCAGCACGACGCGCGGCCCGCTGGATCTCCTTGCCCTTCTCGTCAGTTTTGATGGGAAGATTGGCGGTAAAACTCGAGAACGCGGAGTAACTGTCCGTAGGTGGCTGTGGAGACCATCTCAACTGGCTTGCGGCGGTGGTTGCGATTCTTGTCGACGTCGTGGTAGAACTGTAAGATTTTAGTCTGGGTCAAATGGATAAATACAAGCAGACCTTGATGAACGATGTGTCGCGAGTTATGTTCCCACCCGACTGCTGCACAAGCTGCGCTCCCCGCATCTTATCACCTCCATCCAAGAATGAGATTCGACCCCAGTGGGAGACTTCGGAGGGGATTGCGGCGCGTGCCTGAGGAGCATCAACATCAAATGAGAGCAGGATGTACTTCTCGATAGCCTTTCGAACAAGTGGCTCGACATCGCCCGCGCAAATGCGGTTTGACAACACAGATTCCGGGGTCTGAAAGACAGATGAGAAGGAGAGACTCGATGAAATTGACACCAGAACACGTACATTTCTCGGGAGTATGTCCCGCGAGCTGCTCCTCGCGCGCGTCAGAGAGATCAAGCTCTGTGTGCAGCTGGTACTTGAGCTTCACCATGCTGTTCTGAGCGATCTCCCGAAGCCGCCGAGCGAAGCTGGCGTAGGGATTCCGACGGCTCTTGCTGGAGCGCACAAGGTAGCCAACATACCGCTCGGTGATGTAGTTCCAATAACACCACATAGGGCCGGCGTTGAGTATGTCGTCCGGGATGTGGAGGAGGGCGTGTATTGTGAGGACGCAGGTCGAGAGGCGGGAGGTGTTGTACTGGTAGTAGTATCTGTATAATAGTCAGCCAATGCACGCAATAGAGCCGAAAGTTTACTTTTCGTATTTTTGGACCCAGTCGACGATCTTTGCGCGGAGTGTGGTATCCACGTACTCGCGGTCGATTGACATGCTGAGGCAGTCGTTGAAGATGGAGACAAGGTCAAGAAAGTGTTGGTAGTATTTTGGTTTGGAGAAGCGTGTGCGGAGTGCGACGGGGCCGATGAGGGTAGCAAAGAGTGTGTAGGACTCGGCAGTATAATAATGGCGTTGGGTTGCTAGATTCGGAACGCGCGCACCAAAAGCAGAAGGTGTAGTGTCGCCTGCAACGACGCAGGCCGCACCGATGGCATCAACGATGGACGACTCGAGACGATAGTCCTCAACGCCGGTATCGAGGCCCTTGAAGTCGTCCGTCCAGAGCGTGAGGAGGTTTTTGATGACATTCTCGGGGATGAGATGCATCAAGTCGTGGCCAAAGGAGTCAGGGAAGGACAGACTGGAGAGCGTAGCGAGGACGGGAAGCCCATTGAGCCCCGTCGCCTTGCCGCGACGTTCCGCCTCTGCATCGTTCGGCGCGGAATCAACAGCGAGTGCGTCCGCAATGAACTCGTCATGCGTACGCAGAGGAAGCGCATTGGGGTCGTATGACGCGCCGCCGGAACGATGGAGCGGGCAGTAGTTCTTCTTGCTGCCACCGGCAACGTCCCGCACACCCTCGATCTTGCACACGCGGCAAGGGCGCTTTGCGCTCGGACCGCGCATGCGCATGAGCTTCGCCATCGCCGGCATATCTCCAAAGACGCGAATGAGATACGCACGGAGCAAAAACTTCCTGTCGCGGTCCGCATTGTACGCCGCAACGCCACGCATAAGCTTCCAAAGCTCGTTCCGAAGAGGTATGAGGAAGGAGTCGAGATCTTTAGGTTCCTTTGGGCCGGGGATGACACCGAAGCACAGGACGTGCTCAAGGAGGAAGCGGAGGTCGGGAGGGAGGTTGTAGATGACGCCGATGAGAGGCCAGCATGTCGATTTGCGGTTCTTGAATGGGCAGACACCGTCAGCGCTGAGCCCCAATGCGATATCTGTATCGGCGTCAAAAAAAGAAGTGTGAGAACACCTCATCCTCAACGCGGACGTGACGTCCTCGCAAGCGTCGATAATGGAACGAGTCGAAGATGTCCCGGATCTTCCCGCTCTGTGTCTTGTACCGTCCACGATATCCAAGTTTGAGCACATGGACTTGTCGGCGAACATCGCCTTGAGACGCGGGATGAGGGGAAGATACTCGAAGACGCCGCGAGGACGGCCTTGCGAGTCGTATCGAGCCTCCGAGCAGTACGGACATGCATCGAGGTCGGCGTAGGGACCAACAAAGCAGCAGCACGAGTCCTTGCAGCAGTCGTATTTGACAGGGTCGACGCCGGAGAGGAAGGCCATTTCGGACTGGAGTCGGCAGAGAGTTGGGAGATCGCGGAGTTGGGGAAAGGCGCGTATAAGCTTCTTGTACGCCCGAGCACCGAGATCGATGGAAACCTTCGCATTATGGGCGCGAATTGAGTCCATGGCGCTCTCGGTAAGCCTACAGTCTGCCGAAGGTAAGTTTCATTCTGCTCAACATCGAAAACGGCGAGACGTACCTCGTTGATTCTCCTCCGACTCAAGGTACCCGTCCAACAGTTCTCCCGGGCTCAACTCGACACGAGTGAGCAGGGAGTCATCAAGCTCAGGATCCAAATCGTCATCGTCCGCGTCGACGAGCTCTGGCCCGCTGTCCATTCCACTCTCAGTGCTGCTACATGTCTCGACCGTTACGAGACGCGGACGCGTGGTTGGGAGTTGATTGGGGAGCGGTGCCGGCGGGCTCGGGACACGCTGGTCGACATCCATGTCTGGGTAGAAGTCCGAGGATGCGGAGGGACCGGGTGGTGGAGAGACGGTGTTGCGATTGGCACGCAATTCTGTACCGAGTTAGTCAACGAGGCCTCATCGCGTGCAATCACACACCTTCATCCCTCTGAGCCTTGCGAGGAGGCTGGTCCTCATTCTCACTATCCGACCTCTCTCCCGGGCGCTGCCTCTTGCGAAACTTCTGCAGAATGCGCGAGGTAAGATTGTGGTTGGCAGTTTCAACGTATTTCTTGACGTTTTTCCAGCCGTTCGCCCGTAGATGACGGACTTTGGAGCCGCTGGGGACGTCTTCGCCGCAGCAGGGGCAGTAGACCATGGTAGAGCAGATGAGACGCGTGAATGGGGGGCGTTGGACTTGTGTGCGTGAGCGCGAGTTGGAGGTGACATCATAGTCACACGGACTCCACACCTCTTCCTCGACGCCCAACACGGCCGCGAGCGACGTGCACACAACGTCTTCGGCCCTACCCGTCCCACATCCACTCCGTGCTCGCCAACCCCATCTTCATTGCCGTCGTCGATGCCTCCGGACGGTCTCGGGATGACTCGGAATACCCTCTCCACCGCTCCATCGCTTAGCGGCGCGCAGGGTCTATAAAGCCGATGTCCTGCAATTACGCTACCTACTCCCCACCTCCATTATGCCCCCCAAACACACCTCCAACGAAAACACCGACCCGCGACGCAAGGAATTCCGCAACAAAGACACCCACCGCAAGAAGGACTCCCGTCACCTTTCCTCGCAGCGCAACGACCGTCCTCCGCTCCAGGACGCTAACGCTAGGGCTGCTACGTCCTCGGGTGGTGACGCGCCTTCATTAGAAGAGGTTCAAGGTGCGCACCGGGTAATCGCGCCGACTTGCCCTCACACGTCATCCTAGCTGAGCTCGCGGCTACCAAGGCCAAACTAGCCGCTCTTGAAGCACGCCCGCAACCCTCGGAAGAAGCTCGACATGGTCCCCGCATCCGCTACCCGCAGAACGTGTCGAAGGTGACCATGGTGCAGCTTCGGAAAGTCCTCGGAATGTCAAAGTCGCGCTGGAACAATTTGCGGGTGCGTCGACGCGCTTTCTCTTCTTTCGATGAACTGATGGCTGACAGACTGCGATACGATATGCCCTCGCTGCTGCGCGGCTCGACAAGGGCCGCGCTTGGAAAGCTCAAGACAAGGATCGCCTCTTGGCGGCGAGGAATATAGTACGCAACAATGTTTCTGCTCCTTGTCCCCCTCACTGACCATCCTTACAGGTCAAGGAAGACTTCCCCGAGATGAAGCGTTTCGTGGGCGACTGGGGTTTCGATCGCATCGCCCAGGAAGCCTTCAGCGGCCGCAAGTCCTACCGCAAGTGTGTCGACAACCCCAACACCTACCGCGGTCGCACTACCGCTGCTCGTCGCGCCTCCCGCCGCCGCCGCTCCCCATCACCCTCCTCCCGTCGCACTCTCTCTCCCGTGGCTGGCCCGTCCGGTGTTGATCGTCGGGCGTTGACACCGCCGTCGCCGCCTCCAACCCGGTCCAGCCGTGGTCGTCAAGTACCGGCCGATGACGATGACGAGAGCGACGAGGAGAGGACGACTTGATGGATTTTGATGAAGAGCATACGGCGGACCAGGAGATGCCGGTGGACGAAGACGAAGACACCATTGATTTCGACGAGGCGCTGGGCAACTCACCGTAGAATACAAATGTAATTCACCTATACAATTGTAATTTTTCGTCTAAACTACGCGCGAGATTCACTGGATCGCAGCGCGGTTTGCCCGTGCAACCCGCGATAAATGGGCGAAATCCGTCGGATAACAAATGTAATTCACCTATACAATTGTAATTTTTCATCTAAACTACGCGCGAGATTCACTGGATCGCAGCGCGGTTTGCCCGTGCAACCCGCGATAAATGGGCGAAATCCGTCGGATAACCATGCGAACGAGCTCCGCGGAACACTCCATTCGCGGGGTTCAAACTTGCGAAAAAGACAGCGTCTTTTCGCTGGGTTTTGAGGGGATTTCGCTGGGTTTTGGAGCCCTTTCCGCGTCAAAATCCCGCGAAAAACGCAATGTTTTTTTCGTGGGGCGCTGCGACCACAGTGCTCAAGCACGCACTGCTTACGCTGGGCGGTGCGCGAGGGCGCAGGCTCGGGGTGGGGCGGTGCACCGTCGTTGCTGCTGTTCTTCTTCCGCTTCGTCTATCCAAGGTCTTCCTCTAACTGTAGAGGTCGCTGCTCGCGCTTCCACATCTTCTTTGCACTTCTTCGGATCAGATGAAAAGCCGATTGTAATATTCTTTTGCAAGCAGCGAGCTTGAGTTGAGCGAGCGAAGCAAAACGGAACAGCAAATCGGCAACATCAGGGAAAACCTCCCCTGATATTTTGTGATATTTATGCTGAAAATATTTTGGGGCCACCAAAATTTAGATATTTTCGGTAAATTTCGTCAACTTTGATAAGAATCCTACCAAAAGTACTTGCATTGTTGTGCATTTTGTGGAGTCCCGATGTAATTTTGCTCATTTTACACAAAGTTCGGTCAAAGTTTTATCAACTAGTGAGTTATTCTTGCCGACATATCACCAGTTTCCCTGCTTTGTTCAGTCCAATATCCGGAGACGGTGTCGCACTTTGGCGTCCGAGTCCTGTGGAGAGGCTGAATCCCAGGATTCATCGAAATGTTTGAGAGGACTTACCCTCCAGCAAAGGGATTCTCTGTGAGAGGTGTTCGTACTTACCAAAAGCCTACGCGGCAGTGATGGAAAGAGAACTCGAAACAACGCCCACCCT
This sequence comes from Mycena olivaceomarginata, assembly GCA_029378375.1. Taxonomy (NCBI): domain Eukaryota; kingdom Fungi; phylum Basidiomycota; class Agaricomycetes; order Agaricales; family Mycenaceae; genus Mycena; species Mycena olivaceomarginata. The sequence continues at coordinate 148,096 of JARKIC010000985.1, read as the reverse complement.
AAAGTGTACGGCACGAGTACGACACTTGCCTTCACTTGGCGTGGCTTGGCTCCAATGTCTTCGTGTAACGGCAACCACGTGAGCGCGAAAATGGTTCGTTTTTGATGCTGTCACAACAAGATCTTCCTTCCTTTCTCCCACTTTCCCCCTGCCAGCGCACCTCATTCTCTCTTGTTCTCTTCACAGTACTGCCTACTGCCGCTCGTTTCTGTATCTGACAACATCCTATATCATTCCATCATGCTCCCCACGGTCCAGGTCCCCATTTTCTCGTGGATCGCTGTGCCGACCTGAAGTAGGATAGTATCGGCGTACGGGTCACCAGGAATGTACCCGCATTTACCGTGTATGTTCCTCCTTAAGACCTTTCCACCAGAATTCGGCACACATCTACAGTGGCGATGTTTCGGGGTTTTGTGTGGACGTCTTGCAGGGTCGGCAGTCAGGCACGCTGTCAGCCCTGCTCGAGCATCTCGTAGCTATTGTGTATGTGTTCTTGGCCCTCCCTTTCTTTGTCCTGTCCTAACTAACTTGACTGTGTTACCATTGACAGAATTGGTTTTGGTCTTAAATCTGTGTATCGAGGTCTATTCCTCTGTTGGCGCACACTGCTCAGGGCTGCTCTGGGTGAGTTTCAATCATTCGGCTTAATCTTCCCTCGCTTATGAGGACCCCCAGAATATTTCTGCCCCCGTTCACCAGAGTGAGCCTGCGGGGGGCAATGGTTCCGAAACCGGAACAGCCCCGCAGCCAGCCGACCACCCCGGATCCACCCTCGACAACGGGGCGGGCCCGAAGCCAGCAAAAATTGTTGTCAGGAAGGTAATGTGCTCCTCGGACTGCCTTCATCTGTTCTGACAGTATGAGACAGACCTTTATTACCAACTTACCATTCCATACTCCGGGTGTTGTTTGAACTTGTCCGCGAATGCTGGTGGAGTACCGCAAAATCATTGGGCTTCGAGTCCCATCAAAAGGACCGCCCAAATGAGATCGTGTTGCCGGATGCCATGATTTGCGTAGTCGGGGCGAATGTATGTGTCATTCTATTACAGTTCTGCGGTACTAATGAATGTGTTATGTTTAGCTCTGGGCAGCGCTACTTGCTTGGCAGATGGGGTATTATGTGCCCGCACCTGAATTCATCCTGGCCCGCCTCGAGGGGACATACAAGAGTCTCATAAACATCATGGAGTCACAGCGCAGCGTCCCATCTGCCAAAGTTTTCAATAAATGCATGCATGAGCTTTTTACCTGAAGGTTTTGTACGTCTATCATTCCTCGAATCGGCGGCATCTATCTTATGTCCCTTACAGTGGTGCTCGTTCAGTTGTCGCTTCCGGCTCAGGCTCTGTGAACAACATCCTTGCCCTCGACGTTGATAGCGAGTAATTCATTCGTTGTTTCTTTAGTCACACAAATCTATATCCATGTTTAATGCCCTTACCGTACACATTGCTTTCTGTATCTTAAGTTGATAGTAATTCAATTCACTGTGCCCGCACGCAACACATCTTCGTCTGAAATGAGCGACACATTGTCCAAAATTATGGCGAGAATGCATCGAAAACTGGACGTATCTTTGACACAATTTTCCACAAATTCACCCTAAATTTTGATATTTTCTCGGCCGGGAAGATATTTTCAGTAAATTTGAACATCGACCAAACTAATGATATTTTCGAACATTTTATGCGAAAATACCGCAAAATATCTGCGGGGGTTTCCCTGATGAAGTGCCAAGCAAAGCCAAAGAGCGGGACAATCGGACCGGTGGTTTGTCCTCAACTCTCATCTCACTCTTGAGTCTTCCCTCCCTCAAGTCGACTCTCCTTGCCCCAGTTCCGGAACACTTTCTGCTCTACAGCTGATCCGTACAATATTCATTCCAATTGCGCACAAGTCGCTCGTGCCGGCGGTGCGATACAACTTGGATACAACCAACAACGATTCTATTCACTGAGCGGCGAGCGCCTTCACTGCCGGGGACGTAGACGCTTCAGCAGAAATATCGGGCAGCCATGAAGAGGACGATACCCAACTGCTGGTCAAACTCGACCCATTTTTCGTAACATCGGGTGCATCCGATAGCCTGGCACATCTCCCTTTATTGGTCTTGTCCGCGCGGACTCGAAGTGTTTGGATGCGGGGATTTCAATTTCAACGCATTCAGCTTTCCGACTCAGTCTAATTGCTTCTGCGCCTGTCCGATCCAGCTCACCCATTATGAGACGTGACTTCGAAAAGACTGGACCCGCATCAACAATTCACATCTACGCACCCGCATTCATTTTGCGCCTGCATTTATACGCCTGTGCAGCTGTCCCCTGTTCTTGTCGACTTCCTCCGCTCATGCAGACAGAATATATACACTGGAGCGCCGTTCAAGAACGCTCGATTTCCGCACTAGGCTGTTCTCATTATTTCTTACCTGTCAGGTACTGCTATTTTTCGTTCCCCTGCGCTGCGCTTCAGGAGCCTCGGATCACCGTGCACGATAAGGTCGCGCGACTTCCCGCACACTCGGTTTTGCTCCCAAGTCCGATTCGATTCTTCGCGTACCACGCGGCTGCGAGTTGAATTTCAAGTACCTCAGAACCCCAGGCACCCAGGCAAATGTCTGTGTCTTGGCATTGCGGGGGCGAGTAAAGGACTGAAAAAGCCTTTTCTCCCCAATCGAATTGATGCTACACCTTCCTTCCTTGGTGTCTTTTCTTTCGGATTTGAACTCAATGCCGTCCTTGACTGACCATACAGTAATGATCCGGTACGCTCCGGATCCGTCCTATCCATCCTATCCGTTCGTCCCTTTCTTTCTTTCTTTATTCTTCAACTCAGGCTCCCACTCACCTCAGACTTCAAGAAAATTTACAACGCGTCTGGATCGCACTAGCCTGTCCGGAGTTCGTTCCCACACACTGGCAAGTTGTGAACTTACCTCCCATGCTTTTTAGGTCGTTTGTTACTTTTTTTTTGTTTTGAAGCTTTCGACGGCGCGCCGCGTGAATCACTCACGAGATATAGATGTCCCCACAACAAGACGAGATGAATCCCTTTACGCCGTACGGTCCCCTCTTCGCAGCGATTCACCACGCAGCCTTGCATCGACTGGACAATTCTAGCGACATTTCGGTCTGCTGGATCCATCGTTTTAGAGTGCATTCAGCTCAACCTCGATTTCCGCTGTGATTGCAGAAGTGCCGATTGACTGGGAAATACTTGCCAAGGTTCGTTCAACGGTGCCTCCTGTACATCAACTAATTTCGCAGCAGCGCTAATCTGATGTGCTGCGCACTCGTATGTGCTGCACGTTGTATATTTTCTCAGCACGACAGGAACCGCCAGCGTCTCTCGGGAACGCGCTGAATCAGACTTCGGCGGTTTAAACCAAGGTTAGTCCACATAGAAGTTCAACGGCGCTGTTGGATCCCTATCGTGTGTGTACATCAATCAAATTCAAACGCGGCGCTAATCTGATATACCGTATACCCACCCGTATCTGCGATGTGCGGCTAGGCTATTCTCACAACATGTACACGATATGAACAGTGTTTCTGAGGAACGCACTGGAACTTCGGCGGATTTAGCCGATCTTGGGCTTGTCAATCAGGTGAGCTGAACTCAAGCTCGTACAAGTGCCCGAGTGGATGGGCAATAGTTGCTGGTACAGCGGCGCGTGTATCATTTATTTTTAAATGCGGTGTTGAATATTTTAGAGTGCAACTTGCACCACTTTTCGAAATACTCGGTCAGGTCGGCTCAGCTCAACATGTTTTCTTCGTGTCAAATGCTCAAGACCTGCATAGGTACGGGTAGGACAGTTCCTAAGCTTATTAAATGATGCCTTTTCCATGCATTCCTTGACCTCCATTTTTCAAATCGGTGCTAGTACTCCACCAGGCTGCGCCTGATCAGCGATTTGAAGCCGACTTCTCACCACACTCTGCTTCTCAACAACATTTGGATGTATATCAAGGACCGTCCTGTCTTCCATCCGGGAATTGGTTGCAAGAAGTTAATACACCGTTGATGGATAGGTAATAGAGAGCTTGTGCAAAAGGCGCACGAGCTGCATGCGGCTTTTTGGCATTGTGCAAAGCTGCATGTGGAAATCAGACCTGAGGTTACTGAGAAATCAAGTCAGTGGAGAGGTAGTTGGGTTGACAGGCAAGTCCTAGTGAGTGAAAAAATTGCATTACTGCCACAACTGCTCTGTGCAGGATCTGAAAAATGTGCGAAATCTGAGTGGAGCCAGAGTGATGGCTGGACAAACTGCTTCCCCAGCTCACGCATTGACCAGATAGTAATTTGGATGAAGGCAATACAGTGTCACAGAGACCTGAGAGTGTAATAGACCCGCAAAATCATGCAGCAAACCCAGGAAAAACCCGATAATTTTATGCAATGCCGAAAAGCCGCATGCGGCTGGTGCGGCTTTTGCGCAAGCTCTCTAATAAATACATGACAGTATGCGAGGATTTTGTTTCTGAGTCAGCCTCCAGTCGGGCCTTGGAACTGAATGTTGAATGCTCAGAACAGCGATACAGTGCAATGATAGTATTCTGATCCCGGAACCTGTACAGACAGATGAATACCAACCATAGCTGTACAAAATTAGCACTCAAATCTCGAGAGCTGTGCAGGAACAAGTGCTGTATGTAGGTTGTGTTCATTGACTGTATCTTTCCTCCAAATACCACACCCTGCACCCATTCCCTCTCCATCACGGCAATGGCCTCAAGCCAAGCACTCATCCATTGGGAACCTGTTTCGAATAATGGAACTGTAATGATACAAGAGAACTTGCGCCCCGAGGGAGGCAGATGGGCACTGATTTTGAATGCATTTCTCTCCCCGTCACCAGGCCGCACCTTGGATCAGGTGTACACTGCTGTGGGAAAGGTCTTGGAAACTCAGGCTAACCATTTTGCATACAAATTGGGCCTCGGTCCTCATGTCATTGCGGGGAAGATTAAATCCTACTTTGGAAATGGAGAACACCGGATGCAACAGTTGGAGCTCCTTCAAACCACCGTCCCACCAGAACTTAAGAAACAGTGCCTGAAGCTCATGAAATATTCCTTGCCGTGTGTTTATTGTGTTGAAATTCTGCCTATAGTAATTGATGGAATGACACAGCACGAAATCCGCAGATACACAGTGTCAAGCGTTCAAGGAGGTTGTTGATCTGGCCACCTTACTTCCCGGTCTCCGTGTTCTGTTTCTGCAGACCAAAATTTTGGATAGTGCGATATCACTAGACACCATCTCTGCACTTTGGGATCGGTCCACTGACCCACTAGACAAAGAATGGACATTCTGGCAAGCTCTGGCTGCAACATGCTTGGCAGATACTGTGATTTCAGCAATGACAGAAGGGAATTCACTTGCAGACCTGGTGGCCTGCCATCACGAGGGCTTGAGCATAATTGAACAGTTGTTGGTTGAGCATGATTGGTGAGTTGAAAAATCCCGGTCCCCCAAATAATTCTGATCCACATTTCAAGTGGAGTATCAAATTATGCAAGTGCACTCTGCTTGCGGTATTTGGCTGGGGTTCTTGATCTGCCTGGCTTTTGGCAGAATTCAGGATCTGCACATGCACAAGTTGCAGACAAGTTGTGTTGTCGAATGGTCCGGGTGCTAAAGGACATTGGGGTGGATATTCCCAGTCTGGGTCCTATTGAGGCTTTTGAAGCCCCACTTGACTACGATGGTGTGGACTTTCTTGGCACCACACTCCTTAATGGTCTTTCAAACTGGTTTGGCAAGCTTGATCGGGGTGACTGGGCTGTGCAACCATGGTATGAAAGCTTTGCCCAAGTTCTTTGGCTTCTGCGGGAGTGAGTTTCAGTTCATTGACTCACATATCTTAACTGACTTCACCAAGGCCACGAGCTGCAGAACTGTTGCCATTTGCATCTACCTCTGCCACTACCAGCTTTGAAAATATTCTGCCCACCAGCTATCAAGATCGGGTCCTGAATGTGATGGTTGATAAGTAAGAGGCTTCTCCATCCATTGCTCTTTATTTTAAAAATCCATGACAGCCAAAATACCATACCAGGAGATCGAGCCACCCCCGCTGCCAATCATTCAACAAATAACCTGTCAGCACACAGCATTGACAGTGATACCAACCAGGAAAGTTCTGGCCAGAGCATCAAATCTCCAGATGATTCACCCAGTCAAATTTTTGATGTGGATTCTGAAGGACTATCTCTGCAAGATGAAGAAAGCATACCAAATGAAAGTTCAGACTTCTCGAACCCGATGCTTGATGACACTGGTTCTGATCTTTCTGAAAGTGAGGAACAATTTGGCATGGCTTCTGGGCATGGTAATGTGCTTGAAGATTTGGTGAGTAGATAGATAGATTGGTTGCAGAGCTACATCTAACCAGTCTTAGAGCAATGGGAGCACTGGGATGCCTGGAATTTCTGGAACCCAAACCATACTGGCTTCAACTTCCTGGCCATCTTTAGAGGCTCGGCACAAAGACCTTGAAGAGCAGAAACTCATACTGCTCAATAAGCAAAGAAATCTTGGGGACAATCATCCAGAGACCTTGGATGCAATAAAAAATCTTGCATGGCTACATCATGAACTTGGAGAGTATGGCTCAGCAAGAGACCTGTGGGTTACAGTGCTTGAGAAGTACCAGATTCTTGGGGGGGAAGACAACCCATCTGCTCTGCAGGTTATGCATTCATTGGGAGTAACACACCGTGCACTTGGTCAGCCCCAAGAAGCAAAGAAGGTGTTGGAGCTGGCCCTGGAGAAGCAGAGAAAATTTCTAGGTGAAAACCATCTCGAGACTGCAAGGACTCTGAGCTCTTTAGCATTAACATACCAGCACCTAGGCCAATTCAACAAGGCCCAGGAACTGGCAATGTCAGCAGTGGAGAAGCATAGCCAACTTCTGGGAGAAGATTATTCAGACACTCTGTGGTTCATGTACATTCTGGCAGATATCTACCGTGAACTAGGCCCATTCACAGAGGCAGAAGATTAATATCACATTGTTGTGGAAAAGAGCATCAGTATTCTTGGAGAGTACCATCCTAACACACTACGGGCCATGGGAGGTTTGGGAATGACATACCTTGCCTCAGGCCAGTTCACAAAGGCAGAAGACCTCTTGTCTGTTGTTTTTGACACACAGAAGAAAGTTCTGGGGGAAGAGCATCCGTATACCTTGCGCACCATGGCTTACCTGGCAAGCACATATAGAGAGTTGAGTCAGCTCAGTGCTGCAGAGGAGCTGGCAACTGTAGCTCTGGAGAAGTGCCAAAAAATCCTTGGTGAAGATCATCCAGAGACCCTGTGGATAATGGGTGAACTGGCATCAATATTCCAGAGACAGGGTCAGCCTGAACATGCAGAAGAGCTTCTTGTTGTTGTTCTTGAGAAGGACAGGAAGAATTCAGGTCATGATCATCCCAACACCAGATGGACTATGATTGAGCTTGCAAACTTATACCACAGGATGAACAAACTCACAGCTGCAGAGGAACTGGAAAGACTCATGGGAGATCAATAAGTTTAGCTCACGTCTTTTATGTAGAAGATGGTCTACAATACCCTACAATACCCATTTCAATTTCTTCTTATTTACCATCCTGCCTCACTACTTTGGTCCTCAACTTGGTCTTGATTGCAGTACCCTTGGCTATGATTTGCATGTGAAATCCATCCACTGCTACAATTTTTCTGTTTCTTTTTGCGGCTTTCTTTACCCATATCATTGCTCGAAGTCCAACACTTGTCCAGTGTTTTGCTTCCAATGCTCAGCTTTATCTCAACTTCCACCGAGAAGCTAGCCCAGACTCGCCTCAAAATAGTCTTATGTACAAGTTGAACCAACTGATAGTAACCAAGCCTCAAATTAGTGTGGAGGTTGTCTTCTTTTCCCCTTCCTTCTTTCCTTCCTTTTGGGTCCTTTATCTCCCTATCTCCATATCCCCATTGTTTGATTATAACTGACCTTTGTACTAAAAATTCGCTCTTAAGACTTCTTTTTGCTTTTCAAAATTGTCCTCCCAATGCTAGCACTTGGTATCAATGGTATCAATCTGCGTGGTTATAATCCATTCGAGGCATGGAGAAGCGCAGATTCGAGCAAGCGAACAATTGAACACATTTCACTGTGGTAAAGAAGTTGAAACAGCCTGCACTTGGCTTTATCCCACTGCCAACTCCGGGGCAGGCTTCAAGTCAAGGGAACTTCAAAAGTTGTATTCTTCTCCATTTATTGATGCTGCAGGCTCATCTTTTTATCCCTCACGCCATGTAGTCTGTAGTTTACCGCGCGCCGGGTAATTGGTCGCCGACCTTATTACTAATCATCGGAGTTTGAATATGTTCCCACGGCCCTTCCATTCATACCGCCATTACACTTCTGCTTTCCCTTACTCTCTCTGGCCCCCAGCAACCTGCAATCGCACTTATATGCCACTGAAAGGATCCCGGGAGTGCTCACGGTCGCTCAAATCAAGCAAAAAGTTCCACGGTGGCGAGAGACTGTGTCCCTCCGAGGACTCCCTCGCAACGGCTTGCTCGCAGTTGAAGCTCGCCGTGCATCCCCCATGATGAAGACACATTTTTCTACTCTATCTCCGCAGATTTTGGCCTCTTTGGTGTTCGCTTGATTTGTGTACCAGCCCCAGTGAGATTCTTCGACTTTTTGAGTTCTGTCCCACATACACTGAATTTTTCAAAGTCACCATTCCCTTCATGCGGTCGAGGTCATTGCTTAAAGCCTGGCCGCATCGGCGCCGTGCGCACCGCAGGCGATGATGGGTCATACTCTGAGCGGGGTCGTAGCTGTTCCTTTACCCTGAAATATTTTGAATATATATATCTTATTGGGTGTATATCCGGTGTTTCGAAGCCAGGCCAGAGACTTGGCGCCCGCTCGCTGATGCTTAGCATGCTGCTTTATGCTTGCCAAGACAAGAAAATGCGAAAATTTACCTGTGACATCCCAGCTATCGCTGCGGAGGACTGTCCTCAATTTTGGCGACTCCCAGATGTCTCTGATGTATCCTCGGGTGGTTGTACGCGTGCGAAAGCCCAAGGATGGCCGTAGATGTGAAGAAGACGCGTCCCCGCCGCCTGTGACAAGATGTGACCGGACGTGAAAACTCCGATGATTTGTAATAAGGTCGGCGAGCGATCAAGCAATCAAGCTGATCAACAGACTACAAACAACCGAGGTACGAGGTAAGTTATGTTTGTAGTGTCTGTCTACGAGAGACTACACGCCATGCAACCTTTGGTTAGTCCAATTCCAATTTTGTCCCTATAAAAATGTACACTGGGGGTTAAACACATATGGTTTTCATATGTGTCGGTCTTTGCCCCTGGTGGTACTGTATACTGTACCATTTCATTCAATTCGCGTGTCACGCGTCACAGGCCCCCAAATCCGCGAAAAATTTCGCGTATGTCACGGGTCACCGAGCCCAGCCGCGAACTTGACAAAAAAAGTCACAAAATCGCCAAAAAAAAACATGAAAAATGCAATTTTTTTCTCCAGCCGTGTCTCGGTGTTCAATTTGCCGCAGTGCTCACATAACTGCCCTATTCGACGTGATTGAGAGCAAATTGGCCTTCCACTACTCCCTCAAGCTCCCTCAAACCTCACAAAAAGGAACAATTGGTGTACAATTGATGTTGAATTGATGTTGCCACCATTTTTGAGATCCAGCTTGCATATCTAGATGCTGGGTGCACAACCACATTTATTGGAGTGAGAGCTGAGTTGGCTAGTAAATTTAGGTGTTCCCGACGAAAACGCGAATTTTTTTTTGGTGTCACAGCCACCCAGGCCGATTCGCGAAAACCGAAATTCGTTGCGAGCTGTCACGCGTCACAGGCCGCGCGAATTGAATGAAATGGTACAGTATTGGCGCAGGGTCATGGGGTGAATAATTGATCACAGATTCAACGCAGGTTGAAGGCATCGCGGTAATATGAAGTTTGCACCCACTCAAAATCATTGCAAAAAATACCGCCCCTTCCCCACATGAAGTCCGGTAGCGGACGGCCCGCACCCACATTTACGACCATACTCTCCTGCAACATGCCAGTGAGTTCAATTCGGGGCCAGGCTATACCCAATGTTCTCGGCCAATTTTTTTTTTTTTTTTTCTGGTGCTTCAACACCCATCTTCCCCACTTTGCCTTGCCTTGCCTCGGCCGCACCCACCGCACACCTCGACTGATCCCCTCCCCTCCTCTCACCCTCACTCCCTCCTCCCTCGTCTCCTCCTCCCTCACCCTTCCCTTCACCCTCTCACACGCATGCACACCGCACAAATCAATCCAAAATCCAAATTTATTCCCCTTCCTCCTTCCTACAATATTACAAACTCCTCTCATCCTTCCTTCCTTCCGAATACAATACGGGACTAAGTACTTAACTAACTAAAATTAAAGCTACTTGATGCGGGATAAAGGATAGACAATGTAGACGATATAACGAAAAGGAAGGACATTTTTTAGTGATACACAAGAAAAAAAGAAGAATGGGAAGGGACGAGAGTGGAAGAGAAAGAAAGGATGGCGAACAGTCGTGACGAGCGCGCGGGATGGATACAGTATTCCGAGAATGGGCGACAAGGCGGAGCAGAGGCGGGCGAGACGCAGACAGAGACAGACGGGCGTCACCGCTTCCGCTTCCCGCCCACCTGCTCCCACTCCCCCTCCCTCCCCCGCTCCCGCTCCTCCCCTCTCGAATACGGCGTCGGCGTCGCTCGAATGCAGCCCTGGAACGGGCGTCTGCGGCTCCCCCTCCCCCCTCCCCTTCGCTCTTGTAGTATGCGGGCGCCGCGCCGACGTGGACGTTGACGCCGAGCGCAGGAGGCGTACGAGGCGCAAGCAGCTCGGAGCGCCACGGTACAGGCGTCGGCAGCTCCTCGTCCCCGTCACGCCCAAGATCCTGGTCATCCACGACCGCCATCTCTCCGTCCTCCGAATCGTCCTCCCCCTCTCGTCTTCATCGACCCACGCATCTTCGTTGTCTTCATCCGGCGCGTCCGCATCCACGGAAATGAGCGGCGGCAGCGGCACGCGTATGAGACACGGCGTCGATGCAGCGGATGCGGAGTGTGAGGAGGACAAAGAAAACGGAAACAGCCCCTTCACGGGACTCCGTCTCTTCCCCCTCGACGACGCCGCCAACCTCGGATTCCCACCAGGCGCCAGCGACATGCGCACAGGCGCGCGCGGGGACGACACACTCCTCACCATCGGCGGCACCCCCCGGCGGTGACAGTTCCATTAGCATCGAGACGTAGGTCGGGGCGGGTGTGGGTGTGGGCGCGGAGGAGGATCGGTGGGGTGACACGGGAAAGGCGACGGCGTGTGTGGAGTATGTGGAAGGCGAGGTGTAGGAGGTGGAGGAAGGTGAGGCGTACGAGGGCCGCCACACAGATGGTGTCGTCCTTCCCGAAGGACGCGAGGTGGGCGTTGGTGAGGACGGCGAATGCCTCAGGCGTAGGTGCGGGGCGCTATTTCTACTGCACCGGCGAGTACGGGTGCGGGTGCGCGGGCGGGAGGTAGGAGTAGGAATGGTGTGCATTCGCGTGCGGTGGGAGCGGGAGCGCGGGCAGGCGGATTGGGTCCCGCGTGCCGGGTGCAGGTAGGGAGAGCAGGCGGCCTGCGACAGTGGCGGCGAGGCGGGGCAAGAGGACTGCGAAGGCACGCACGTCAGTTCAAGTAGACGAGACGAAACGGGGTGCAAAGAGAATTGGTGCACACCAGAGGATGGATGGAGAGATGGAAATGACGATGACGCACATTGAAGCACCGGCGCACGGAGCACATCCCGTCGATCTCGCTCCACTGCAAGTTGACGCTCCGGAACGAGAGGAAGAGGTAGAAGTGCAAGGCGAGGTGCATCAGTACACAAGGGATGAATAATAAGTGGCAAGACGCACGTCATAACCGCCTCGGTGTCCTCCGGGTGCTACTCGTGCTCGAGCTCGAGCTCGAGCAGGCGCTGCTTGTGCTGTGCGGCGCGCGAGGGCACAGGCTCGCTCGGAGGCAGGGCGGCGCATCGTCTCGTCTATCCAAGGTCTTCTTCTACTTGTCAGTAGCAATCGCTGCTTGTGTCCATATTTTCCTTGCAGTTCTGCGGATGAAACGAGGGGCAGACAGCGCACAGAGGATCATCCCGGTATTTTAATTGAGGGTTGGTGGAAGAGTCCAGTAGAGCAGGGATTCGAAGGTCAGCAGAGACTTGATAGCCGGAACTTGAGATAAATCTTGCAAACAGGCGGAAGTCAGCAGCAAATCCCAGACATGTTCGCGGCCAGTTTTCGGACGGCATGCTTGAGTAGAATTTGACGGAGAGCAGACATGGAAGAGCAGAAGACGTGCCGAGGCGGCGGCTGTTGCCAATCAGAGCCAAACAGCGGGCTGATCCGACCAGCCATTCCCTTCTCTCTCATCTTGCTCTCATCCTCTTCAGCCTGAGGTTCCGTCGACTCTGCCGGCCGAATGAACCCCACAGCATTCCCGCCCTAGTTGTTTTCGATCTTGTTGCTCCTCTCAAGCCCATTTATTCAAGACTTCAATTGCGCAATCTGGCATTTTTCGAGAGCTCATGTTTGGCTCATGTACTCAAACTCGCACTACTGCGAGGCTGCATTGCGGGCAGGTGACCTGCGGCTCTAAAATCTGGCGCTAATTCCGACACAAGTTATTTTTCGACTGGATTTTCCTCGTCTTCAAGTTGTAATACTGGGATTCGGTGTTCTACTCCAGCTGTACTCGATTCAAGACCAGAACGAACCGACGATGGCCAGCGCCCGGACCATCTTCCCAGATCCTCTCTCCGACAGGTGAATATCTGGGATTACACTCGTAAGCCGACACCGGGGAGCTGGAATTCAAAGGTCCGTCCGATAGTCCCTTTGAAGCTAATCCATCCGTCTCCCTCTCCGTATCCATTTTTCTTGATTTGGGTACAGTACCATAATCATCTCACACGTTTGGCCCAGGATGGCTACATAATCAATATGTTAGTATGTGCTGATACGCTGCATCCACTATCGCGGCGGCGCTCGATCTAGCATCAAGCCGCTACATTCTCTATTTTCTGCCCGTCAGGATCCTGAGCCTCGGATTACCTCTTGCTAGACTCGTAGTGAAATGTAGTCTGGTTTCGTCGGGACCGAACTCTGCGCGCATCTTTTATACCTTCGAATCGAATCTTTTCTTGACGAGAATCCACGCCCCGAACCTGGCCAGAATCCATAATCCCTCGGTCGTTTCCCTGGCTGTCTCGCATTGAATCACATCCATAGCTAAGTGCGGAACAAAGGAAAGGAATCAAACCTGGTAGCTGGCGGACAGTCTGTCACTATCCCTGTTCCGACTTCAACGACGAGATTGGAACCATACCTACCTGGGGACCACAACTCACTTGCTGTCGGCTTGCGGCCAACCGCATCGCGCCCAATCCCATTAATAGGCTCTGGAATGCTCTACCACTCGTTCCCACCTTTCAGCCCCATTGTAGATGTCCCCACATTATATATATGCCATGCTTTTCATAACATCCGGAATGCCTGAGGCTTCTCGACATGTCTCTTGCAGCCAAGTGCCTCTATTTTTCGTCTTCCTGCAGTGCTGAGATTACAATCCTCGGGGTACCCAGTACAAGGACCAATTTGGAACCATTCGATTCAACACCGGATTTCATGAATCTCTGCTATAGGTCTGCGCTTGTGACTTGATGATATCCTTCTCGACAACCACTAGATTTTCTCGGATGGTTAACAAAGTAACTTGGGCAAACTAACTTGGCCTGCGCAAATTAACTTTACTGTACTTGTGGCAGGGCAAGTTAACTTGCCAAGTAAAGTACAGTTAAAGTACAAGTACCGCACAACAAAGTAACTTGCAAGTTAGATCAAAGTAAGTTTGGTTGTGTTTGCCCTGCGTAACTTGCCTTTAACTTGAAGTCATTGGAAGACATCTAGACACATTTTGAGCAGCCAGATATGTGAAAAACACATCAAATTGCATTCTGCAGTGGTAACATGGTGTATCTGCGGTATTATTTGATATCACAGCTGCACTCGAGGACGCGTTGATCGCCGGGAGCAAGTATTATCTTGGCTCGTTTAACTAACCTCATTTTTCTGCTCGGATGGTCGACCCGCAGAAGCGCCGAGTCACTGGAAAATACTTGCCATTTTTCAGCAGCGCCTTCTGCGTTCTTATCCTGCGCACCGACCGCTTGTCAGAACGGCGCTAATCTGACTCGCGATCTACACACCTACCCGCGGCTGTTTTCGTGACAACTTCGACGAGCACCGAACATTTTCAGCTACATATTGATTCACGGTGAGTTGAATGGTCTTTTGGGGCAGCTCAAAATTTGACGGGCGCTATCTCCAGGCTTGTCGACGCCGCCCCACCGACGATGGAGGGTAAGTTGAACTCGGTCTCCTGTTTCGGGCGATAATAATGGAGAATCGGAGGGGCACCGATTGACTGGGAAATACTTACTGGGTTTGGTCAACGGCGCCTCGTGTATTCTCATGCTGCTGTGCACGCATCGACTTGACTATTTTCAGGAACGGCGTTAATCTGGCTAGTGATAAGCCACTCATACTCGATATCTGCTGCACGACCCCACACGACGTACTTGTTTTATTTATTCAGTGGGTTTACCGCTCCAATAGTGAGGCGAAGGCTCTCTCGGATTCGTTGTCCAATCTGGGTTGTTCAACTCGGAATCAGCTGTCCTCAAATTTTCGAGGCCTGCACAAACGAGTGGCCGGTTGGTGGCGTCTTTCCCACTGCGCATTCTTTTGCTGTGCGTAGAGCTGTGGCACCTGAACATTAATACAATGTGTTTTCCCACACTCCACTTCTCACAGAAGCGCCGGGCTTCTCGATTGAGTTCGGTGCATAAATGAAGCATCCTTATGTCTTGTTTCCAACTTGAAATGTGCAAGTGAATCCGTTGATGCATGGCTAGCATGCTACAGTGTTCTTCTTTACTCTCGAGTCAGCCTCAAGCCGGGAATTTGACCTGAATCTTCACTACAGCTATACAATAATAGCTGCAAGTTTCTGATCTCGGGAACTGTACTACGCCAAGACGGATGTCAACCAAGAATAACGCTCGCATCTCGGGAGCGGTACCGCGAGTGAAGAGCTGTATTTTGGAATCAATATAGCAATCCAGTATTGGCAGTGAACCCGTTGTAAATGCGCTGGGAATTCATTCGACACTACCAGGTAGTTATAGAAAAGTTGTCAGGAACTAATTAAGCTACGTTCGGTGAATTAAACCAAGTGGAAGCGTATTTTACCAAAGGCAGAGAAAGCATCACATAACAAGGTAAATAAAAGGAGATAGCATAGTACCTGTTGCTTTAACGGCGTAGCAGATAGCGAGCGATCAACTCCGATATCAACACTGTATGCATGCTGTGTCCCTTGGCTTGGCTGCATCCACGCTGTGGGAGTCCCTCGAACTCGTCCTTCTCTTCCCGATACCATACTCATCACTCAGTCCCGCTCGAAAATGTCCGCAAGCCAAGCGCTCACCCTTTGGACACCACCTTGGACACTCCCTGCTACCAATGGAACTGTAACGGTGCAAGAGAACTCACGCCCCGAAGGAGGAAGATGGGCCCTGTTTCTCAATGCTTTTCTCTCACCATCGCCAGGCCGCACCTTGGATCGTGTATACACAGCCGCGGGCAAGGTCTTGGAAACTCAAGCGAACCGGGTTGCATACAAATTGGGCCTCGGTCCTCATGTTATTGCGGGGAAAATTAAATTGCACTTTGGTGATGGGGAACACAGGGTGCAACAGTTGGAGCTCCTCCGAATCACAGTCCCGCCAAAGCTCGGGAAGCGGTGCTTGAAGCTCATGAAATATTCCTTGCCGTATGTTTATTGTGTTGGAATTCTGCCTATAGTAATTGACAGAATTACACAGTACTGAATCTGCAAATACGCAATGTCAAGCATTCAAAGAGGTTGTTGATCTGGCTACTTTGTTTCCTGGTCTCCGGGTGCTATTTCTGCAGACCAAAGTGTTGGACAATGCAACATCACTGGACACCATTTCTTCGCTTTGGGATCAGTCCACCGGCCCACCTGATAAAGAATGGACATTCTGGCAGAAATTGGCTGCAACATGCTTGGTAGATAATGTGATTTCAGCAATGACAGAGGAGAGTTCATTTGCAGACTTGGTGGCCTGCCATGACGAGGGCCTGAGCACAATTGAACGGCTTTTGGTTGAACAGGATTGGTGAGTCAACAAACTCAGGCACCCAAGATAATCCTAATTCACCTTTGAAGTAGTGGAGCATCAAAATATACAAGTGCACTCTGCCTGCGGTACTTGGCTGGGGTTCTCAATCTACCTGGGTTTTGGCAGAATTTGGGATGTGCACATGCTCAAGTTGCACACAAGTTGTGCTGCCGAATGGTCTGGGTGCTGAAGGATATTGGGGTGGATATCCCTGCCCTGGGTTTGATCGAAGAAGCACCAGTTGACTATGATGGTGTGGACCTTCTTGCCACCACCCTCCTTGGTGGTCTTTCAACTTGGTTTGGCAAACTGCATTGCAAGGATTGGGCCAACCAACCATGGTATGGAAGTTTTGCACAAGTTCTTCAGCTGCTGCGAGAGTAAGTTTCATTTCATTGACTCACATATCTTGACTAAATTTGCAAGGCCACGAACTGCAGAACTGTTGCCATGTGCATCTGTCTCTGCTACCACCACCTTTGAGGATATTCTGCCCACTACCTATCGAGACAGGGTCCTGAATGTGATGGTTGATAAGTAAGATGTCTTTCTATCAATCGCTCTTCGTATTGAACAATCAATGACAGCCAGAATGCCATGCCGGGAGAACAAGCCACCCCTGCTAGCAATCATTCCACAAATAACCTGTCAACACACAGCATTGATAACCTGTCAGCACACAGTATTGCCAGTGACACCAATCAGGAAAGTTCTGAACAGGGAATTGAATCTCCGGGTGATTCACACAGTCAAACCTCCAATCTAGATTCTGGGGGAATGCTTCCAGAGGAAAGCACAGCAGAAGCAAATTCAGACTTCTCAGAGGAGGGTGACACTGTTTCTGATACTAGTGGATATGGTGAAGGATTTGGCACAGCTTTGGAACATGATCCAGATATCCTTGGAAATTTGGTGAGTAGGCAGATTGGTAGCGGGGCTAGACCTAATCCGTCTTAGAGGAGTGGGACCACAGGGATGCTCAGAATCTCTGGAGCACAAACCTTGTTAGCTTCAACTCCCTGGCCATCTCCAGAAGCTCAGCACAAAAAACTTGAAGAGCAGAGACTCATGGTGTCCAATAAGAAAAGAGATTTTGGGGTCAATCATCCAGAGACATTGGATGCGATGGAAAGCCTTGCATGGCTACATCATGAACTTGGTGACTTCAGGTCAGCAAGAAACCTGCGGGTTACAGTGGTTAAGAAGTACCAGATGATTGGGAGGGAGGATGACCCATCTGCTCTGCAGGTTATGCAGTCTTTGGGAGTAACACACCGTGCACTGGGTCAGTTCAAAGAAGCACAGGAAGTGATGGAGTTGGCACTGGAGAAGCAGAGAAAAGTTCGAGGTGAAAACCATCCCGAGACTGCAAGGACTCTGAGTTCTTTAGCGTTAACATACCGGCAGCTAGGCCAATTGAACAAGGCCAAGGAACTTGCAATTTCAGCAGTGGAGATACATGCCCAATGTCTGGTAGAAGATGATCTGGACACTCTGTGGTCCAGGCACACTCTGGCAGATGTATACCGTCAACTAGGCCAGTTTTCAGAGGCAGGAGGTTTATATCACATTGTTGTGGAAAAGAGCATCAGTATTCATGGAGAGAATCATCCTCATACACTGCAAGCTATCAGAGGTTTAGGAATCACATACCTTGCTTTGGGCCAGTTCAAGAAGGCAGAAGACTACCTGACTGCTGTTTTTGACAAACAGAAGCAAGTTCTCGGAGAAGATCATCCTGATACCTTACAATCTATGAATAGTCTGGCAAGCACATTCAACCACTTGGGTCAGCTCAGTGCTGCAGAAGAGCTGGCAACTGTGGCTCTAGAGAAACATCGAAAGGTTTTTGGTGAACACCATCCTGAAACCATGTGGATAATGAGTGAACTTGCACTGCTATTCCAACGGCAAGGTCAGCTTGAACGTGCAAACAAGCTTTTTGTTACTGTTCTTGAGAAGGAGAGGCAATTTTCAGGTGATGATCATCCCAATACCAGGTGGACTATCAATAAGCTTGCGAGCTTATGCCACAGGATGGGTGGACCCACAGCTGCACAGGAACCAGAAAGACTTATTGGAGATCAAGAAGTCTAGCTCACATTTTGATGTCTGAGTAGAACATTACAATTTCTTCCTATCCACCAACCTACCCAACTACCTATGGTTCTTGAATTGACATTGATTGAAGCACTTTTGGCTCTAAGTTGCATGTAAACCAGTCCAATCTTGTGGTTTTTCTTCCCCCTCTTTGTAGAACTGTGTCTGTCTGAAGCCAACTTTTGGTCCATAACTTCAGTATCTACATACTCAGCAGCTCTCCGGCACCACTTGCAGGATGCCAAATCTACTTGTTCAACCCGCTCTGGTGGGCCCAAAGCAGCCACTGTGCTCTTGTTTCTGATTACATTCACCTATATCACTGTTCAACATTTAATGCTTGTTTGACATTTCATCTCTAATAGGGAGTTTATGCAAAAGCTGCATGGGCCGCATGCGGCTTTTGTTTATTGTGCAAAGCCGCATGATAAATTGAGGGTTTTATGAGTGTATCTATATTCATTTTGATAAAATACTACTGAATTAGATGCTATACCGTATATTGAACCACTTACCAACCATGATGTGCATCATTTTGACATCATTATTTGGCTTCTCCACAGCCGCTGTGTGGCTATGGCCATGATGCTGCCAAAGAAAAGGGCATTTCCCACACTTGCTTCGCCCGCCTAATGCCGGATCAATAATTGACAGCTTCCAAAGCACTCTACAGCATCTACGCAAGGATCGGATACATCGTTGATAGGAAAACAAAAGCCACATGGTGCCGCATGCGTCTTTGCACAATGCACAAAAGCTGCATGCGGCCCATGCGGCTTTTGCACAAACTCTCTAATAACCTTTATCCCAATGGCAGACCTCGCCTTAAATAGTAACTGTGCAAGTTGAATGAGGTCTTGATGAACTACACTGATATGAACTAGGCCCTAAATTAGTGCAGAGGTTGTCTTCCTTTTCTCCTTTTCTCCTTTCCTCCCTCCTTGTTTTTTAACTCAAAGCTCTCTTATCTCCCTATCTCCATGCAACATTTGTTTCATTATAATTAACCTTTGTTCAAATTTTAGCTAAGGGTGGGGAATTGAAAACAGATTCACCGAAGTTGAACAACGATGTGAAGCCCTATTGTCATTGGCTGTGTTGTGAATGACACATTAGAATAAACAGTATAAGGAAATCCTGTCAGTGGTTGAATCCTCCATGTCAATACACAACCAGGATGTTCTGAGGGAAGTAATTTTCGGTGAGACTCCAGACTTTCAACTTGGGGTCGGGCTTTAGATATGTAATGAATGAGGTTCTGCCCTTGTTCTTTCAATTTTTAAATATCCTCTCCCCTGCTCAACACTCAACCCCCTGGTTGTTGCAACCAATCTGAGACCTTCATTTCTCTCACCATCGCCAGGCCACATGTTGGATCAGGTGTACACCGCCACGAGAAAGGTCTTGGAAACTCATGTGAACTGTGTTGCATCCAAATTGGGCCTCGGTCCCCATGTTATCACAGGGAAAATCAAATCCCACTTTGGAGATGGAGCACACAGGATGCAACAGTTGGAGCTCCTTCAAACCACTGTCCCACCAAAGCTTGAGAAGCAGTGCTTGAAGCTCATGACATATTCCTTGCTGTGTGTTTATTGTGTTGAAATTCTGTATATAGCAACTGACATAATTGCGCAGCACTGAATCTGCAAATACACAGTGTCAAGCATTCAAGGAGATTGTTGATCTTGCTACTTCACTTCCTGGTCTCTAGGTTCTTTTTCTGCAGGCTAAAGTGCTGGACAATGCAGCATCACTGGAGACCATCTCTGCAGTTTGGGATCGGTCCACTGGCCTACCAGATAAAGAATGGACATGTTGGCAAGCTTTGGCTGCAACATGCTTGGCAGATACTGTGATTTCGGCAATGACAGAAGAGAGTTCACTTGCAGACTTTCCTGCCTGATTTTTTTTTCCCAGTCCTTCAACACCCCGTCCTCCGCCACCTCGTCTTGCCCTTACTGCCTCAGCCGCACCCACCACGTGTTCCACCACTCCCTTCCTCATCTCCTCACTCCCTTCCTCACAGTCTCACACACGGTGCGACACACCCAATCTCTTACAATATAATAATTCCATTTTAGTTCCCACTCCTTCTCCCACTGCTCCAAGGAACGTAGGCCCACACCCGGGACTGCCTCTTTGGGAAGCCTCGGCCATCAAGGTCATCAAATTCCATCAGATCATTGTTCGCTACTTCGGACATCTTTTCTTCCTCCCCACCATCTCACTGTGATCTCCTTTGCCACGTCCTATAGCATACAGGAAAGCACAAGGCCTCTTAACACAGTACACATAGCTGGGATCCTATGTCCGCCGACCAACGTGCGCGCTATGGCATGAACCATTGTCCCAGTGGCAGTCACAATGGCATCCTCTCTGCCTCTCTGTTTTCCATGTGGATGCACACCCGGCATTCAGTGGCATTCAGGATCCCGATGCCCCACTCTTATCCTTCACATTCATCCCCTGTTGTACACCACCATAGTCTGCTGGTCTGCTTTATCTTCCTCATCTGAATCATGTACATTTGAATAAGTTAGATTCAATACTCAATGTAGTTGAAATTCGTAACTGGATTTACAGATAGACGTGAATTGAGTGAAAAAAGAGACTCTTCTGAGTCCTGGGTGGTGGCATTCACATCGCGTTTTTTTCGACGTGTCTTGTCTTGTCGATGGATTGGAACATGCCAAGCCACGGATTCATGAAGCGGTTGACCCGAGTGATAGCCGAAGCTTCCCAAAAGGCAGTCCCGGGTGTGGGCCGTGTTTCCTTGCTCCAATATTACAAACTCCACTAATCCTTCCAATCCTTCCAACGAATACAATAATACGACACTAACCATGTACTTAACTAACTAAACACTAAAATTACTTGATGTGAAGATAAGGAGAGCCAATATAGACAATAAGTATACTAGATACCGAAAGAGAGAGAAT
This sequence comes from Mycena olivaceomarginata, assembly GCA_029378375.1. NCBI lineage: Eukaryota > Fungi > Basidiomycota > Agaricomycetes > Agaricales > Mycenaceae > Mycena > Mycena olivaceomarginata. The sequence goes on along the minus strand of JARKIC010000985.1, from coordinate 126,760 downwards.
TTTAATTTTGGGTGATACACAAGAGATAAGAAAGGTAAAGGAGAGAGAGAGGAGGTAGGGATCGTGAGCGGTCGTGCCGAGCGAGTAAACGAGGATGGATACAGTATTCCGAGACAGAGACAGACGAGGACTCCGGAAAGCAGACGGCGCGTCGTGACGTACGTGGCGGTAGCAAGCGACGTGGTGGTCGCCGCTTCCGCTTCCCGCCCACCTGCTCTCCTTCCCTCTCCCTCTCCCGCGCCGCCTCCGAGCAGGGCGTCGGTGTCGCCTCCCGTTCATACGAATGCGGGACGGACAACTGCGGCCCCCCCTCCCCCTCGCTCTCGTAATACGCGGGCGGCGCGCAGACGTGGACGTTGACGCTGAGTGTAGGCGGTGTACGAGGCACAAGCAGCCCGGAGCGCCAGGGTACGGGCGTCGGCAGCTTTTCGTCCCTATCTTCGGCATGGTGTGACCATCATCCCCTCATCCTCATCATCCCCCTCATCGTCGTCGTCGTCGCTGTCGACGTCCGCGTCGACTCACGTATCCTCATCGTCCTCCTCCGGCGCGTTCCCGTCGACGGAAACGAGCGGTGGGAGCGGCACCGGTATCGGACATGGTGTCGTTGTTTGCGGTGCCGATCCAGACGACGCGGAGGGAGAAGGGAAACAATCTTTTCACGGGACTCCGCCTCTTCTCCCTCGTGCTCGACCTCGGCTTCCCACGAGACATCGGCGACGTGCGCACAGGGGCGGGCAGGGACGACACACTCCACACCGTGGGCGGCATCCCAGGCGGCGTCGGCGGTGAGAGCGCCGAGGTGTACGTCAGCGTGGGCGTGCGCGGACGCGTATCGGTGCGGCGCCACGGGGAACACCACAGCGTGCGTGGAGTGGGTGGAGGTGGGGGAGGAATAGGACGGCGGCCGCAGGCAGATGGTGTCATCCTTCCCGAAGGAGACAAGTTGCACGATGGTGAGGAGGGTGAAGGCCTCTGATGCCGCTGGCGGGGTGAGGAGTAGGAGTGCAGGGGCGCTGCGGGCGCGGGGTAGGAGTAGGAGTGCACATTGGCGTGTGGCGAAAGCGGGAGTGCGGGCGGGTGGATTGGGTCCCGCGTGCCGGTGTGGAGCTGGGTTTGTGGGTGCAGATAAGTGGAGCGGGCGGCAGACAGGGGTAGCGGGAGAACTGCAGAGGCGTGCGCGTCAGTTCGAGGACACGAAATAGGGTGCCAAAAAATTGGAATTGGATTGCGGCTCGTATGTGGACCGTAGATTAAAGAGATAGAAATGAATGACATACATTGTAGGACCAGCGCACGGAGCGCATCCCATCGAGATCGCTCCACTCGAGCTTGACACTCCGGAACCAGAGGAAGAGCGAGATGCGTTGTTCCTGCTAGGCGAGGGCACAGTTTAGCGGGTAGAGTCGCATAGAACGCAGATAGACAGACGCACGTCGGTGAACTTGAGCACCTCGGCGTCCTCCAGTCGGTGCTCATTCTCGAGCTCGAGCAGGCGCTGCTTCGCTGGACGGCGTGCGAGGGCGCGCCGACGGGCTCGGCGGCGGGGCGGCGCATGGTCTCATTGTTGTCATGATTCTTTTCATTCTTTGTCTATCCAAGTTGTTCTACCTGTCGCAGTCGCCGGTTGGGTTTCCACATCTTCTTTGCATTTCTTCGGATCGGATGAAAAGTGGATTGTAATATTCTTTTGCGAGCAGCGAGTGAGCAAAGCAAAGCGGAACGGCAAATCGGCAAGTGCCAAGCAAAGCCAAAGAGCGGGACAGTCCGACGTCGGGCCGGTGGTTGTTTCCGACTCTCAATGTCTCATCTCGCTCTTCCCTCGAGCCAACTCTCCTCATCCCATTTCTGGAACCCTTAACTCTAGACAAGATTCATACCATATTCATTCCAATTGCGCGAACGTTGCTCTCGTGCTAGCGGTGCGATACAACCGGAGACGACTCAGCCCCAGCGACGATTCGATTGACTGAGCGGTGCCTACGTAGACGCTTCAGTAGGAATGCTGGACGGCCAAAAAAATAACGATACCCAGCTCCTGGTCAAACTCGACCTATTTTTTATAACAAGTACATCCCGATAGCCCGGGATGTCTCTCTTTTTATCGGTCTTTTCCGCACGGACTCGAAGTGTTGGGCTCCGGGGATTTCAAGTTCAGCGCATTCAGCTCTCCGAGTCTAATTGCTTCTGCGCCCGTCTGTTCCAGCTCGCCCGTTATCGTGACTTCCCAGAGACTGGACCTGCCTTCACAATTCGTATCGACCCATCCGCATTCATCTTGCATCCGCATTCATCTTACACCCGCATTCATACATCTTTATGCAACTGTCCCCTGTCCTGGTTCGTTTCTTTTTCCTGTTCCAATTTCCTCCGCTCATGACTCCAGACAGAACACATACATCGGAGCGCCATTTAAGAACGCTCGATTTCCGCACCAGGATGCTCTCATTATTTCTTACCTGTCAAGTGCCGCTACTTCCCGCCCTCCTGCGCTGCGCTTCAGGAGTCTCTGATTACCGTGCACGGTGAGGTCGTCCAACTTCTCGCGCACTCGGTTTTGGTCCCGAATCCGATTCGATTTGCGTACCCCGTGGCTGCGAGTTGAATTTCGAGTACCTCAAATCCCTAGGCAAGAGTCTATGTCTCGGGTAATCGCGGGGGCGAGTCAAGGATTGAAACCCCCTTTTCTCCCCGAGTGCTACATCCTTCCTTCTTTCGTATCTGCTATTTTCTTTCGGGCTTGAACTCGACGCCCTCGATCACTGTGGCATTACTCTCCTTCCCCACCACCATCACGATTTAGAAAGCAGCGGTTTATTGCTCATTTCTACCTCGTCTGTCTACTACAAGTGCTTGCCAATTGCTTATTGTGTATACGGGGAGACCCCGTGCTCACCGTCGTCCGAAATCCGATTTGTCGTCGCCTGACCCCTGTCTTGCATCGAGGACGAAAACTGCTACCAAAGCTTCCCTAAGCTTCCAGTGTATTGTATCATACGGCCCCCGAGCCTCGACTCTCTGCTTATCTGAAAGCTTTTTGTGAGATGTCTGGCAAAGAAATGGAAAAGGAGGTGAAGGTACCGTTGCTATGGAAGGATTGGGTATGACGTTCACTTTGTACATTTAAATAATACTTCGCACACAAATGTATTCACACACACACAAATCACGGTATCACACACAAGTATTAGATGTACAAAATGAGCATCATACAAAACACAATTTGATTCAAACTTCGCAATCAAAGTTGATGGGAAATGGGCAAGTTTTCAACCATAAATACGAGTTGGCACACAATAAAATGACTGCGCATAAGATCGGTACACTAAGACCTCGGCCCTCGAAGCGCCAGCAGGACATTGGCGAAACCAGCCGACAGCTTCGCTTCCACCTCATTCAGGCGCTGATCGACATGGGTGTTGAGCGCTTCGAAACGTGCTGTGAGCTCTTGGATCTGTTTCTCGACTTGCTCCCATTGTCCAAGAGGGGAGGAAACCTTCGTCGTGGTCGATTCGACAGTGGTGTTATTTACATCCGGGTTGGCCTCACGAATGTTCTCCCGCGCGAGTCGAACCATGTGATGAAGAACAGTGTGGGAGGATCCATCGTCCGTGCCGCCCGCTGCCTCCACCTCAGAACGATATCGTTTTTGGTAATCCCACGGCGACAGTTCATTTGTAATCTTCTCACAAGAATCGCATACCCATGCATCTACGGGCAAACGTCAGGACTCAGGACCGCTGTCGATGATAGAGAATCTTTTACGCACTATTCTGGCAAGTCACACAACTCCAGCACGGCGCCACGACGCGTTCGTGGCATACCACACAGTTCCAGGGTACGTCTTGAAATCTTCTCTCCACAGGGGTAACTGCGACCGACAACAATTCCCTCGGGTTAAGCGTAGGAGTATCAGGGGACGGGGAATCCGGGGAACGTTCCGAACTGGAACCGCCTGCCGGTGATTTTAGGGCGACAGTATCCAAAGCTGGAAGGCCAAGTGGCGCCCTCTGCGCTATGGGAACCGGTGTTGGAGTTGGATCATTGTCCAGGATGACGGAGGCGCTCGTCTGGATGCCAACGCTCAAATCCTCTTTGCCCTTGGCCTCCGAAGAGGTCGGACTGTCCGCAATAGGTGAAGCGGGCAAGGGCAAGGTCAAACTGAAATCATCTTTGTAAAGGAAGCGAGCATAGTCAAGAGTATATTTGGCTCGCTGTTTCATCGCGAAATAATCTTTGAGGAGGAAGAGATCCCGTAGGCAAACCATGAGATGACATGTGGAGTGCTGAATATTTGGCCGATCGGGTCGATCGGGAACGCGTTCTGAAGCGATGCATTCAGGCCTGGAGCAGAAGTCGACAGTCACTGCTCCCATGCAGTCCAGGCAGATAACTCTGGATCGAATGAGGGAACCTCCGCAACCATCGCAGATGTATCTGTACCTGGTCAAGCAAGTGAATAACTCCGAGCGACATCCAAAATTCCGTGGAATCCTCACGGCTGTAGGTTGCCGGCACGAAGATGCCTGAGGTACAAGTTCAAGTTAGCATGAATTGCCGGCATCTGTATGCGAGCATACCAGTGGTACAACTTCAGGAGTTCCGTCATTTCTTCAACGGAAAATGTCTTGATGAGCTTCGCGTCCTCGACTTGTTTCAAACTATCGTTGTTGCGGTACATGAATTCGAAAACGCGACGAATCGCGGTCATGCGTTCGCGTATGTAAAGCAAATTCGGTTTCTTGCGTCTGATGTCATTGAGAACGGCATTCAAGGCAAAAGACCATAATTCCTTGGCGGTCAACTTGGGAATCATGGGCCGCGCGCACATAATCGCAGAAGTGGGGACTTTCTTGAACAAAAAGGATCCGCTGGCATTCGCCTGTGTGAACGTTCCTGTCATTACTCCTCGGTCGGGTTGGAGACAGCCGTTGTATAAAATCGGCGTCCCGTCGTCTGTGTAAATGCGCGCAAAGTTCACCACTAGATTTTCAGCAGGCCGATGAGAATTTATGGTGCCACTCAATCTGAAGCTGTTCCCATCCACGCCGACCTGAAAACATTCAGCTTTGCTGGGGTGGAGCGCTATAAAAAGAAATTACTCGCCCCGTCTCCAATTATTGCTTTTTCAGATTCGGACCCGTCACCGTAACTTTCGAGTGTGACGGTAAAAGATAGCATTGGATGGAACGGCTTTTGAGTTTCGGTCCAATGGAATCCGGACCACGTGCCGGTACTAGTACAAAAGGTGAGCATGCCGACGGAAATGAAAGATCTTTTGCTGTACATAGACATCTCCGCTTCGGACGGTTTTGACGGAACGGTGCTGCATCACAGTGAATCATATCCTTGCGCCGAATCCTGGGATAAATCGATTTCTTTACTCACTTTGAATCTCCTCCCGTCATCTGATCGATAGAAATATGTTCTTCCAGGCTACCAAGAGATTCAAAGTCATGGTGGAACGTCATTAAAGCCATATTCACCTCTCCGAATCCGTCGTAGGCATGATCTCAGCAGCGCTTTCTGCAGCATCGACGACGCTGAGAAGAACCAAGTCAGTACAATAGGTTTGCAGGAGCACGAAACTAGACCAACGCAGCCTGCACGCTGTCGCGGCGGGGGTCGAGCCAAGTCCACGTTCTAGTTCGGTGATCCAGGAAATAACGACGACCCTCGGGCGTCCGCCGCTCCTCCCAGCCGAGCGGCAGGGGCAATGATTTTGACCCAGGCGTGTCCGTGTATGCCAAGATGCCCACCAGCCGCGATGGCTCCATTTCACCGATCGTCTCGCTAGTCCAAACTGTCGTATCATTCTCCGTGAAATATTTCAGTTGGAACCAGTTGCCCCATTCCCAGTAATTCTTGAACTGCCGCATTTACGGGGTCAATAGGATCCCCAAAACGCAGAAATGTAAGCGTACCAGTCCGCACGAAAGCCATTCGAATATAAGTTTCAAATCGGAGATTTCTTGATGTTTGAATTGTTCTACGCCACAGCGCTTGTTAAACTCTTGTCATATAGGATGATTACGTCACCCACCTTTCAGGTCAAGGAATCGTATCCATACAGCCCAAACGACCCAGTTCACACTATCCATGTCATCCCGAAGCTCCCTCCAGTCAATCTCTCGCTTCAGACAGAGATGCATCTTGGCGACGTGTCTCCTCAATAGTAGCGCTAAAAGCATGAAGACCGACTAGACCAAGATCCGATTAGTAGAACCTGGACCCGCAACTAAGGCTTACCCCTTCAATGCGGTCGTCGCGGAGGACCAAAGAGACCGTTTCGACGGCGTCAATGTCGTATTGGATCTTGTCTAGACGTTCCTTCAGAATGGTCTCCTGGGATTGGATGTATCCCGTAAATTTTTCCTTCAGCCATGGCTCGCCGGAATAACGTTCGATACTCGACGTCAGGGCTATGACATGCTCCCAACAACCATCGATGTACGCGTTGATGAACCTCGTGTTTCCTGGCATTTTGACGGCGATTTCCCTTTTGAGGAGCGCCATTTGCCCAAACAGTTCTTCGATTTCAACACAGTACTGTGTCGCGTAAATTTGCCAGCCGATTGTCCAGTAAGCCACCCATCGAGGAAGGCTGTTATTTATACTCAGTGACTTTTATGAAACGAGATTGAATTCATTTACCTCCAATCTTCGGGACGTGCACGCGTAAAGGCGTTAACCTCGGATATTGTAGTCAACCCAGACGAGTCCGGATCCAACGGCTCTGAACTAGATTTGAGTGGGGAGCTCCGGTGGTGAATACGACCTACGTTCGAGATACCGTAGCCTCTTGATCTGTAGATAAGAGGCCATCCATTCGTCAGGGAAAGGCATAATCATCTCCGCTTCGGGATCGTCATCATCATCGTCTGCCTGCAACGAAAGCGAAGAGATTGGTCGCCGCCCGACGTCTTTGGAGATTTGGGGCAACTTGTTGTGCTCCATCCGCTCCACAAAGTAATCGCGCAGCGCCAATACCAGCAGTCGAGTTTTTGCACTGCCTTTCCAGCCCTGAACAGGATCAGAAAACGGTGTATAAAAGACGTTCCAGCGGACCTGGTCTTTCCAGACATGATATATCATCTGAGAAAAATTGACTGCTAGTTGAGTTGAATGAGGTACAGATTGCGTACTTGTCTTTAATCCGTTGGTGCGGCCCACCTCGGAGGTACCTGATGAGTCGATCTCCCTCATGCTGTATCTTTTTCCCAAGGTCTTGGCCCAAATCTTCCAAACTCATGTCGAACCGCCTCGAATAACTCTCCAAGTTCTCCTGAATAATGGCCTGGATATCGTCATGATACTGCTTGCGCAGAGCTGCGACCGCCTTGGCTGTAATCTTGGGATCCTCCTTAGCCCCGGGTCTTCCCTTGTCTGCAGAGCCGACGGGACCGCTGCTTGCGGTCGCAGAGGCTTCGTACTTAATCTCGGTACTTGCAACCACCAAAGTCTCCTGCTTGAGCATTTCAGCACATAGTTTGTCGTCCTTTAAGACGGCCTGCTGTCCACCGTTGGCACGGATCCAGCGTCCCATCATCTGTTCCTGTGGCGTGAGAATTTTGGCGAACATCTCCATCATGCTACAGAGTAACTCAAAGGGAGAGGAGAAGGAGAATTGGATGTGCGTACATTTTCATACTACCGAACATAACACTGTTGGCCATCAGCGATTTCTTTAATGAATAAAGACGGACTCCGCTTTGATCTCCTCTGTCGTATTGGCAGTCCGCATACTCAGCGCGAAAAGAAGCTCCTCGCGTCTTTTCACGAAACGAGAGGCGTATAGGCCCAATTCCTTATTCCAGTTAGCCGCTCTAAGGAATTTGATCGCGAGCCTGCGCCTTTCTTGGGCATTGAGGACTTGTACACAGAATTGAATGAGAGTCATCCCCGACTCGGAACAAACATTGTCCGAAATTCTCACCATTGTAGCATTCCTTGATGTCTTTCTCCATGGTTTTGCATATCGATTCAAGGCGGCCGAGTACGGGTTGGTTATCGGGAGTAGTGCGAGTAGTGTCATTCTTTTTGATGTCTTTGAGCCTGATTGTTTGTTAGTTTTACACATTACACTCGACAAGTAAACATACTCCAGTAAAACCAGCATGACTTCCTTGATCTTTCCAAAAAGAGTGGTTCTTCTCTGATCGTTGTCCCGACGCTTAGTCTCCCTGAAGGAATTCAGTCGGCGAAGAGTGAACACGCCAGCAGCGTACTGTTCATAAATCAGTTTGAATGGAAGAAATGCGGCTAAGGCGCCCAATAATTAGTCGGGTGAATCCAAGAAAGCACTCATTCGCACCCCTGAGAAATGGATGGATATCTGTTAAAGCCTCCAAAGCGCTCATGATGCTTGGAACGCCTTCGAGGATCGCGTTGCCGAGTGCCTTGATGGTTACATCCTCAACAAAACCGTCAACACTCTCTGAAGAGGATGCTGCGTCAACAAAAACACATCAGGGACATCCGACGAAGGAATAGGAGGCGCAGGACGCACTCGTCACGTCCCTGATTTCGCTCTTAACAAAGCCAATGACCCCGTCCGAAGAGGATGCTGCGTCGACGACACCGCCTGGAGGCCATCACACATCATGGATATTTGACCAGGAACCACAAATTGTTAGACGAACTCGCCGTATAGTTGATTTCGTTCATCATCTTCTCTGTCTCCGAGATATTCCGACTGTTGATGCTACGCCATATGTCTCCCATGTTATCTGAAACCTCTGGGAGCGCAGGGCTGACTCGCAGAGACGGTGTGGGGGGAAGTAGTTCTTCATTAATGAAGGCAGACGCCCCAAGTGGCACGTGGACGCCGATCGGGACGTCGTTTGTGGGGGTTGGAGACTGGGGCATCGTCACGGTGCGCGGTTTGGTCGTGTCGTCGACGATACTCGTCGTGGGAGGCTGTTTGAAAACGGGAGGGAAGGACATGCTGATGATCGGGGGGGGATGGGAGTATGAGAGTCTGCAGGAGAGTGGCCGCAAGACATCGCACGCATAAAAAAGAGATACGAGCGCTTAATGCGCGCGTTCTGCCATAGGCCATGATACTTGCCGAGTGACTGCTGCGAGCCCGCTGTTCCAGGAAGGTCTAGTCCGGACTCGGAGAAGAGAAAGAAGCGCAAGAATAGACAAGAATCATACCGAACTCCACGTCAAAGAGAAATGACTAACCGATTTTCGATTGTGCTTGAGGTTTTCTAGTGCCAGATGACCGTTCCTACAGTGCTATTGCACATGTGTGGGCCCACCCGTCGGCCCTGGCTCAGTGAGTTGTTAATACGGAGTTGATGCTATAATGGGAATCTCTCGACCTTCTTTGATATGGCAGTTTGCATGCGAGCGCTTCCCCTCCGCAATCCCAGCGTCTAGATTTGGCGCCGGGAGAGTTGCACAGCATTGAGAAAGCACTAGCTCTCTGCTCGGCGTGTCCGGCCGGAATTCATCCTTTGAAATCGGACATGAATTTATGAAAACACTGTATGTCCTTGGTCTGTTTTAATCCAGGCCGAGCTTGGACTAAGCAGCAAGGTCCGGCGGCGAATCCCACGCGAATCGTCAACATTGGCTGACAGAAGCATGACGGATGGCACGGAGTCCATTCATGTGGGCCGCGTGGAGAGAATTTAGAAGCTTCGAGGCGAGCTCATCGGCAGGTTCAGAAAAGACAAATCTGGGGATTTGGGGCGGATTCCTTCGAGAAATGACGAAAACAGTGCAGATGGTCTCGTCCTTCCCAAAGGACGCAAGGTGCACATTGGGGAGGACGGCGAGCACCTCGGGGGCAGGGGGCTGTTGCTACTGTGCCGGCGAGGAGTACGGGGCGCACGGGGGAGGGGTAAGAGTGGGGCGCATGCGACGGGAGCGAGAGCGCGGGCAGGTGTCCGCGGGTGCAGGTAGGGCGAGCACGCGGCCGTTGGGGATGGCGAGGCGGGGCAGGAGGACTGCGGAGGCACGGCGCGTCAGTACGAGTCGACAAGGCGAAATGGGGTGCAAAGAGAATTGGCGATGGCAATCGCGGCCATAGAAGAATCACCGAAGAAATAGAATGACAATGACGCACATTGTAGCGCCGGGGGACAGGCCTCATCGCGTGGGCGCCGCTCAACTCGAACACTCGAACTTGAGGCTTGTTCCTGCAAGACGAGGTGTGCATCAGTACACAAGAAAAAATATTAAATAATGGGTGGCAAGACGTACCTCGGTGCTCGCTCTCGAGCTCGAGCACGCGCTGCTTGCGCTGTGCGGCGCGCGAGAGCATGGGCTCGGCGGCGGGGCGGCGCATGGTCTCATTGTCATGATTCTTTTCATTCTTTGTCTATCCAAGTTGTTCTACTTGTCGCAGTCGCTGCTTGCGCTTCCACATCTTCTTTGCACTTCTTTGGATCGGATGAAAAGTAGATTATATTCTTTTGCGAGCAGCGAGTGAGCGAGCAGAGCAAAGCGGAACGGCAAATCGCATCAGCAATACCTGGGTCAGCTACGTACCTCTACGTAGACCTACGTATTCCCATAGGTCCTGTATTCCCTGTATGAAGGTCCCCCCTTGCGTAGATGTATGTATTTGATGGCCGCTGTACGTATTCACACGTATTTCGGCCCGGTCTACGTATTCACACGTATTTCGGCCCGGTCTACGTAGTGCCCTGTATTTCACCGTATTTGAGCCGTATTTGCTGTATTTGCCTGTATTCGCTGTATTTGCCTGTAGACCTCACAGTTGCTTGCAAAATGCTCCCAGTATCCCGAAATAAACCAAAAAAATTGACACAGCATCATAGAACGTGAAAACCATGATATTGAAGCTATTGCTACAACAGGTGCTCTGACTACCTAACAAACGGGAAGGTGATCTGAATGTGTGCACCGGGTTTGAAATCACAAAGCAAGCCAAGTCTACGCATAACATGAAGCCGTCAGCCTAGGAACAGAGACAAGGGGCATTACACATACCTTCACGGTCTGCAGCCATGTCTCGCCCTTTTTGATCGGCGGGGGCGCACAGCCTTCAAGCTGTTTGCTGAACTAGTAAAAAGTGAGGTTAGCATTGCGTAGAAACAGAGGGAGTGACAAGGAGATGAGACGAGGCATACCTGAGTGTGTTCATGCGCTCAGTTATGGCTGCTTGTCAGTCCAATCTTGGATCATGTACACAGGCTGGATGTGGTACTGGACAAGGCAGCCTTCCATTACTGTAGTGCAGCGATCAGCATTAGATATAGACACTAAAGTAAGAGGAATAGGTGAGCGTACTGGGGATAGGCTGAAGTAGATGCGCATCTTCTTGGCGTGGAGATGATGTCACGACTAAAGAATAAAAACAAGTCAGATACAGTTATAGAAAGTAAGGTGGGACTCACCAATGCGGCACAGTGGGATGTGCATTGGCTGCGAGCAGGTGCCGGTAGACGGTGCAGCTATTGGTGCCATCAAAGACCTTGTTGAGCTGGCGGTATTGCTCTTTGCTTGGAATACCAATATCCTAGACATTCATGAACAATGACTCAGGAACAAAGTAGATGAAGACAAACTAGGATGGTGAATGAGAGTCGCTCGATTGGGTGGTCCAGTGCCTGCAGCATGAGCATCGTGACGCCCAGCATGAGCCCCACGCCGTCGAAGCGCCACATGGCAAAGGCGCACAGGCACGGGAGGACAGCACTGCCCCGCGGGACACCAGTATTCGTCGAGTACATGTGGTGTGCCCAGATGCGCTGCTGGGCGGGGGTGAGTAGCGCGCCGGTGGTGGGGGATTGTTCGTCCCAGTGCCCTTGGAATGCAGCGAGGAGGCGTGGAGGAGAGCTGACGTGGGGAGAGAGGCGGCTTTGACGTCACTGAAGCGGATAGCGACCGAGTCGCCGGTTGGGAGGTGCCGATGCTTGCCAGCGCTATGGGCTCGAGGGAGTGGAGGGTGAGACATGGTGATGCTAAAAGATGGAGGCCTGGAGGGAGAGCGGTGGTGTGGAAGGAAGAGGGATGGTGTTGGTCGAGGTGAAAGAGAGGTGAGCCAAATATTTGGCCATGGTTCGTCTTTATGCACGTGCGTGGAACAGCAAGGATCCTGACCAAGCATCTGGATTCCGTGTACCGCCACAAAGTGACTTATGGCCAGCTCTCCGCATACGACCACACAGCTGGGCAGCTGGGGCCCACGACGGACGTGATCTACTGCACGACATACAGGCCGGACTTTTACCGCTCGTTTGGGAATTTTCCAGGGGACAAGGGTTACGGTGCCGCTGAATTTCAGGAACGATTCGGTGGAGGTGTCGAGGGCGCAGGCGATGTGGGCAGTGAGGTGGGTAGAGGGGTGGGAGGAGCAGGTGTGGGCATTTGAGGGTGGGTGCCAGTCCTTCCTTCCGTCCTCACACTACGCTTGATTGATCTGACATAGCATGGCAGGCTCTCAAACTACCGCGTCCTGCAAGAGCTCACGATCTCGTGGTGCCCCGAGCGCGAAGAACACGGCTACCTGCTCACACCGCTCTTCAAGTGCAGTACCAACCCGCGCGTCGTGACCGCGCACTGCTGGACCGCCGTCGACGTCGTCGAGCGCATGAATAAGCCGACCGGTGTGTTGCGTGCGTCCCGATTTGGAGGACATGCTGTGTGACTTGGATGTAATGCAGAATGCTTCTACAACAAGGACGGCAACTGGTACTACGCGGGCGTGTACAAGGTGTTCCGGCTCGAGGACCTCATGACGAAGGAGTGGGAGGCGCTTTCTGCCAAGGTACGTCGTTGCGCCCCCTTCCTCCCTCCTCCTTCGTCCCTTCTTGCTCTCCTCCCCCTGCTCCCTCTCTTTGAAGCTCATAGTCTGCATCCCACCTGGCTTGCGCTGCCGCCGCCGCCACCGCCGAGGTCCTTTCCATGAAAGACGTGGACCAGGCATCGGGGCGCGATCTCCGAGCACCGCACCTCCGCATCCAGTCTGAGGCTGAGATGGAGGAGCAGCGCCGAGCGTCGTTGTTTGCGTCCTCTGGTGCGAATGCCGTTCCGCTACAATCGAGCGCGAATGATGCGCCTATTCGGTCGATGAAGCGGTTGACCTCCCCAGAGCGGTGGGAGATCAAGCAGCTCATTTCCTCAGGTGCATTAGACGCCTCGGAGTACCCCGAGCTCGATGAAGATTTCAATAACCCGATGACACACGCCGAAGTCGAGGAGGAGCTCGATGTCGAAGTGCGTGAGGACGAGCCGCCGTTCCTCGCTGGCCAGACGAAGCGCACGCTGGACCTCAGTCCAGTGAAGATCGTCAAAGCTCCCGACGGGTCGATGAATCGGGCTGCCCTCGGTGGCGCTGCTCTCGCACGAGAGCGGCATGAGCTGCGGCAGCACGAAGCTAACGAGGAGGCGGACTCGGAAGCGCGCGACTTCACTCAGCCTTGGCTCGATCCCATGTCGACGGAGGCGGATAAAATGTTCGCCCAGGACTTGCGAGGGAACTTGAAGGGGCAGAAGGCCGGCCAGGTACCGAAGTGGAAGGAGTCGATGTTCAACAAGGCTACAGCATTTGGCGAAATCACCAGCTTGAGCATTCAAGAACAGCGCCAGAGTCTCCCGATTTACAAGCTTCGGGACCCGTTGCTGAAAGCCATCTCTGAGGTATGTTTCCTTACCCTCTATCTATCGCTCGCGCAACTCACATCCATTGCAGCATCAAGTGCTCATTGTCATCGGTGACACTGGGTCGGGGAAGACCACTCAAATGGTGCAATACCTCGCCGAAGCCGGGTACGCTGACCATGGTCGAATTGGCTGCACTCAGCCCCGTTGTGTGGCGGCCATGTCCGTAGCAAAGTGTGTGTCTGAGGAAGTGGGCTGCCGGCTGGGACAAGAGGTCGGGTACACGATTCGTTTCGAGGACTGCATGAGTCCGGAGACGCGAATCAAATACATGACGGACGGTATGGTCCAGCGAGAGTGCTTGATCGACCCGCTGTGCAGTAGCTACTCTGTTATCATGTTGGACGAGGCGCACGAGCGTACAATCGCGACTGATGTTTTGTTCGGTCTTTTGAAAAGTACGTCGATTTATAGGCTAGCTTCGCTGCGATGCTAACTTTTTTCGCAGAAACCGTGAAACGCCGTCCTGACCTCAAGCTCATTGTTACATTGGCGACCCTAGATGCCGAAAAGTTTTCCAAGTACTTCCTCGAATGCCCCATCTTCACTATCCCTGGTCGAACATATCCCGTTGAGATCTTGTACACCAAGGATCCCGAGTCGGACTACCTCGACGCCTCCCTCATCACCGTCATGCAAATTCATCTCTCCGAACCCCCCGGCGACATCCTGCTCTTCCTCACCGGCCAGGAGGAAATCGACACTGCCTGCGAGATCCTCTTCGAGCGCATGAAAGCCCTAGGACCTAAAGTCCCTGAGCTGATCATCCTGCCCATCTACTCCGCCCTCCCCTCAGAAGTCCAGTCCCGCATATTCGAACCGACCCCTCCCGGCGCACGGAAAGTGGTCATCGCGACAAACGTTCCCGAGACGAGTCTCACCATCGCGGGCATCTACTACGTGATCGACCCGGGCTTCGTGAAGCAGAGTGCGTACGGCCCGTGCCTGGCGATGGACTCGCTCGTCGTCATGCCCATCTCGCAGGCGCAGGCGCGGCAGCGCGCGGGGCGTGCGGGGCGCACCGGGCCCGGGAAGTGCTACTGCCTCTACACGGAAGCCGCGTTCCGCAACGAGATGTTGCCGAACTCCATCCTCGAAATCCAGCCCACGAATCTGTCGTCGACGATCCTGCAGCTCAAGGCGATGGGGATCAACGACCTGCTGAGCTTCGACTTTATGGACCCGCCACCGGCGCAGACGATGTTGACTGCGCTGGAGTCGCTCTATGCGCTGTCGGCGCTCGATGACGAGGGCCTATTGACGCGCCTGGGGTGCAAGATGGTGGATTTCCCGATGGACCCGTCGCAGGCGAAGATGCTGATCGCCTCAGTCGACCTCGGTGGGGGGAGTGCAGGCTGGGGGTGGGAACCGCAAGGGGGAGAAGTGAGCGAACAGCAGGGCCGCGCTGCATTGGACTAAAACGGCCCCGCAGCCCCACGCGCTGCACCACCCCAACCACCTCCACGCCCAAGTGCCCCCATCTCCCCTAATCACACCAACTCGGGCTCAGGTGCCAGCTCAGAAGCTGCCGACCCAGGCGCGAGCAACTACAGCGGGGGGTAGTGTCGCCATTGCTGTTGTCCCCTCGCCACCACCGGCACCGCTACGCACGCGCACGCAGGTGGGATGTATGGGTTCGGCCAGCAGCTTCAGGGGCAAAGTGGGATGGGAATGGGGTGGGGTACACGGCCACCTCCAGGTCCACGAGCGCCGCGTGCCCCTTGTACACCCACCGCCCTTCCTCCCCCGCGCCCGTGCTCGCGTGCCGCCGCTTCATGCGCGATACGGGGTGGTGGTATGTGGACTTGCACAGCAAGGGTGTGGGCGACGGGAGGGGCAGGACGCTGCGTGACGCGTTGGTGTTGGCGCCGGCACTGGGAGACGTGCCCTCCCCGCCCTCGCTGGTGTTGCGCAAAAGCAGCAGCTCCACCTCGCTCTTGCTCCACGAGCGCGCCATCAGCGGCCTCACGGGCCACTCCGGCATCTCAAATCTGCATGAGATGATTTGTATCCTACCGTATAGCCCCCTGCGCCTGCCCTTCGTTTATCGTTTAGCATCCCGTTCTCCTTTATCGTGCCACCGTCTTTCTTGGGTCCCGAGTTTATATTGCATTATTGTCTGTACGGCTAGTTAGTTATCTTCAAACTATTATATTGAATCAAATTTTTTGGCACCAGTGTGCAGAACTGATTGAGGATGTATTTGTCTGCCTGTGCAACACCCGCCCAGCCGTCAAATCAGCGAGGTCAGACAGACTACACAGAACTACACAGAACTACACAGTTGGCCCCCAAATACAGCGAGGTACATATAAAAGCCCAAATACGGGCAACTACGGAGATGAAGCTGAAATACGGGCAACTACATAGATTGACCTCAAATACGGTCCACTACGTAAGCACCCTGGAAATACACAGCTCTACGTAACTCTACGTAAGAAGCCTTCCAAATACAGCGAATACAGGCGAATACGGTAAATACGGCAAAAACCAGGATTTGCTGATGCGGCAAGTGCCAAGCAAAGCCAAAGAGCGGGACAGTCGGACCGGTGGTTGTTTCCGACTCTCATCTCGCTCTTCCCTTGACTCTCCTCTGCCCATCTCCGGAACGCTTACTGCTCTAGAGCTGATCCTTACGATATTCATTCCAATTGCACGAACGTTACTCTCGTGCTAGCGGTGCGATGCAACCAGCGACGATTCTATTCACTCAGCGGTGAGCGCCTTCACTGCCGTGGATGTAGACGCCTCATCAGAAATGTCGGGTAGCCAACAAGAGAACGATACCCAGCTGCTGGTAAAACTCGACCCATGTTTTATAATATCAAGTGCATCCGATAGCCTGGCACGTCTCTCTTTTCATCGGTCTTGGACTCGAAGTCTCGGGATGCGGGGATTTCAAGTTCTGCGCATTCAGCTAATCGATTTTGCGCCTGTATGATCCAGCTCACCCATTACGAGGCGTGAATTCCCAGAGACTGAACCCGCGTCAACAATTCGCATCTACGCATCCGCATTCATTTGCGCCGGCATTTATACGCCTGTACAACTAGTACTGTCCCCTGTCTTTCTTCATTTCTTTTTCCTCTTCCAACTTCCTCCACTAATGACTCCTCGACGCCATTTAAAAACAGTCGATTTCCACACCAGAAGTTCAGGCTATCCTCATTATTTCTTACATGTTGAGTGCCACTATTTTTCGTCCTCCCGCGCTGCGCTTCAGGAGCCCCGGATCACCGCGCACGATAAGGTCGTCCAACTTCTCGCGCACTCGGTTTTGGTCCCAAATCCGATTCGATTCGCGTACCCCGTGGCTGCAAGTTTATCTCAGATCCCCAAGCAAGAGTCTGTCTTGACATCGCATCAGTGAGCAGGGGCGAGGCAAGGATCAAAAAACCCTTTTCTCGACGATCGAATTGGTGCTATACCCTTCCTTTCTTCGTGTCTGTTATTGTCTTTTGGATTTGAACTCGACGCGGTCCACAAGTGCTCGTACAGGAATGGAAATCTAACCGGTACGCTCCGGATCCGTCCTATCCGTTCGTCCCCTTCTTTTCTTTCTTTCTGGTAAGTTGTGAACTTACCTCCCATGCTTTTTTACTCGTTTGTTGTTTTGTTGCTTTGACATTGCGGCGGCGCCCCGCGTGAATCACTCACGATGTACTAGATATCTCTACAACAAGTCGAAAAGAATCCCTTTACGGTTTCCTCTTTGCTCGGTTTCCTAGCGATTCGCCGCACAGCCTCGGATCGACCGGACAATTCCAGCTATCTTGGGGATGCATCGTTTTAAAGTGAATTTTAACTCAAACCTATTTTCCCGCTGTGATTCCGGGGGCGTCGTTTGACTGGGAAATATATATACATACTTGCCAAAGTAAGTTTGTTCAACGGCGCCTCTTGTACATCAACTAATTTCGAAGCGGCGTTGATCTGATACGCTACACACCCGTATATGCCCTAGGGTTCTAAATTCAAGACTCGGAACCGCCAGTGATTCTCTGGACCGCGCTGGATCGCACTTTGGCGGTTTTCAACTGAGCTCAAAGTTGGAGCGGGAAAATTGGATCAGCTCAACTCAATGTCAGAGAAATTCAACGGTGTCTGTTGGTTTTTCATCCTGTGCATCCGGTGCTAATCTCGTATGGCCGTTCACCCGTGTCTGCGATGCGCGACTGATTTTATAGCACGGCAGAACCGCCAGTGTTCCTCGGGAACACATTGGATCGCGCTTCGACGAATCCAACCGAACTTGGACTTTCCAATCGAGTCAGTTCAACTCGACCTCGTACAAGTGCGGAGTGGATGAGAACATTTGCTGGATTCGTACAGTGGTGCGTGTATCGTTTATTTTTGAATGTGGTGTTGAATATTTTAGTGTGCAACTTATACCACTTCGAAATATTCGGTCAGCTTGGCTCAGTTGAACATGCATTCCTTGGACTATTTTCTGAATCGGTGCTAGCACTCCACCACTGGTTTGCACCAGATCAGCCTACTCACTCACACCCTGCTTCTCAACGACATTTGGTACGTATATTGTCATTCACATGTGTGGGATCGGCACTTTGGAACCGTCGTGTCAATACATATTCTGGGGGACACAAGTTTCAGTTTTCAGTGGGATACACTGTTCAACTCGGGACAAGCTTTAAGGTTATCTTATGTAAGAGGGTCAAGGTTCAAATTTTTTTTTGCCCTTTTTCTTTTGCTTTTTCAAATTTGCTCTTCCAATGCTAGCACTTGATATCAATCTGCGTGGTTGTATTATAATCCATCCGAGGCTCGGAGAAGCACAGATCGAGCAAGTCAACAATTCGGGTTGAACAATTCAACACATTCAACTGTACTAAACTTCAGAGTTAGTTCTTCTCTATTTATCGGTGAAATTCGCGCCATTCAACTGTACAAAATGAATGTATTGTATGCAGGACCATCAGGTGAATAATTGACGTCGACCGGAGATTCTATACAGCTTGAAGGCATCGCGGTACTGTGAAGCTCACTCAAAATCATTGCACAACTCCCCCCTCAAATCCAGACCCAGAAAGCCCGGTAGCGCACACCTCGCACCCACACCTACTAGAGTAGTCTCTAGCAGATTCAGCGGGACCCCCGTTCGACTCGGCCCTCGAGCTCGGGTCAGGCTGTACCCATTTACGCCTCATATTTTTCTGTCGGTCCTTCAACATCCCGTTCTCCACTACCTTGGGTCGCACCTACCGCACACCCCAATTGATCCCTCATTCGATTGGGACCATCCTCACGCTCCACTCTCATCCCCTCCACCCAAACTCATGCACCAGTCGATACAATAAATTCCGTTTTCATTCCGCGTCATCCTCCCCATTCCTTCCTTCTCCCTCCTCCGCTTCCTTCCCTTGCTTCCTAAAATATGACAAACTCCCTCCTTCCATCCAACGAATATAATAAGAGACTATGTACTCAGCTAACTAAAAACTACTGATACGGGGATGAGGGATAGATGATATACTTGATACGTAAAGATATATTTTTCTTGAGCAGACGGAAGACAAAGAAGGGGACGAGAAGAGAAAGAAGAGATCGTGGGTGGGTCTTGATGAGCGAGCGAGGATGGAGACAGTATTCCGAGACGGGCGACAAGGCGGAGCAGAGGCGGGAGACGGCGCTTCGTGACGTAGCTACTAGCAAGCGAACGCGGAGGTCACCGCTTCCGCTTCTCCCCCACCTGCTCGCCCTCCCTCCCGCCCTCCCGCTCCTCCTCCCTCGTATACGGCGCCGGCGTCGCCTCCCGCTCGTACGAATACGGGACGGGCGTCTGCGGCTCCTCCCCTCCCCCTCGCTCTCGTAGTACGCAAGCGGCGCGCCGACGTGGACGTCGACGCTGAGCGCAGGCGGCGTACGAGGTGCAAGCAGCTCGGAGCACCAGGGTACGGGCGTCGGCAGCTCCTCGTCCCCCTCCTCCTCCCGGTCATCCACAATGGGCATCTCCCCGTCCTCATCGTCCTCCTCCCCATCCCCCTCCTCATCATCGTTGTCGTCTTCGTCCACCCAAGCGTCTTCATCATCCCTCCTCCGGCCCATCGACGCACACCAAAGGAGGGAGAGGAACCCGTATCGGAGACAATACCGAGGTGGACGGGGTGTGTGGAGGATGCAGAAGCGGAGGAAAGGGAGA
This sequence comes from Mycena olivaceomarginata, assembly GCA_029378375.1. NCBI lineage: Eukaryota > Fungi > Basidiomycota > Agaricomycetes > Agaricales > Mycenaceae > Mycena > Mycena olivaceomarginata. The sequence goes on along the minus strand of JARKIC010000985.1, from coordinate 106,959 downwards.
ATGGAAACAGCCACTTCACAGGCTCCGCCGCTTCCCCTCGCACTTGATCTCGGCTTCCCTCCAGGCGCGGGGCCCGTGCGCACGGGCACAGGTGGTGACGGGATCGAGCTCCTCATCGGCGGCGGTGTGTCGAGGCCCAGGTCGGTATTAGTGTGGGGGTGGGCGCGGGCGCAGATGCGTATCGGTTGGGTGACATCGGGAAGGCGACGGCGTGTGTGGAGTGCGTGGAAAGGGAAGATGAGGTGTAGGATGTGGGGGAGGAGTACGACGGCCACCGCACGCAGATCGTGTCGTCCTTCCCAAAGGACGCGAGGTGTGCGTTTGTCAGTACGGCGAACGCCTCGGGGGCGGGAACGGAGGGCTGTTGCTGCGCCGGCGCGGGGTACGAGTAGGAGTGATGCGCCGGGAGGGGGTACGCAGGCGGGGATCGGGTCTCGCGTCAGCGAGTGCAGGCAGGGTGAGCGCGCGGCCTGAGACGTGGCAGCGAGGCGGGGCAGGAGGACTACGGAGGCGCACGTCAGTCCGAGTACGCCAGATGAAACAGGGCGCAAAAAGAATTGGAATTGGATCGCGGCCATAGCTCAGGATGTGGACCGTGGATCAACGAAGAGATAGAAATGGTGACGCACACTGTACAGCCGGCCGATGAAGCGCATCCCGTCGAGGTCGCTCCACTCGAACTTGACGCTCCGGAAAGAGAGGAAGAGCGAGAGGCGTTGTCCCTGCCAGGCGAAGTCTTAGCAGGGAGTGGCACAGAACGAATAGACTCAGACGCACATTGGAGCGCCTCGGCGTCCTCCAATCACTGCTCGTTCTCGAGCTCCATAACGCACTGTTTGCGCTGTGCGGCGCGCGAGGGCGTGGGCTTGGCGGCAGGGGGGCGCATCGTCGTTGTTACCATTCTTCTATACAAGTTCTTCTACGTGTAGCAGCCGCTGCTTGCGCTTCCACACCTTCTTTGCACATCTCCGAATGAAACAAGGAGCGGAGCCGCGGCACGCAGAACGTCATCCCAACAGTTTCTTGAGGATTTGTAGAACAGTCCGCAGAGGAGGGATTCGAAGGTCAGCACTGGCAGGAGTGGATTGACTCGGAGACTTGATTGAGTTCAGACACTTGAGATAAATCTTGTACGCAGGCAGAAGTCAACAGCAAACGGCAGACATATTTGGCCAGTTTTCCCGGACGCACGCTTGAGTAGAATTTGACGGAGAGCAGACATGGAAGAGCACAAGACGCGCAGAGACTGGCTGTTGCCAACCAGAGCCAAACAGCGGGTTGATCGGACTCGCTGCTCCCTTCTCTCTCATCCTCTACTCATCCTCCTCAAGTTCGTCGACGCTGCTGGTATTCCCGCCCTTCCTTTTCGAACTCCTTTTTGCTCCTCTCGAGCACATTTATCCAAGACTTCAATTGCGCAAATTGCAATCTGGCATTTTCCGATATCACCTACTACCGGCGCACCACCGCGGAGGCTGCACCCCGGGCGGGCGACCAGCGGCTCTCACATCTGGTGTCTAATTCCGCCGCAGGTTATTTTTCGCTGGATTATTTTCCGTCTGCAAGCTGTAATGCTAGGATTCGGCACTCTACCTGTACTCGATTCAAGATCAGAACGAGCTGACAATGGTCAGCTCCCGGCCGGCCCATCTTCCCAGACCTTCTCTCTGGCAGGTGAACATCTGGACTACATTCGTAACCCGACACCGAGGATCTGGAATTCGGCGGTCCGATATTCCATTTGAAGTCTAATCCACCCGGCTCGCTCTCCAGATCCGCCCACTTTGCCTTCAGTATCACGATTTACTAGAATGCATTACACTCGCACCAACACAAAGACTGGATCCGAATGACATCCACATCCGCATTGACTCTGTGCCCGTGTTGTTGTAGCCGACCCTGTTCAGGTTCGCTATAATGCATTTCTCCTGGCTCGAGTACAGTGCCATGATCATCTCACACGTTTGGCCGCAGCATGGCCACATAATCAATGTGTTGGTATTTGCTGATCCGCTGCATCCACTATCGCGGCGGCGCTCGATCTAGCGTCAAGCCGCTACATTCTCTATTTTCTACCCGTTGGGATCCTGAGCCTCGGATTACCTCTTGCTAGACTCGTAGTGACTTATAGTCCTGGTTTCGTCGATACTTGCCATTTTCAGCAGCGCCTTCTGCGTTCTTATCCTGTGCACCGACCGTTTACCAGAACGGCGCTAATCTGACTCGCGATCTACACACCTACGCGCGGCTCTTTTCGTGGCAACTTCGACGAGCGCCAAACATTTTCAACTACATATTGATTCACGGTGAGTTGAATGGTCTTTTGGGGCAGCTCACAATTCAACTGGCGCAATCTCCAGGCTTGTGGATCCGCCGCCCCACCGACGATGGAGGGCAAGTTGAACTCGGTCCCCTGTTTCGGCCAATAATAATGGAGAATCGCAGGGACACCGATTGACTGGGAAATACTCACTGGGTTTGGTCAACGACGCCTCGTGTATTCTCATGCCTGCTGTGTGCACATTGACTCGGCTATTTTCAGGAACGGCGTTAATCTGGCTAGTGACAAGCGGCTCATACTCGCTGCTGCACAACTCCACCACGTACTTATTTTATTTATTCACACTGGGTTTACAGCGAGTCGAGTGAAGGCCTTGTCGTATTCGTTGTCCAATCTGGGCTGTTCAATTTGGAATCATCTGTCCTCAAATGTTCGAGGCCTGCACAAACGAGTGGCTGGTTGGTGGCGTCTTTCCCACTGCGCATTCTTTTGCTGTGCGTAGAGCTGTGGTGCCTGAACATTAATACAATGTGTTTTCCCACACTCCACTTCTCACCGAAGCGCCGGAATTCTCGATTGAGTTCGGTGCATAAATGAAGCATCCTTATGTCTTGCTTCCAACCCAAGATGTGCAAGTGAATCCGTTGATATATGGCTAACATGCTGCAGTGTTCTTTGCTCTCAAGTCAGCCTCAAGCCGGGAATTTGAACCGAATCTTCACTACAGCTATACAATAGTAACTGCAAGTTTCTGATCTCGGGAGTTGTACTACAGCAAGGTGGATGTCAACCAAGAATAACGCTCGCATCTCGGGAGCGGTAACACGAGTGAAGAGCTGTATGCATGCTGTGTCCCTTGGCTTGGCTGCATTCACACTGTGTCCCCTGAACTCGTCTTCCTCTTCCCGATACTACACTCATCACCCAGTCCCTCTGCTCGAGAATGTCCTCAAGCCAAGCACTCACCCGTTGGACACCGCCTTGGACACCACCTACTACCGACGGAGCCGTAATGGTGCACGAGAACTCGCGCCCCGAAGGAGGAAAATGGGCTCTGTTTCTCAATGCTTTTCTCTCGCCATCGCCAGGCCGCACCTTGGATCAGGTGTATACCGCTGCGGGCAAGGTCTTGGAAACCCAGGCGAACCGTGTTGCATATAAATTAGGCCTCGGTCCTCATGTCATTGCGCGGAAGATTAAATCCTACTTTGGAGATGCCGAACAAAGGGTGCAACCACTGGAGCTTCTTCGAGCAACAGCCCCGCCAAAGCTCAAGAAGTTGTGCTCGAAACTCGTGAAATATAGCTTGCCGTGAGTCCATCGTGTTTTTCCTTTGCATACAACACCCACCGATATTCAACAGCACCGAATCCGCAAATACACAATGTCAAGCGTTCAAGGAAATTGTAGATCTGGTTACCTTGTTTCCTGGTCTGCGGGTTCTTTTTCTCCAGACCAAAGTGTTGGACAACACAACATTGCTAGATGCTATGTCTGAGCTTTGGAGCCGGCCCACTGGCCCTCCTGACCAGGAATGGATGTTCTGGCAAAAATTGGCCGAAACATGCTTGTCAGATACCATGATTTCGGCCATATTGGAAAGGAGATCAGTTTCTGACTCAACCACCTGCTCGGAAGAGGGCCTCAGTGTAATTGAATCTCTGTTGGTTGGGCAGAATTGTGCGTGAGTACTAGCTGAGCTCTGAGCCAACCTCACTCTAATTCAAAATTAGTGGAACTTTAACATATGCTAGTGCACTCTGCATCCGATATTTGGCTGGGTTCTTGATTTACCAGGGTTTTGGCAGAATTTAGGATCTGCACACAGCCAGGTTGCAGACAAGTTGTGTTGTCGAATGGTCCAGGTGCTGAAGGACATTGGGGTGGATATCCCTACCTTGGGTCTCATTGAGGAAGCACCAGTTGACTATGATGGTGTGGACCTTCTTGCCACTGCACTCCTTGGTGGTCTTTCATCCTGGTTCCACAAACTTGATCGGGATGACTGGGCCATGCAACCATGGTACAAAACCTTCACCCAAGTTCTTCAGCTGTTGTGGGAGTGAGTGCCATTTTGTTCACTCACCTATGTATCTTATGTGAGTTTGCCAAGGCCACGAGCTGGAGAACTGTTACCAAATTCATCTGCCTCTGCCACCAGCCTCTTTGAGGATATGCTGCCCACTACCTATCAAGACCGGGTCCTGAATGTGATGGTTGATAAGTAAGAGATTTCTTTGTCCATTGCTTGTTGTATTGAAAAATGTATGACAGCCAGAACCATACTGTCCTAACAGAACAATCCACCCATGCTGCCAATCACTCAATGGATAACCTGTCAGCACACAGCATTGTCAGTGATCTGGAGGAGGAAAATTCGGGACAGAGCATTGAGTCTCTGGATGATTCACAAAGTCAAACTGCTGATCTTGACTCTGAGGAAGTGCCTCCAGAGGAAGACACAGCAGCTGAAAATTCGGACTCCTCAGAAGAGGATGATGCTGTTTCTTATATCACTGGATATGAGCAACAATTTAGCATGGCTTCTGAGCATGGTGATGTGCTTGAAGATTTGGTGAGTGGACAGAGAAATTGGTTGGAGAGCTACCTCTAACCAATCTTAGATCAATGGGACCACAGGGATACCTAGAATTTCTGGAACCCAAAGTGTACTGGCTTCAACTCCCTACCCATCTCCAGAAGCTCAGCGCAAAGACCTTGAGGAGCGGAAACTCATACTGTTCAATAAGCAAAGAGATCTCGGGGACAATCATCCAGAGACCTTGGAGGCAATGGGAAATCTTGCTTCACTACATCATAACCTTGGCGAGTTTAGCCTCAGCAAGAGACCTGTGGGTTACAGTGCTTGAGACCTATCAGATTCTTCAAGGGGAAGATTACCCACGTACTCTGCAGGCAATGTGTGATTTGGGCGGAACATATGGTGCACTGGGTCAGTTCAAACAAGCACAGGAAGTGATGGAGTCGGCACTGGACAAGCAGAGAAAGGTTCTAGGTGAAAACCACCCTGAGACTGCAAGGACTCTGGAATCTTTAGCAATAATATACCAGGGCCTAGGCCAATTCAACAAGGCCCAGGAACTTGCAATATCAGCAGTGGAGAAGCAGAGCCAACTTCTGGGAGAAGATCATCCAGACACTCTGTGGTCCATACACACTCTGGCAGATATCTACTGTGAACTAGGCCAGTTCACAGAGGCAGACCATCAATATCACATTGTTGTGAACAAGCGTATCAGGATTCTGGGAGAGAACCATCCTATCACACTACAAGCTATGGAAGGTTTGGGAAGCACATGCCTTGCCTCAGGCCGGCTCAAGAAGGCAGAGGGGCTCCTGACTGTTGTTTTTGACAAATGGAAGAGAGTTCTCGGGGAAGAGCATCCTGATACCTTACGAACCATGGGTTACCTGGCAAGAACATACCGATACTTGGGCCAGGTCAGTGTTGCAGAGGAGCTGGCAATTGTAGCTCTAGAGAAGCGTCAAAAAGTTTGTGGTGAAAACAATCCCACTACCCTGTGGATAATGGGTGAACTTGCATTGATATTTCAGCAGCAAGGTTGGCTGGAACGTGCAGAAGAACTTCTAATTATTGTTCTTGAGAAGCGGAGGAAAAAATTTGGTGATGATCATCCTCACACCGGATGGACTATGGAGGAACTTGAAAACTTATACCGAAGGATGGGTGAACTTCAAGCTGCCCAGGGATTGGAAAGACTCATCGGAGGTCAAGCAGTCTAGCTTACATTTTGATGTCTGAGTAGAACACTATAATACCAGTTTCAATTTCTTCCTATTTACTATCCTGCCCCACTACCCATGGTTCTCATCTTGATTGCAGGACCTTGGGTTATGAGTTGGGTGTGAAATCCATCTACTGTTGAAAATTTTCTTTTCTTTGCGGCTTTGTTCACCTATGTCATTGTTTGACATCCAATGCTTGTCCAATGTCTCGCCTTCAATGCTCGGCTTTATCTCAATTTCCGCCGAGGAGCTAACATGGCCTTGCATTAGTCATTAATTGTGCAAGTTGAACCAACTGATATGAACCAAGCTTCAAACTAGTGCGGGGGTTGTATTCTTCTTTCCCTTCCCCTTCCCCTTCCCCTTCCTTCCTTCCTTTATTTTTGGCCCTTCATCTCTCTATCTCCATATCGCCATTGTACAAAGGTGACCTTTGTACTCCACATTTTACTGAGTGCACGGTATTCACTGATGTTGAACCACAATGTGATAGAACTAATTCTCATTCACATGTGTGCGCCAGTGTGGCATCATTGGCACTTTAGAGCAGTTATGCTGTGTCAATACATATTCTGGGGGATGCAAATTTCAGTGGGATACACTGTCCAACTCGGGACAAAGCTTCAAGATTAAGATGGTGAGAGTCATTTTTTTTTCGCTCTTAAGACTTCTTTTTGCTTTTCAAATTTGCCCTCCCAATGCTAGCACTTAGTATCAACAGTATCAATCTACGTGGTTATAATCCATTCGAGGCATGGAGAAGCGCAGATTCGAGCAAGCGAATAATTGAACACATTCAACTATGGGAAAAAAATTGAAACGGCCCGCACTTGGCTTTATCCCACTGCCAACCCCGGGCAGGTTTCAAGTCAAGGGAACTTCAAAAGTTGTATTTCTTCTCCATTTATCGATGCCGCAGTCCCATCTTTTTATCCCTCACGCCATGCAACTTTTGGTTAGTCCAATTCCAATTTTGTCCCTATAAAATGTACTGTAGTATGTACATTGGCGCGAGGCCATGGGGTGAATAATTGATCGCAGATTCAACGCAGGTCGAAGGCATCGCGGTAATATGAGGTTTGAACCCCACTTGAAATCATTGTAAAAATACCGCCCCTGGACCTTCCCCACATGAAGCCCGGTAGCGGATGGCCCACGCCCACACTTACTATCAGATCGGCTCGCATTATAAGTATACCAGTGCGACCCCGTTCGACTTGGGTCAGGCTGTACCCATTCCCGCCTGATTTTTTTTTTTTTCGGTCCTTCAACACCCTGTCCTCCACCACCTCGTCTTGCCTTTATTGCCTCGGCCGCACCCGCCGTGCGTTTCACCCCTCCTCCCTTCCTCGTCTCCTCACTCCCTTCCTCACCCTCTTGCACGGCGCAACACACCCAATCTCACACAATACAATAATTCCATTTTAGTTACCACTCCTTCCTCCCGCTGCTACAACATTACAAACTCCACCAATCTTGCCAACGAATACAATAATACGACACTAACTATGTACTTAACTAACTAAAGACTAAAACTGCTTGATATGAGGATAAGGAGAGATGATATAGACAATATACTAGATACCGAAAGAGAGAGAATTTTAATTTTTGGTCATACGCAAGAGATAAGAAAGGTGAAGGAGAGAGAGAAGGAGGTAGGGATCGTGAGCGGTCGTGCCGAGCGAGCGAACGAGGATGGATACAGTATTCCGAGACAGAGACAGATGAGGACTCCGGGAAAGCAGACAGCGCGTCGTGATGTACGTGGCGGTAGCAAGCGACGTGGTGGTCACCGCTTCTGCTTCCCGCCCACCTGCTCTCCTTCCCTCTCCCTCTCCCGCTCCGCCTCCAAGTAGGGCGGCGGCGTCGCCTCCCGTTCATACGAATACGGGACGGGCGTCTGCGCTCCTCCCCCTCCCCCTCGCTCTCGTAATACGCGGGCGGCGCACAAACGTGGACATTGACGCTGCTTGCAGTGCAAGCAGCTCGGAGCGCCACGGTACGGGCGTCGGCAGCTCTTCGTCCCCATCTGGTGCATGGTCCCAGTCGTCCACGACCGTCATCTCCCCCCTCGTCATCGTCGTTGTCGTTGTCGTCGTTGTCCGCGTCGACCCACGCATCCTCATCGTCCTCCTCCGGCGCGTCCCCGTCAACGGAAACGAGCGGCGGGCGCGGCACCTGGATTGGACGCGGTGTCGTCGTTGACGTCGCCGATGCAGACGAGGCAGAGGAGAGGGAGAAAGGAAACAATCCTTTCACGGGACTCCGCCCCTTCTCCCTCGCGCTCCACCTCGGCTTCCCACCCAACGTCGGCGACGTGCGCAGGCAGGGACGACATGCTCGACACCATAAACGGCATCCCAGAGCGTCGAGGTGTACGTCGGCGTGGGCGTGGGCGCGGAGGCGTATCGGTGCGGCGACACGGGGAACGCCACAGCGTGTGTGGAGTGTGTGGAGGCGGGGAGGAATAGGACAGTGAAGAAGAGATATGTGGTCTGTATATAGACCGAGGGAGGCCAAGGTCGTGCAGGCGACGCCGCCGAGCCGTACAGAATAAAATGTGACGGCGGGTGCAATGGGATCGAACCAAGCTTAAAATAGTGAGCAGTACAAATGTAATGGGACACTTAGCTCAATGGTTTTGAATTGACTCGGATTTTCTCGTAGATGCTCAGAAAGATCGTGTATAAGTTGTGGGTGGTGGTGGTAAGACGGAAGTGAAGAACAAAGAACCGATGCCGTAAGATGTCCACAAATAAATACGCTGAGTCAAACCAGATATGTAAGAGTGGCCATAGTTGAAAAAACCGAAGCTAGGAGGGAAACCTTCGCCCAGCAGTCCAGGTACTACGCAAAGACGTATAGGGAGATATTCGCTGCCCCGCTCAGCGCCGAATGTGGGTGACCAGACCACTTCGGAATCGATCCCCGGCGTAGCCCGAGATGCCCAAGCTCCGGTTCGGCTCTTCGCGTTGGCAGTACATACGAGGTAAAGTAAAGAGTCTGGAGAAAATGAAATATATAAGTCAGTAGTTGTAAATAAGCATGAAGGAGCGTGTGTGAGAACAAAATGAAATCCGATCACAGTGTGCTGGAATATTTGGTTGGAAAGTGGAACTGGCACGGGACTCGAAGGCGACGTGTGGGACAGGTCGCACTTCCACAACGGCCCGCCGCACGCAGATGGTGTCGTCCTTCTCGAAGGACACGAGGTGTGCGTTGGTGAGGAGGGCGAAGGCCTCTGATGCCGCCGCAGGCGGGGGTGAGGAGTAAGAGTGCGGAGGCGCTGCGCGCACGGGGTAGGAGTAGGAGTGTAGGAGTACAGATTGGCAGCAGGAGTGCGGGCGGGTGGATTGGGACCCGCGTGCCGGTGTAGAGCTGGGTTTGCGGGTGCAGGTAAGGGGAGCGGGCGGCCGACAGGGGCGGCGAGGCGGGGCGGGAAAGACTGCGGAGGCACGCGCGTCAGTTTGAGGACACGAAATGGGGTGCCAAAAAATTGGAATTGGATCGCGGCTCGTATGTGGACTGTAGATTAAAGAGATAGAAATGAATGACACACATTGCAGCAGCACTAACGCACGGAGTGCATCCCATCGAGATCGCTCCACTCAAGCTTGACACTCCGGAACGAGAGGAAGAGCGAGATGCGTTGTTCCTGCAAGGCGAGGGCACAGTTTTAGCGGGGTAGAGTGGCATAGAACGCAAATAGACAGACGCACGCCGGCGAACTTGAGCACCTCAGCGTCCTCCAGTCGGAGCTCATTCTCGAGCTTGAGCAGGCGCTGCTTCGCTGCACGGCGTGCGAGGGCGCGGGCTCGGCCATGGTCTCGTTGTTGCCATTCTTCTTCTCTATCCAAGTTGTTCTTCTACCTGTAGCAGTCGTTGCTTGCGCTTCCACATCTTCTTTGCACTTCGGATGAACAGCGGTTGCGATATTCTTTTACGAGCTTGAGTTAAGCGAGCAAAGTAAAGCAAAGCGGAACAGCAAATCGAGGTGCCAAGCAACACCAAAGAGCGGGCCAATCGGACTGGTGGTTGTTTCCGACTCTCATCTCGCTCTTCCCTCGAGTTGACTCTCCTCGCCCCGTTTCTGGAACCCTTGCTACTCTAGACAAGATTCATACCATATTCATTCCAATTGAGTGAACATTGCTCTCGTGCTAGCGGTGCGATGCAACCGGGGACGACTCATCCCCGGGAGTAGCGATGATTCTATTCACTGAGCGATGCATACATAGATGCCAGTAGAAATGCTGGGCGGCCAACAAAATAATGATACCCAGCTCCTCGTCAAACTCGACCCAGTTTTTATAACATCAACTGCATCCCAATGGCCCGGGATGTCTCTCTCTTGACGAGAGCGGTACATGCAGAAAACACGAGGCACACTTCATTTATTTTAGTAGCCGAAAACCGTCCGGCTGCATGTACCCAATGCATCATTTCAGCTGCATTGACCCGCACATTGACCTCGTGGAATATTTCATCCACTCAGCTCAACAGTGAAATAAAGGGGGCCGATTCAATGAAATCTACAAGACTCAATGTATTGTCTTTGTCCCTCACTCCTTCTCACGTAATACAGAAATGCGATGCCAGGACAAGCATGATGTACGAGTTTGTATGTGAATAGGAGCGATGAATCTGAATGGAGACGCTTGCACATGTCCATGGAAATAAACATCGCCGATTACCAAATGATTAAATGATAGGGCATAACTCAAGTTTTTGTCCACCGTCGGCGACTCGGCGTCTTCTCTAACTTCCACATCACTTTATTCCTTCCATGACAAGCCTCGTTTTACACAATCCTTTGCACCACTCAAATTTCTACTTCTCTGATGGAAAGGCCATTTTCAGGGTCTGTTCACTGACCACTTTCGCGTCGCAATATTAACTCCGCCCCTCAGCTCCATTCGACAGGGAAACTTTACAATCTTCATCCTGGCTTTCTTGCGAAACGGGCACAATTCTTCAAATCCTTGTTTTCCCTTCCTCGTACACCAGACTGTGCGCAAGAGCTGCTGTCTGAAGGGAAGGTTGATGATAATCCTATCAAGCTGCCGTACTGCATCTCGGAGATGGATTTTGACTCATTCCTAGCATACCTTTACACGGGGCCAAGGTGAGTGGAATTTCCCTGCAGTTGATGTAGCCAGGTGATAGTGATTTGACGATGTGATCAGTGTTCATCCAAAGACCATGGAGTTCCTGGTCTCGATCATGCGGATGTCAGCATTTTCGAGATGCAGGATGGCATCGAGCATGCCAAGGCAGAGATCACACGCCGCGGGAACTGCATCCACCCAGCTGTCAAGTTTGAGCTCGCACGGTGCTTCCATATTGATGAATGGATTGAACCGACATTCCGGCGCCTATTGGACATGTCTGTCGGTGACCTCAGCTTTTCCCAGGTCATACAAATCGGACACGTCGGGTATTTTTGGCTCACTCACACGAAAGCGAAGACTGCAGAACTTCGAGCATGTATTGCATTTGATGTGCCACCCATTGTTCACAGTGCGGATTGCAGCACCCGCTGGGAATGCGGGTATGCGTGGTCTCGGAAGTGGACAGAGAATGTCCGCAGCCTCATTCATCACCCGACCAGCCTGTAAGCTGCTTGAATCTCCTCCATCAGCTTTGCAACGTCCATATCACCGAACTATGTGATAAGTGTCAAGATTTGACGGTGACGTGGATCTGGGGAAAGGGGTTGTTGACAAAGGAGGAGGATTTGATCGAGGGAGCGATTACAGCTTTGCACAAGTTACAAGCGAATGAGCCACTTCGAGTTGTCATTCACAACACTCGCATTGTGTTGTCGTCTGACCTTTGAATTTTCGTACACTATCAACCCGCATTTGTTGTTAAGCTACCCCACATTTTAATCCATAGAATTTTTTCAGTGATGCCTTTTCTTTGCCCACAAGTCCCAGACTGCAACTTTGTTGTGTTTAATGATACCCCGTGACTGTGACTTGGACCTCACCATGTTGACGCCAAACTGAGGCAGATTCATGGGCAAATCAATTCCTCTAACAAAATGTTGCATCTGAAACTGAATCTATGGTTCTTCTTGTGCTCTATTCCTTTATTCACGGACATGTGCTCGCAGCCAACTTGGCGGGCATTTTGATCGGTGCATGCGGTCCGGCTAGCCCGTCCTTGGCGATGGATTTCCTTTTTGAAAGTTCATCACTCGTCTTGCTCGTGTTCGTTCAACACAACTACGGCCTTTTGACCTTCGCCGGGGCTATTCCCTGGCTGTCCTTGGATATAGGCTTTGATTTAAGCAATAACATTTTTGAGCCCAAATGTGTGTTGGGAAAAATTTCCGACCTCACATGTGTTGGGAATTTTTGAACTACTGAATGAGTGTTGGGAAATTTTCAATTCGTGCCAATGAATGTTGGGAAAATGGCCTCAAATTCCCATCTCATACTCAGCTGAAAAAAGGCCTATATGTGTTGGGAAAAGATGAAAAATTTGCTATGTGTGTCGGGAAAAAGTGATGTGTGTTGGGAAATAATAAAAGTGCATTTGGAACAGCATTGGAACGGCATAGGAGGCTCTAGCTGAATAGAAGTACAAAGCATGGACCACCTATGTGGTTTGAATTAGAGGTCATAAATCTTTGAAAAGCTTTTCCATGATACTGAAACATTGTCCGAATGTTGCATAAGTTAAGGTTGCCTCGCGTTGTCGGCGGGCCGGAGCCCGGACCGCGTTTGATCAGCTAATCACAAGATCGGCCCTCTGTAAATCAGACCCTATACACCCAATATTGGATGAAATATCATGAACAGGGGCTCAAATTAAAGCCCTGACCTGCCCCATGGATAAATGGTCAAAACACCCCAGGTTATCTGAAGGTAAAGTTGCCATTCGAGAATGTCACTGGAATCCATCTAAGTTTCATAGTTGAACCATGGCCAGATTCTTCAAACTTCAACTTCAAAAGAATTGTGAATATCCAGAGCTCCAAAACTCTTCAGTTGTAATTCAAGTGACTTCTGACAGGTATTATATCAGTAAACTGTGTGTATTCAGAATACTAGAACATGGATATTTGGATGGAACAGCAAAATTTGCTATTCTCCTCATATATGCAGTCAGGGATGTTGTTCTTAGAGGCCATTATATTGTATACACTCTCGTTCTGTTCATTGAGGTATTTGGAAACCATTTCTGACAGCCTCTGCTCTCTTAAAGACAAGAAGAGGGCATGTTGGAGGTGGTGTAGGGGGTGAAGTAAGTGTTTATTAGCTGAGTCAAAAGCATCCACCAAGTGGTTTGCAAGCTCGAAAAGTCCACTTGACCCTAAATACACTTGCTGGTTTGCCTTGGGGACCAATCTATGGGTCAGAGTAGACTAAAAATTTGAAAATGCTATTTGGTTGAAATATTGAAGTTAGGCTGGATAGAGTATATACATACTATGATCTTTCTGAGATACAATTGAGGCCTTAAATTTGTGTCTACAGTCTTGGAATCCCAATTTCAAGGGGGCCACAATAGGCAAAAAGTGCCAAGACACTCTTTGGCTGAACCATTGAACCATTTTAATCAGAACCAGAGCGTGGTGGGCCGTGGAGTGGCTCACTACTTCAAAGAAGTGGAAATTTGGTGATTTTGGCAATGTGTTGGCAAGTGACCCTAGAGCGCTGATAACAGAGACTGCTGGTGGAGTTGGCCACCATAATTCCAGTTCTCTTGAATGTGTTCCAGTGAATGGAAGGCTAAAAATGCAAAAAGGATAAATTAGTGTAAAATATGGAGTGGAGGTGGCCAGCAACACCACTTACAGTCACGGTGGAAATTGATGCACCACTTTTGGCGGTGATGGCATGCCAAACTGGTACATCAATTTCCGCTGTGACTGTATATACAGAAAAGTGCAGCCGAAGTGCTAAGGGTGTTTTGCAATTCACTGGCAAAGGTTCTGGCAAAATAAAATAACAGTTACCACAATGCAGGAGGTGCTGGAGGTGCTGGAGGCTGATAGAAATACTGCCATGGCCTATACTAGTGATCCACCCAGCAACACCACTTCACTTACTGTACTATTTCGATCAATTTGTGTTCAATTCAGAATTTTTGATACAATTAAAATTCAAAAGAAATCCGACAAATTGAAAAAAAAGTATTGCCACAATGAAAAAAAAAGTGGGTGTGACACGTGACAAAGAATTGAATGAAATAGTACAGTATATACAGAAAAGTGCAGCTAGGTGCTAAGGGTGTTTTCCAGCTCACTGGCAAAGGTTCTGGAAAAAAAAAAAAACTGTGGCCACAATGCAGGAGGTGCAGGAGGTGCTGGAGGTTGATTGAAACACTGTTATTGTCGTGACCGGAATGATACACTGCTTGGCAGCTGCAAAAAGACTCCTAAGGTTTGCTTGCATGCTTGTACCAGCCGAGATGCCCTCCAGATAGAAAAATCATCCTGATCGTAGGTGCCAGAGCTAGGTGGAACCTGGGGCCTCAGCAGAAGCACATTACAAATGAACAATACCATGAAGATACAAAGAAGGAAAAGTACTAGCTTGATGGCACCAATCAATGAGCTGGAAGGGAAAGAAGAAAAAAAACCACAATCAAGGTGTTAGAGGTGTTGGAGGCAGATCAGGTCACTTGCTCCTACATGTAGAGGTAAGTTGGGAGGGTTCAAAATGAAATACATTTAACAGAGATGGAATGCCCATTGAATCAATGCCAGCCAAGCAGCACAGGAAGAAGCAAGGTGCAGGAGCACCCGTGCTGATGGCTACATCTGAACTACAATGGTGGGAATATACCGGGAAATGCCGGGAATAAAGCAGGCAACAGCGGCCAACCACAGAGCACAATATACCCAGACGGGGATATGTGACTAATAGCACTGTCACCTCCAATGTCGGAGGTGACCTCTTAGGTCATTTACTGTACCACATGGGAAATGACCTAAGAGGGGTTGCTGTAATAATAAAGTTGCTGTCTTATGGAAATGTTCTTGAGCTATGAGGCGAGTGGGAGCCTGAGTTGAAGAAGAAAGAAAGAAAAGAAGGGGACCAACGGATAGGACGGATCCGAAGCATACCGGTTAGATTTCCATTACTGTACGGGAAATTGTGGACAGTGTCAAGTCCGAAAGAGAATGGCAGACACCATGGGAGGAAGGTGTAGCACCAATTCGATCGGGGAGAGAATGGGTTTTCGATCCTTGCCTCGCCCCTGCTCACTGATACGATGCCAGGACATAGGCTCTTACCTGGGGATCTGAGGTAAACTCGCAGCCACGGGGTACGCGAATCGAATCGGATTTGGGACCAAAACCGAGTGTGCGAGAAGTTGGACGACCTTATCGTGCACAGTGATCCGAGGCTCCTGAAGCACAGCGCGGGGGGGACGAAAAATAGCGGCACTTCACAGGTACAGGTAAGAGATGAATGAGAGCAGCCTGAAGCATTCTGGTGTGGAAATTGAGTGTTCTTAACTGGTAGTGGCTAGAAGCCAAGGGAGCTCGCAATGAATGAGGAGCTATTTGAGTGCAGGTGCAAGAGTACGGAGAGGGCACAGATGATGTGGGGAAGAAGATAATCAATGAATTGAGGCTATGCTACCGTACAGCTGATAGATATACATAGATCAAGTATAAAATATGTATCTACCGTTTCTTTAACGAAATGACGAGGTTTTGTGTACATATGTTTGCCCTATCTACTTATAGTGCATCTCCATTCTGTTTCTTCTCATCCACTGTCACCCGCTCTCAATCGCGGTGCATTCCTGTGCCCAGCTGTGCATCCAAAATATCTCCAGCATCTGCTTCTTTTGCTCTCTCACTCCCGGCGTGCCCGAGGTTTCCACCATTATCGACAGCTGTGGACTGCAAGTCTTGCGCAATCAGAACAATATAAGGGCACAGGCATGTCCCGTGGGTGCCACAGCACTCAAAATTTCTCACCACGGCGTAGGCGGGGAACAATTATTGAGCTACGGCCACGAGCTGCCGTTCAATTCCCAGCACCGGAGCGGAGCGCAGGCATATCTTGTCTAATAGATGTGTACTCGGAACGATGCGAACAGCCATATACTGACACCATCACCGGTGGCCTAAGTGTTCAGTTCAGTGGGCCGCGTCCTCCGTCACCTGAACACTCAGTCGAGATAGTACAGAACCCTGTGCCAGAACGTCTGAGAAAAAAGCCGAAGCTGCACCACATGACATCTGTTTGGCGGCACAGAGCGTTTCAATCCATGTCCCACTGGTCAATTTCCTAACCCAGTCATTGAGTCCCGGTAGTCTCCCCGGGCCGCTATGGAAACGGCTAGGCTAGTAGCCTGGTAGGAAGGCAGGTAGGTGGGTGGCATGTTCTTTGCATGCGTGAGTGTTCTTCCGCATTATCACCGCTGGTGCGGCTTTATCTCCAGCTTTTCCCAGACCACAGCCTCGCGTCTACTGCTATGTCGACACAGCCTCGAGCTTAGTGCTGTTTCTTCTTAAATCCTTGTTCCGCGGCAGCGCAGGAAGTGCCTCTTGATACCCCCATCTTTTGACTCACTATATGCCTCCACTCACTCGCTCCGAAAGCATCCATAGTTGGTGGTCGGACAGTAACCACCCGGGACCGACCTTAAACCTCCATGCCCTCGCGAAACCTCTGATGAGGCTCATGTATCATCGGCAGGCCTTACAATTCATGAAGAAAAACCGTGATATCCCACTTACGAGCACAACCATAGAGATCTATCTGAGCTATCTCGAGTACGCTTCTCCGCTCCACTGATCTCCGCTTACAGCCTTGCAGGTACAAATACGTCGGAGCCTCAACGAAGGTCAAGATGCTCGAATATATTGCAAAGAAGCCCATTCGCGAAGATGATGCTCACGCCGTGGCTCACTCAATTTTGGCCCAGTCGAATGTCTTAGACCTATTTCTTCAGGCTTCGGACGCCCAGATGCAGATCCACGCATGTGACGTTCTGGTAAATCTTGTCCTGAACACATCCAGTGCGCCTGTCGTCTTGCATTTGAACCCCTGCGTGCGGTTAGTCTCGTTATTACGGTAAGCTTTAATATGTTTCTTCCCGTACTCCGTTCAATGAGTTTTGATTCTCGAATCCCCCCTCTTTTCATCCATTATCTCCATCTGTGGAAGAGCACGAAAAGAAGCTAATTACGGTTATTCATCAGTGGCAAAAACCCCGTTCTGACTGTACGCGCCCTGGATGTTCTAGAACACATAGCCTGGGGGTGCGACGGTGGGGAAGCCGTTATCCAAGCAGGGGCACTGAACCTAGTCCATGAATTATTTCGATCTGCGGACAGGGAAGTCCAACTGGCAACATGTCGGATCCTCTCGGCACTCGCAGAGAGGAGCGACACATCGACCGCGGTAATTCGTGTGAACCCGACCAAGGCACTTGTTTCACTTTTACGGTGGGTCCTGGCCATCCTGCTTGGTCCTAGATTTAATTTGGGTCCAGTGATAAAGACCTTGAGCTCGTTGATGAGGCGGCAGGGGTGCTCGTTGACCTCGCCTCCTGGGCTGAAGGTGCCAAGGCAGTTATTGATGCGCGGATTCTGGAACACCTCGATGATGTCCGGAAACTACCAGACCAATCCCGAACTTGTCTTATGCTGGAACATCTGGCGGACCACGAATCAACAAGAAGTTTTGTGTTAAAGGCCAATCCATGGCAGCACATTGTTGCATTATTGACTCAGTCGTGCGTCCATGTTTTTGCACTAGGGCGTAATTATAATGGTGCCCGATTCAGTGACGAATTTACGGCTTGGTATGCTTTACCCGCACTTCGATCAATTTTACGATCGGATGAGGGGGTTCAAGCGGTTTTGGCAGCGGGCATAGTTAACGTGCTGGATGAACTTTTAGAATCGTCAGACGATGAGGTTCGCCAGGAGGCATGTGCTTTAATGGGAGATCTGGCAAGTTATGACTCTGTGGTGCCAGCTGTATGGCAGGAAGGCAGATGTAAGAAGCTTATGCGATTGTTGCGGTGAGTCCTCTTGACATCCAACGAATGCGACTCAGTTTACATCCAGCGACGATTGGCCTAGTGTGGCTGTTTTGGCTATGCGTGCACTCTCCAAAATCGCATGCTGGCCCGACGGTGCTGCAGCCGTGGTTGATGCGGGGACACTCGATCCACTACTCGATGAAATCTTCGAATCCACGGTTGGTCTACTGTGCTCCTGGACGTGTGTCATGCTGGCAGAGTTGGTACGAAATCAATCTACCGCTTTCGCCCTCTTAAACTGCAACCCATGTCGGAGGCTGGTTGCCTTATTGAGGTCGTAAGCGTTCATTCATTGTCGGTGCTCACGTATTGATGGTGCGGCGGATGAAGCGACTCGGGAAGCTCAGGGCTCGCTATAGGCGACAGGGAAATTACTCGTACCGAGCTCGCCCTAAGAGCCCTTACATCAATTGCACAAGCGGATGAAGGTTCTCATGCTGTCGTCGAGGCAGGCATACTCAATGTACTCGACGAACTACTTGGATCTTCAAACAGTGGAGTTCGCCTGGAGGCATGCCACTTGCTTGGCATCCTAGCACTTGATGATTCGACATCGAGTACCATCCTGGATATGAATCCATGTCGGCAACTTGTTTCGCTTCTGCTGTAGGCCCCAATCTTTTTACATGACAACTGCTTATTTCCGAAACTAGCGATGAGAATGCCACTACAGCCGCGCTGTGCGCACTTGATCCCATTGCAGAATCACTTAAAGGCGCTCAGGCCGTCATCGAGGCCGGCATACTTCCTGTTCTCTATGAACTCCTTAAATCTTCGCACGTTTCTGTTCGGATGTTGAGCTGTAGCATGATAGGAAATCTGGCTCGCCTCCAGCCCGCCGTACCTAGCCTTTGGCAAGCAAGCCGCTGCAAGATGCTCGTGCAACTATTGCGGTAGGCCGTGCTGATTTCCTCTTTAATGCAATTGTACTCAGTCAACTGTCTTAGTGGCGATGCATCTGCTGTTGCTTGCGAAGCAGTGCATGTGCTCTCGAGGATCGTGGACTCCGCCGATGGTGCCCTTGCCGTCGTTGAAGCTGGCACGCTCCAGATACTTGATAAACTTGTCCAGTTCGCGATCCCAGGCGTGCACCAGTGGACAGCTGTGATGCTAGTGACTCTAATTCGTCACTTGTGTACGACTGTTGCTGTTTTGGAGGCGAATCCTTCCCCGAAGCCTGTGAAATTATTGCGGTGAGTTCTACTGAGTTTCATTGAACCAATACACGTCATGATATTGCGGTAGTGGTAAACACCCTGATGTCATTGGGCCGGCCTCCTATGCACTGTCATCGATCTCTAAGTCATTGGAAGGTGCTCAGGCTGTTCTCGACGGAGGAGCAAATAGCATTCTCGATCAACTTCTTGAATCTTCAGAAACACGTGTTCGAAGGTGGAGCTGTAGTATGCTAGGAAATCTGGCTCGCCTCCAACCCACTATACCTACTCTTTGGACCGGAAGCCGATGCAAGATGCTCTTGCAATTATCACGGTGTGTGACGCCAACTTCCTCTGCAAGGCAAGGGTATTCAGTGCACTATTTTAGCGACGATGCACCTACTGTTGCTAGTAAAGCACTGTATGCACTCTCGAAGATCGCCTACTGGGCCGAAGGTGCTGTGGACGTGGTCGAAGCTGGAGCAGTCCACATACTCGATGAACTTATCGAGACTAGCGACCTAAAGCTGCGTCGGGGTGCGGTGAAGTTGCTCATAATGTTAGTCCGCCACCCATCCAGCACTGCAGCTGTGCTGGTGGCAAATCCTTGCCCAAGCCTTGTGGCATTAGTGAGGTATGTTCTAGCGAGTTTAATTAAAGTAGTGCTCATGATGATATCGAAATAGCGGCGCACACCCTGATGTCGTTGGGCCGGCCTCCCGTGCACTAGCATGCATCTCGGAATCGGTGCAAGGTGCCCAGGCTGTGCTCGAGGCGGGAGCTAATAGCATTCTCGATCAACTTCTTGAATCTTCAGACACCCTTGTTCGAATGTGGAGCTGTAGCATGCTAGGAAATCTGGCTTGCCTCCAACCCACTGCACCTACTCTTTGGACCGGAAGCCGATGCAAGATACTCGTGCAATTTTCACGGTGTGTGATGCTAAATTCTTCTTCAATTAAAGCAGGGGTATTCAGTTTACTATCTTAGCGACGATGCACCTGCAGTTGCTGGCCAAGCACTGTATGCACTCTCGAAGATCGCGTACTGGGCCGATGGTGCTACAGCTGTGATCCAGGCTGGAGCAGTCTACGTACTCGACGAACTTGTCGAATCCGCGATCCCAGGCGTGCACCGGTGGCTGGCTGCGATGCTAGCGGCTTTAGTCTACCACTCGTCCAGCACTGCAGCCGTGCTGGTGGCGAATCCTTGCCCAAGCCTCGTGGCATTATTAAGGTACGTTCCAGCGAGTTTAATTAAAGCAGTGTCCATCATGATATTGGCGTAGTGGCGAACATCCTGATGTCGTCGAGTCGGCCTCCTATGCACTGGCACGTATCTCGGAATCCGTGCAAGGTGCTCAGGCTGTGCTCGAGGCGGGAGCAAACAGCATTCTCAATCAACTCCTTGAATCTTTGAAGCCCGATGTTCAAAAGGAGGCCTGTTGTCTTTTGGGAAATCTGGCTCATTATGAGTCCACAGCACCAACTACCTGGCAGGGCAAGCGATGCCAGAAGTTGATTGAATTATCGCGGTGGGTTATGCCAATTTCCTCTTTGAAGCAATTGAATCCAGCCTACTATCCAGTGACGATGCCCCTGATATTGCTGAGAACGCTATGTATGCTCTCACGAGAATCGCGTACTGGCCGGATGGTGTCATAGCTGTTGTTGAAGCTGGGGCATTCTACATACTCGACAAACTTGTCGAGTCCGCCATCCCAGGCGTGCACTGGTGGATCGCTGTGATGCTAGCGGCCCTCTCGTCAACTACTCTTGCTGTGCTCGAGACAAATGCACTCCCACGGCCCGTGGCATTATCGCGGTAAGTTCCAGTGAGCTCCGTTGAACCAACAGTCATCATAATATTGAGCTAGTAATGCACACCCTTATATTATTGGACTAGCCACCCATGCACTTTCATTGATTGCAGAATCATCTCAAGGTGCCCAGGCCGTGGTCGAGGCAGGATCGAGCAGCATCATCGACGAACTTCTGGAATCTTCCAACACCGATGTTCAGAGGTCGATCTGTTATCTGCTAGGAAATCTGGCTCGCTATGAGTCTACGGCACCTGCTGCTTGGCAGGGCAACCGATGTCAGAAGTTGATTGAATTATCGCAGTGAGCAAATAGCGACTATCCAGGGGCCTAACTAAGCCTCATCAGCGACATTGCACGTTCAGTTTCGGAAACAGCAATGGTTGCACTTTGGAACATCTCGTACTGGATGGAGGCCACTGCTGTTCTGGTCGAGGCAGGCGTACTTCGCCTACTCAATGAAATCAACGAGTCAGCAATTCTCAGTGTGCGCAAGGGGACTTGTGCGCTGCTGGAAAATCTGGCGAGGCACCCATCCACGGTGCCAGCTGTACTGGCGGTGAATCCAATTTGGAGGCTTGTCGCATTATTGCAGTAAGTATCTCTATGCTGGCTAGATGAGTCCTTCTCAGGATCCCGGATCCAGTGACACGGAAATTACTACTGTAGAGTGTGCCCTACGAGCCCTCACATGTATTGCCCGATCTGTCGAGGGCTCAAAGGCGGTGATAGAGGCCGGTGTCTTGCCGCTACTCGACATCCTGATCGAATCTTCAGATAGCGGGGTTCGGGATTGTACATGTATCTTGGTTGGAAATCTCGCACTGCACGAGTCCACCGCACACGTCGCGTGGAAAGATAAACAATGTCAACGGCTCGTGAAATTATCCCAGTGGGTTTCGTGAATCTCTCCAATCGGTGGTTATTGATTGTATAAACTCCAATTTATCATTCTAGTGAAGATGCCTCTGCTGTTGCTGGCGATGCAGTGTACGCACTCTCGACAATCGCGTACTGGGCCGATGGGGCTGCGGCTGTGGTCGAAGCCGGAGTTCTCCACACAGTCAAAAAATACTACGAGTCCGCAATCCCAGGCGGTTACAGGTGGATGGGTTGCATGCTGGCAAACCTAGTGCGCCACCCGTCTACCGCTGCTGCCGTGAAGGAAGCCAATTTATATTCGATGCTTGTGGCGTTATTGCGGTCAGTTCCGGTTAGTTTGGTTAAAGTGCACGTCCTGATGTCGATAGGAGTGAACATCCTAGTATTATTTGGCCTGCCTCTCATGCACTTTCCTGCATCTCGGACTCAGAGCAAGGAGCCCAGGCTGTGATGGAAGGTGGAATGAATAACATTCTTGATCAACTCCTTGGATCTTCAAACGCTGATGCTCAAATGGGGGGCTGTGGCCTGCTAGGAGATCTGGCTCGCCACCGGTCCAGTGCCCCTGCCGTCTGGGAAGGAAACAGATGCAATATCCTCATGAAATTATCATGGTCCGTCATACCGCCTTCCTTGGATAACAGGTAGGACTTATTTCCCTCTCCCAGTGACAATTTGCCTGCTGTCGCCGGCAATGCCACGTATGCACTCTCGATGATTGCATTATGGGCCGATGGTGCTATGGCTATGATTGAAGCTGGGGCTCTCGACATACTCGAAAAACTTTTCGAGTCTGTGATCCCAGACGTTCACCGGTGGGTGGGTCAAATGCTAGAAAACCTAGTGCGCCACCCATCCACCATTGCTGCCGTGAAGGAAGCGAATGTATGCTCGAGACTCGTGGTATCATTGCGGTAAGTTCCAGCAAGTCAGACTCAACTAGTACCCACAATGATATTGCGCTAGGAGCGAGCATCCTGCTGTTATTCGGCTCGCCCCTCATGCACTCTCCTGTATCTCGGAATCAGAGCAAGGTGCTCACGCTGTCTTTGAAGGCGGAGTAAACAGCATTATCGATCAACTCCTTCAGTCCTCAGACATCGATGTTCGGATGCGGACCTGTTGGATGCTAGGAAACCTTGCTCGCCTCCTGCCCCCAGTACCCGCTCTCTGGCCGGAAAGCCGATGCAAGATGCTCGTGAAATTGTCGCGGTTAGTTGTGCTAATCTCTCTTTGACGTGCTTGTATTCAGCCCACTATTTCAGAGATGACGTCTTTGCTGTTTCTGGTAATGCAATGTATGCACTCTCACAAATAGCATACTTGGCCGACGGTGCCGTGATTGAAGCTGGGGCGCTTCACATACTTGACGAACTAGTCCAGTCCGCAATCCCAGCTGTGCATAGGTGGATGGCTGTCATGGTAGTGAACCTCATGTGCCATCTGTCCACCGCTGTTGCCGTACTGGAGGCGAAACCCTGCCCGAAACTGGTGGCATTGCTATAGTACGTTCTAGTGAGTTGGTTAAAGCGGTCCCCGTTATGATGTTGGCATAGCGAAGAACATCCTGATGTTGTTGAGCCGGCCGCCCATGCACTTTGTTGGATTGCGGAATCGAATCAAGGTGCCCAGGCCGTCCTCGATGCTGGCATACTCCATGTGCTCAATCAGCTCCTTGAATCTTCAAATGCCGGTGTCCGGATGTGGAGCTGTCGCATTGTGGGAAATCTGGCTCGCTTCCAGTCCAGAGTACCTGCTCTCCGGCACGAATCCCGATGTAAGACCCTCGTGCAATTATTGCGGTCGGTCTTGCCCATTTTCTCTTCAAATTAGCATTCAGTCTATTATTCTAGTGACGAGGCACCTGCTGTTGCTGAATCTGCGGTGTTGGCACTATCACGGATCGCCTACGGGGTCAAGGGCGCTGTGACCGTCGTCGAAGCTGGGGCGCTACAATTTCTGGATGATCTCGTGCAATCCGCCGATATCCAAATGCGTGTGTCGACGTGTTTGATGCTGCGAAACATAGCCCGCCACGAGTCCACCTCTGCTGCCGTCTTGGCTGCGAATCCCTGTTCAAAGCTCGTGCGATTATTGCGGTGAGTTTTAATGATTTTTGCTCACCAGTAGTAATTCATTGAGCGCGTAAGTGCGGAGCCTCCGGTTGTCATTGCCGCTGCCGCACACGCTCTCTCAGAAATTTGCCGATCAGCGGCCGGCGCACAAGCGGCCATTGAAGCAGGGACGCTGGGCCTCCTCGACACGCTGCTTGCACATCCACACGATGTTGTTAGAAGGTATACATCTGAATTTTTGGCTCATCTGGTATGTTTCGAATCCTGTGTGGATCCCATCTTGGATGCAGATGCGTGTCCAAAAATTGCATCTCTATTGCGGTGCGTCAGCAGTTGAGATGTCATTTCACGCCATTGAGACTTCGCTTTGCTAGTGATCCCAATGTCCGCATTCAAGCGAATTCTATCTTTGCTCTCGCCAAACTCAGCAAATGGCCAAAGGCCACCGCCGCAATTGCACACACAGACCTCTTAGACCACGTTTCACACTTAATGGAGTCCCCACACCAACTAGTGCAGTTGGATGTCTGCATAGTCCTGGCGCACCTCTCTGGAGGTAAACCAGTTGCTCAGTTTCCCATACTGATGGTCTCAGCACCAGTCACAGTTCGTTATCTGTGGGGTATTTTCTTTGTACTTATTTCTCTATTGGTACTTTTGAGTCTGGTATGGAGCTCCTTCTCATCTGAGTAGCCAGCTACATACATTCAATTTCAATACACTATTGGGAACACTGGGATTTGTATGGACTTCTCACCTACATGGATAAAATAAGACAAGCCATGGCTTCGCTTCACTCCGGCGTAAGTACAAAGGCAAGAAATCATGTAGCCATGGATGTAGAGACTGAATCAGGTTTCGTAAGAGATCCAGTTACAGGTTACAGTCCATGCACAATAATTCCCCCTTTCCCCGGCTGTGGTTGCAGGCTATGCAGCACGCTAATAAATGTTTGGGAAATACCAAGGGCCAGAGAAATAACGAACCAAAGACTTGATCGACAACAGAAATTGTCAGAAAGTCAAACCGTGAGAGACATGTCTCATACCGGGTAGTAGTGGGAATAGGGAGTGAACTTCTATAGGGAGTGAACTTCTACAATGCTTGCAGCTCACTTGGACATTAGCATCAAAAGTGGGTAAATCGTGAATTACATCAATACTCACCTGGGTAAGTAGCTGGGCTTTCAATAGGGAAATCAGATTACTGTCCTATTTCGTTCAATTCATATGGCATGTGACTTTTTAATTTTTCCAGCAAATCTCCAAAATCTGCTAAAATTGAGAAAGAATTATTGCAAGGGTTTTTGGAAATTGGGTGTGACACGTTACATACATTACATACGAATTGAACGAAATAGGACAGTAGATGTGAGCATGCCGAGCTCAATAAAAGGAATGTGTCTGGACTGGAAACAATAAGTAAAATATCCTTCCAGTAGAAAGAAAATAGGAGGTATTGTACCACTGGTACATGCTGTCTATCACAGGAAGTCCAAAACTGCATCCACAATATCGACGTTCTTCGGGGACGTGTTCGGACTGCAGAACAGGGGTTGGTGAGTAATAGTTAATCGAACTCGGTGATGTGCAGCATGATAATATCTGGTAAAAGCACTCACCAGATGACAGAAATGCATCCTTGCCACCACAACTTGCTTGCAGGAGGGAAATCCAAAGCAAATATATTTGATTGAGCGGACACAGTGAGAATGAAGGTCTGAGTCAGCAGTATCACAGAATGAAGACCATCTGGATGAAAAAATTGTCATTGCATTGCATCTTGATGGTAAGCCAGCCAGCAAATGAGCCATGGTTAGATACATGTAATTTTGTGTGTTTCTGATCATACTGACTACTGGAACTGTCATTTCTATATAACAGTACTGGTTCCTGGTAGCTGTTGGGCGAACCACAGAGAAACAGATGTTCTAAGGAATTAGAGCATCCATTGGCAAGTCTCACCCTGAAAACCATAAGGGAACATATAGCACCTATAAAACCCAGACAACCCCACTAATTAGTGTGGATGAGGCAGGCCAATTCTCTGCACTAGGTATTGGGAATTACAGGGTCTGCAGGCTAACTTGTATAATTGTTCCAAAATCTTTGTATAACTTTCAATACCTTTGCAGTACAGGACCATAAGGCATAGTTCCAGGCATACTTCAATAAATTTCAGTAAACTTGGGGACTTGAGTGCTCCCTGCCACTGGCTGTGGCCAAAAAAGGAAATATACATACAAACACATGAAAAATATACAAGACCTGCCGTCGCTTCGCTCCGGCGCAAGTGTGAAAGCTCATAGACATTTCGAAAGTATGTTATATTGCAGCCACAGACGGTAAGGAAATACAATTTCAGATTTAATTGCATGCACGACTCTTCCGGTCTTGCAGACTATGCAGGAGCCAGTAAACTTTTAGCAAATAGCTAGGTGCTAGCAAAAGAGCCCACTCGTGAAAATTTCCGAAAGTCAAACCCTGATAGACATTTCAGACAGCAGCATGGATTGCGAGTAAAATCTCATGACGCTAGCAGCTCATTGAACTCCAGCATCAACATCGCAAATTAATTGGTACGTAACTGGGCAAGTAGTGGTCCGAGCGGACTTTCAAGGGGAAATCCGACTCGATGCATCTGGACTGCGAACGATGATTAAACTATCTAGGAGAAGGGAGTGAAAATGGTGCGCCACTGTTACATGGTGTGTATCGCAGAAAGTGCAAAGACTGAATCCGCAATTCTGACCCACTTCACAGATGCAAGACGCGTTCCGGCTGCAGAACAGGTTAGCGGGGAGTAGGACTTAATGAACTCGATGTGCAGCACGATGATGTCTGGTAAAAGTGCTTACTGGGTGGCAGAAATGTGTCCTCAGTGCCTCCGCTTGTTGGCAGGAAGTAAATTCAATTCGACACAGTGCATGCGACAACACCTACAATACTGGGGACCATGCCTGGAGCATTCGAGTTCGAGTTAGCGGCAATACAAAACCTAATACCATCGGGAAGAAAACTGCTCGCCGCTTTGCATCGCCACAGGACCTTGAAAGACTGGGATACCCGAATGGGCCCATCTGCGTGCGTGAGGCTGAGTTCTGCCGACCTAAATTTCGCAGCGTGGAGGGTGAGAAGATGGTTCTTGTGTGTTACGGAAGCAATAAGAGACAACTCACGAGTCACGACCCCAGAAGCCCGTTGGATGCCTGCGCGGAATTTTCCTGCTGCTGCTGGCATCAGAAGCCATCCGAACTCTCTTGCGTCCAAGTCTTGGGAATTAGGATCTTGAGTGGCCGAAGTAGGTTGATGATAGGAGACCACCCACACAGCTTGCAACCGACGCCGCAGACCCGGAGGTGTTCAGAAGATTGTTGGAGGATTTGATGGTGACCTCGTTGCGGCGTGGAGACCTTACGGCTTTCGGAACGGAAATCCTAGAACCCTTGAGCATTATAATTGACTCCCTGAGCACCGAGCGCGGCAGGACTTGCGAGTGAGACAATGCGCCTGGAATTGAAATGGAGTGCCTGGGATTCATTGCGAGTTGTTGAATCTTGCGACTTGCTGGACCAGCGTATCAAACCAACGGGGGACAAATATTTTGCGGGACAGAGACGATGGTGGGGCGAAGAAAGGAGCCAGTGATGGGAAACACAGCTGCTGTCCCTTTTGAACGGGTCTTGAGCGCTCCATCAGGGGGCATGAGTTTAGCGTCGGTGGTTCGGCGAAGTTGAAAATAGTCTCCAGTTTCCCAGACAAAAGCTAATGTTTGATCCACAGGTCAGCTGGATATCCAAAAGAACTTGTTGGAGCCTGCAAGCCGTCAGGATACAATCTGATTCGTTGGATCTCCTTACAATACGAGTAATCTGCGCAAGTACCAGCCGAACTCGCGGAAATGCGGAGGACTGCTGGACGGAGAAGACGATGATTGGGGGAGGGAAAAAGAATCAAATATGTATCGGACAGGTAGGCGTGCCTTTTGAGCGGGTGTTGTGCGCTCCATCCATTGGCATGTGGTTGCCTCAGAATGGAATTGAGTTCGTACAGAAGAGCTAAAATATGATGCCGAGAGATAAAGGTGGGCGCTTGATGAGCGCTCCGTCGAAAACAAACAGCTGTATCCCCGGGAATCAGCGGTGGCGTGCGAGAACAAACAGGGACAATCTGATTCAATGGATCTGCTTAATATACGGGTAATAGAAAATACATGAAACAATGTCAAGCATTCAAGGAAATCATTGATCTGGCCACCTCGTTTCCTGGTCTGCGGGTCCTTTTTCTCCAGACAAAAGTATTGGGAAACACAACATCGCTGGATGCTATATCTAAGCTTTGGAACTGGGTCATTGGCCCTCCCGACCAAGTATGGATGTTCTGGCAAAAATTGGCTGCAATATGCTTGACAGATACCACAATTTCAGCCATATTGGAAAGGAGATCAGTTTCTGAGTTGACCAACTGCTCACAAGAGGGTCTCAGTGTAATTGAGTCTCTGTTGGTTGGGCAGAATTGCGCATGAGTCGTAGCCAAGCTCCGAGCCAACCTCACTCTAATTCAAAATTAGTGGAACTTTAACAGATGCAAGTGCACTCTGCATCCAATATTTGGCTGGGGTTCTTGATCTACCGGGGTTTTGGCAGAATTTAGGATCTGCACATGCTCAAGTTGCAGACAAGTTGTGTTCTCAAATGGTCCAGGTGCTGAAAGACATCGGGATGGATATTCCCAGTCTGGGTCCCATTGAGGCTTCCAAAGCCTCATTTGACTATGATGGTGTGGACTTTCTTGCCACCACACTCCTTAATAGTCTTTCAAACTGGTTTGGCAATCTTGATCAGAAGGATTGGGCCATACAACCATGGTATAAAAGTTTTGCACAAGTTCTTCAGCTGTTGCGGGAGTGAGTCTTATTTCAGCTACTCACCTATATATCTTAACCAAATTTTTGAAGGCCATGAGCTGCAGAACTATTGCCATGTTCATCTGCCTCTGCCACCAGCACCTTTGAAGATGTTCTGCCAACTATCTATCAAGATCGGGTCCTGCATGTGATGGTTGATAAGTAAGAGGCTTCTCCATCCATTGCTCTTCATTTTATAAAATCCATGACAGCCAAAATACCGTCCCAGGAGATCAAGCCACCCTTGCTGCCAATCATTCAACAGATAACCTATCAGCACACAGCATCAACAGTGATCATGATGCCAACCAGGAAAGTTCTGAACAGAGAATTGAATCCCTAGATGACTCACAGAGTCAAACTTCCAATCTGGATTCTGGGAGACTATCCTTGCATGATGAGGGAAGTACAGACAGTGAAGATTCAGACTTCTCAGAGGAGGATGGCACTGTTTCTGATATCACTGGATATGAGCAACAATTTGGTATGGCTTCTGAGCATGGTGATGTGCTTGAAAATTTGGTGAGTAGATAGATGGATTAGTTGTAGAGCTACATCTAACCAGTCTTAGGACCACAGGGATACCCAGAATTTCTGGAACCCAAAGCATACTGGCTTCAACTCCCTACTTATCTCCAGAAGCTCAGCGCAAAGACCTTGAGGAGTGGAAACTCATACTGCTCAACAGGCAAAGAGATCTTGGAGACAATCATCCAGAGACCTTGGATGCAATGGAAAATCTTGCATGGCTACACATTGACCTTGGAGACTACAGGTCAGCAAGAGACCTACAGGTTACAGTGCTTGAGACCTGCCAGATTCTTCAAGGGGAAAATGACCCACGTACTCTGCAGGCAATGTGTGATTTGGGAGGAACATATGGTGCACTGGGTCAGTTCAAAGAAGCACAGGAAGTGATGGAGTTGGCACTGGACAAGCAGAGAAAGGTTCTAGGTGAGAACCATCCTGAGACTGCAAGGACTCTGGATTCTTTAGCACTGGTATACCAGGACCTAGGCCAATTCAACAAGGCCCAGGAACTTGCAATGTCAGCAGTGGAGAGGCATAGCCAACTTCTGGGAGAAGATCATACCTGCACTCTGTGGTCCATGTACGTTCTGGCAGAGATCTACCGTCAACTAGGCCAGTTCACAGAGGCAGAAGATCTATATCACATTGCTGTGGAAAAGAGCATCAGTATTCATGGAGGGAACCATCCTGACATGCTGGGAGCCATGACAGGTTTGGGAGGAACATACCATGGCTCAGGCCAGCTCAAGAAGGCAAAAGGTCTCCTGACTGTTGTTTTTGACAAACGGAAGAGAGCCCTCAGGGAAGAGCACCCCGATACCTTACGAACCATGGTGTCATGAATCGCCCGGGTTCTACTTTTTCGCGCGACGCGTCCGTACGGATACAGACGCGTCTTAGCGGCACGGGACTCTCATGACGCCACCATGTGACCTTCTCACGGTTGAAACCCGACCTCGGATTCTAAAAGCCGCAGACTCGGGGAGTCTGCGCCACGGAATACAGAAGACGTTAGGGACTAGGAACCCGTATAGACGGACTCTAGTCCCCGGACGCACCAAGGGCTGACACAGGAGAGTACACGGAGTACAGGAGTGGTTGCAAACCCGATCGGGGTTTGAACCACTGGAGACGATGACACTTAGGACTAGGAAACCCGAACGTCGGGTCTCCTAGGCCCACCGACGCCACGGGAACCAACACAGAGGAGTCCAGGAGCATCAGCATTAATGCTCCTTAATGCTACGTTGCAGGAACTGATCGCGATTGACCGCGATCGCTTTAATTTATTAGAAGCCTATATAAGCACGGTAGAATCTCCATGTACAGTAGATTCTACCTCGTCTAATCTCAGGCTTCTACCTTGGCTTGACATAGGCATTGTCTCCACTCTGTCCCGCTTCCCTCGCACCGTACTACGGGTTGTATCCACACCTCGGGTTTGTACCTGAGTGGATATCACACCCTCTTCGACTCGTTCCGGGTTCCGCCTCGCATCCCGACCTACGACATACGGCCTCCTAGGGAGGACGCCGTACGACTGGTCCTACTGCTCGGGGAACACACGAGCTATTAGCGTCTATCGGGTTTCTCCTGGTTGGGGTTCTCGCCGGGTTACTCGCTGTTTAGCCGACCCAGAGGCCGTTGCTGACACATGGGTTACCTGGCAAGCACATACAACTACTTGGGCCAGCTCAGTGTTGCAGAGGAGCTGGCAATTGTAGCTCTAGAAAAGCATCAAAAAGTTTGTGGTGAAAACCATCCCAATACCCTGTGGATAATGGGTGAACTTGCATCGATATTCCAGCAGCAAGGTCGGCTGGAACGTGCAGAAGAGCTTCTCACTATTGTTCTTGAGAAGCGGAGGAAAAATTTTGGTGATGATCATCCTCACACCAGATGGACTATGCAGGGACTTGCAAACTTATACCGAAGGATAGGTGAACTTCAAGCTGCTCAGGAATTGGAAAGACTCATCGGAGGTCAACCAGTCTAGCTTACATTTTGATGTCTGAGTAGAATACTATAATACCAGTTTCAATTTCTTCCTATTTACCATCCTGCCTGTGACGGAAGCGAGTACGTCGAGTTCCGGCACACGAGAGTCAAGCAAAAGAACTGGTGTAAGTACTAGATTGACCGAAGAACCTATCAAAATACAGCCCATTATTTATACTACGAAAAAGAGGCGGTGCGGGGATCTCTGATGAAATATCAGATGAAGTATTCTGGAGGCATGGGCATGGGGGGCATAACAGATCAAAGGTAAGCATGGGGAAGTAAATAGAACGCGCCTGAAGGACACAAAGTTATAAATGCGTGTTTCCGTTACATACGCCCTCCAGATCGACATCTGCCGGCGATCTCACTTCATGTGAATCACCAGCATGTTCAACATCGGTTGAACTTGCGCCTTCGGTCCTGGTGGGTTGAGAAGCCGACTGGTTGCGTGCAGCAAGTTCATCAGGATTCGAGTCGTTCAGAATCGTGTTCACAGGATCCGATTCAAGGGATTCCAGGTCAGGCTCATCATCAGCTTCATGCGAGACAGCGGTGCTGACCCGAACGGGGTGAAATTCGTCTGGGATAGATTCAAAATTCATTTCTCTGATCCCCTCACCCTCCTCGACAGCCATTACGGGGTCGAAAAAGGCAGCCGCACGCACGGGGAGTGTATCGAGCACCTCAGTGCTTTCTGCAAGAGCGTCATACTCCGATGATGCCTCAAAATCAACAGCATAAAGTCCGAAGCCAGGAGGTTTACCCATCTGCTTTGAAGTCACTGTCGTTAATTTTGGGCAATTTTGGGCCAAGTGGCCGTGTTCCTCGCAGTTGAAACAGAGGCCTTTAGCAAGCATCTCATTTCGGCGGCGTAGGGATCATGTCTTTTCAGACTGGGACATGGCAGGGTTGGAATTCAAACCAGCAGAAGACGTTCGCATAATCTCGGTCTCCTGCTTTGTTCCAACCCACCCTCCACTCCTGCGCTTCGAGCGGTTTTTGCTGCTGAATCGGTGTCTTTGGCGGATTCAACATCAGAATCACCATTTGCAAGGTTCACAATTGTTTCCGCGTGTTCTGCGCCAGCAACAACCTCATCCCACGAGGATACCTCGGGATCAAGCTTGTCGCGGTACATTTCACGCCGAATATCTGCGCGGAAGCTTTGCCAAAGCATCACAACCTTCTCCTGGTTGTCTTCAAGACCTATCATGTTGAAAATCTGTTCCCATTTAGAAACATGTTCAGCGACTGAAGTTTCATTCTGAATGCATTTATTCAGCTCAGTCACTGCGTTCAACCGGTTCCTAGACCGGCAACCGGCGAGGCCCGCTTAGGTCTGTCGAGCCGGTGCGCGCCTAGCCAAGGCGATGCCTAGGGGCATAGCAACGTCTAGACACGCCTAAAAATAATTGTTCTAGGTGTGTCTAGGCGTTGCTACGGCCCTAGGCATCGCCTTGGCTAGGCGCGCACCGGCTCGACGGACCTAAGCGGGCCTCGCTGGTTGCCGGTCTAGGAACCGGTTGAACGCAGTGAGTGCGTTGTTTCTCGCGGAAATTCACTGGGAAACAGAAATCGAACAGACCCCAGAAGAAGTCGCTCAACTTCCACGGGCGTTTGTCTTTCGCAACTTTCTGGTCATAGAAATTACGGGCCTTGCCGGTCAAGTAATATGACAAGTAGAACACTTGCTTTGCCTGCGGTATCCGACCAACATCGACATAGTTTGCTCCCTCTTTCACAAATCGATGGAATGCCATACTATCCAGTGCTCCACTGTATTCAGTGGGAGGAATTGGCCGCAGATTCATCTTCGGTGTCTTTGAGCGCTTGGAGCGCTTTCTGCTCTTCGAAGCTTTGCTTCGTTTGCGGCGGTGGCGCGACAAGAATGACTGCTCTGATCATCGTCGGTAGAGCTGGACTCACTTGTCGAGCTCAATGAACTGTCTGATGGTTCAGACAGGGGCGGTGACTCGTGGCCTATATCTTGCAAAGCTTTCTCGATGAAGCTTCCAGCAGCCAGTCGCACCGTTGTCGCACATGCCTGTGTGCTGGACCCGTACACAGCCATTTCGGCTCATTCCGCGCCAAGGTTCCCACGGTTCAACACTGTCCGGTACACCGCGTTTCACTTGCTCCGCTTCCATTCTAGGCATCAACCACCTTGTTAATATGTACTTTCCCCTTATTACTCATTCTGCACGATTCATTCACTCAGTACCTTAATTACTACCCCTACCTTAATTACAGTCCCTGGTCTTGACCTATCTTGTACTTACATGCGCATTTTTCATGTACCTGATGTCCGCCACTGCCCTGGAATGGTACCTGGTACCGTTTACTTTCGTTCTTACTCAATTAGTGCTCACTGTATTTATACTCGAACTACTTACAATAAAACACACCTGGTTTTCCCCCACAGTCCAGAACTAAGTCTCCAGCTCTTACTCTCGCCCTCGCCTTCGCCCTTGCCCTCGCTTCGTCTCGCTCTCGCCCCCGCCTACACCTATGTCTATTGGCTTCCGCCCATTCTTACCCTTTCGTACTCCGTGGTCGCTCGGTTACCAGCCACGGTACCAGCTTGTTTGTCCCACTTGCATTTTATCTCCTCCACCCTCTTTGTGCTGCTTACCTTTTGGGTTTTGCTCGCGCTCAGACGGTCGGTAGGCGTGTCACTGTAGTGGACTTTGCGCGGTTCTCAGATTTTCTACGCGTTCCATGAGGTGCGCATTTGGGGATAATTTTCTCAATGCTGGATCTCACAGCTTTATCGGCTTTGCTCATGGAAGCTTTCATTTTCGGCTTCAAATCATCGTTCTGTTCCAAGACGCCGATCTGTCGTTTCAATTCAGCAATCTGTTCCTCTGTGGTCTGGCCAGACACGGGATCATCAGTCTTCGGGGTAGACGTCTTGGAATGGGTTCGGGGGTATTTCCTCGGGGTAGGTTTCGGGGACTCTGACATCTTAAGTGGAGTCGGTGCCTCAAAAAATCCGGGCGGCGTTGAGTGAACTTCCTGTTTGATCACTTGACCACTGACCTCGGCAAAGTTCTTCAACGCTTCGCTGGGCTTGCAATTCTTTCTCAGAGAAGTCCTGAGAGAAATTCACAGCACCCCAATTACGGAGGTCAGGTCCCTTTCCTTTTCGGGAAGGACCTTCACCCAGAGAAACCGGGCTCAGACGCTTATTCACGGACATCTCGGGCAGATCATCAATATCATCAACATCGATCAAGTTTGCTGATGGAGATGTTCATTCATCAGAATCATGCAGCGGGGAGTCGCACACTCCACGTCGAGTCGCAATGGACAGGGCTTCCTGAGCAAGCGACTGGTACACAGTCAGAAGCTCAGGACCACTCATGTTCTGCATCGCGCGGTAGACGACGGAGGTGAAAGAGGACTTATCAGGTGACTGGAGATCGGAGCGCGCGGTATTCCGAGTGACCGCAGTCCACGGCTGATCGTTGTCAGGGCCTGAAACCGGATCCAAGAGACCCCAGTCAACGACTGAGGTCAATACTGGCTCCCTGGAGAGCTCAGTGCGCATCGGGGTCACCGAGCGACTTGCACCACCCCCCTGGAGGGATGGCGACAACGCCCGACTAGTGCGGGACTAACGGAGCGGGTCATAGACCCGCGATCCATGGAACGGGTTCCATGAGAGCTCGTGGGAGAGGGGGGATTCGGGCTCAGCGGGCGCTGGGCTTAAGCAGGATGCGCAGCAGAGCGGAGAGGGTATCGGGGACCACTAGAAGTCATAGTTCTTCGGTTCTCAGGTTTGTAGACAGAGACAGCAGTGTTGGTGGATATCGGACCAAGTTAGCCAGTAGCAACGTCGACAAGAAGTCTTGTTAAGTTCAAAATATGTGACGGAAGCGAGTACGTCGAGTATAGAGAGTCAAGCAAAAGAACTGGTGTAAGTACTAGATTGACCGAAGAACCTATCAAAATACAGCTCATTATTTATATTACGAAAAAGAGGCGGTGCGGGGATCTCTGATGAAATATCAGACGAAATATTCCGGCGGCATGGGCATGGGGGCATAACGGATCAAAGGTAAGCATGGGGAAGTAAATAGAACGCGCCTGAAGGACGCAAAGTTATAAAGGCGTGTTTCCGTTACACTGCCCCACTACCCATGGTTCTCAACTTGATTGCATGACCTTTGGTTATGAGTTGTATGTGTGAAATCCATCTACTGTTGAAATTTTTGTTTTTCTTTGCGGCTTTGTTCACCTATATCATTGTTTGATGTCCAACGCTTGTCCAATGTCTCGCCTTCAATGCTCGGCTTTATCTCAATTTCCGCCGAGGAGCTAACGCGGCCCTGCGTTAGTTATTAATTGTGCAAGTTGAACCAACTGATATGAACCAAGCTTCAAATTACTGTAGTGCAGAGGTTGTGTTCTTCAGTGGGATACACTGTCCAACTCTGGACAAAGCTCCAAGGTTAAGATGGTGAAAGTCTTTTTTTTTTTTTTGCTCTCAAGACTTCTTTTTGCTTTTCAAATTTGCCCTCCCAATGCTAGCACTTAGTATCAATGGTATCAATCTACGTGGTTATAATCTATTCGAGGCATGGAGAAGCGCAGATTCGAGCAAGCGAACAATTGAACACATTCAACTGTGGTAAAAAAGTTGAAACAGACCACACTTGGCTTTATCCCACTGCCAACTCTGGGGCAGACTTCAAGTCAAGGGAACTTCAAAATTTGTATTCTTCTCCATTTATCGATGCCGCAAGCTCATCTTTTCATCTCTCACGCCATGCAGCTTTTGGTTAGTCCAATTCCAATTTTGACCCTACAAAAATGTACTGTAGTATGTACATTGGCGCGGGGTGAATAATTGATCGCAGATTCAACACAGATTGAAGGCATCGGGGTAATATGAAGTTTGAACCCACTTGAAATCATTGTAAAAATACCGCCCCTGGACCTTCCCCACATTAAGCCCGGTAGCGGACGACCCGCGCCCACATTTACTATCACATTGGCTCACATTATAAGTATACCAGTGCGACCCCCGTTCGACTCGGGTCAGGCTGTACCCATTCTCGCCTGTTTTTTTTTTTTTTTTTACCGGTCCTTCAACACCCCTTCCTCCACCACCTCGTCTTGCCTTTATTGCCTCGGCCGCACCCGCCGTGTGTTCCACCCCTCCCTTCCTCGTCTTCTCACTCCCTTCCTCACCCTCTCACACACGGCGCGACGCACCCAATCTCACGCAATACGATAATTCCATTTTAGTTACCATTCCTTCCTCCCGCTGCTACAAGATTACAAACTCCACCAATCCTTCCAACGAATACAATAATACGACACTAACTATGTACTTAACTAACTAACTAAAGACTAAAACTACTTGATACGAGGATAAGGAGAGACGATATACTAGATACCGAAGGAGAGAGAGATTTAATTTTTGGTCATACGCAAGAGATAAGAAGGGTAAAGGAGAGAGAGGAGGTAGGGATCGTGAGCGGTCGTGACGAGCGAGTGAACGAGGATGGATACAATATTCCGAGACAGAGACAGACGAGGACTCCGGGAAAGCAGACGGCGCGTCGTGCCGTACGTGGCGGTAGTAAGCGATGTGGTGGTCACCGCTTCCGCTTCCCGCCCACGTGCTCTCCTTCCCTCGCCCTCTCCCGCTCCGCCTCCGAGTAGGACGTCGGCGTCGCTTCCCGTTCATACGAATACGGGACGGGCGTATGCGGCTCCTCCCCCCGCTCGCTCTCGTAATACGCGGGCGGCGTGCAGACGTGGACGTTGACGCTGAGCGTGGTGGCGTACGAGGCGCAAGCAGCCCGGAGCGCCAGGGCACGGGTGTCGGCAGCTCTTCGTCCCCATCTTCCGCATGGTCCCGGTCGTCCACGACCGTCATCTCCTCATCCTCATCCCCCCCCCTCGTCGTCGTCCGACGTCCGCATCCTCATCGCCCTCCTCTGGCGCGTCCCCGTCAACGGAAACGAGCGGTGGGAGCGGCCCCCGGATCGGACATGGTGTCGTTGTTTGCGTCGCCGATGCAGATGAGGCGGAGGAGAGGGAGAAGGGAAACAATCCATCCATGGGACTCCGCCCCTTCTCCCTCGCGCTCGACCTCGGCTTCCCACCAGAAGTCGGCAAAGTGCGCACAGGCGCGGGCAGGGACGACACGCTCCACACCATGGGCGGCACCGCAGGCGTCGGCAGTGAGAGCGTCGAGGTGTACATCGGCATGGGCGTGGGTGCGGAGGCGTATCGGTGCGGCGACACGGGGAACGCCACAGCGTGCGTGGAATGTGTGGAGGTGGGGGGAGGAATAAGACGGCCGCCGCACGCAGACGGTGTCGTCCTTCCCGAAGGACACGAGGTGTGTATTGGTGAGGGCGAAGGCCTCTGATGCCGCCGGTGGGGGTGAGGAGCAGGAGTACGGGGGCACAGCGGGCGCGGGGTAGGCGTAGGAGTGCGGCGAAAGCGGGAGTGCGGGCGGGTGGATTGGGTCCCGCGTGCCGGTGTGGAGTTGCAGGTAAGGGGAGCGGGCGGCCGAAAGGGGCGGCGAGGCGGGACGGGAGGACTGTGGAGGCGCACACGTCGGTTTGCAATTGAGGGCACGATTGCCGCACGAGATGGGGTGCCAAAAAATTGGAATTGGATCGCGGCTTGTATGTGGACCGTGGATTAAAGAGCTAGAAATGAACGACATACATTGTAGGACCAGCGCACGGAGAGCATCCCATAGAGATCGATCCACTCGAGCTTGACACTCCGGAACGAGAGGAAGAGCGAGATGCGTTGTTCCGGCAAGGGGAGGGCACAGTTTAGCGGGTAGAGTGGCATAGAACGCAAATAGACAGACGCACGTCGGTGAACTTGAGCGCCTCAGCGTCCTCCAGTCGGTACTCATTCTCGAGCTCGAGCAGGCGCTGCTTCGCTAGACGGCGTGCGAGGACGCGGGCTCAGCGGCGAGGCGGCGAATGGTCCCGTTGTCATGATTAGGGCTTGCACCCGCCCGTGTTACGGCCACGGCCGTAAGAATTACGGCGTAATTTTCTTACGGTACGGTCAACCGCATACAGCTGTAACCACTCGCTTTTTGGTCTCGAGTCATTTAGTCCACTATATGGTTATTGCACGAGGAAGAAGGAATAAAAGCTGGCCGCCTGAGGTCAGATATCTTGCAGGATGAATATCCGAGTCAGAGCCGGTGCTGGCTCGGCTATGGAACGAGCATGCAAGAGCACAGGAAAGAGGATGGGATTAGAGGATACAGTTTGGATGCGCGAGCAAGGCTGAAGCGAAAGATATGTACAAGCGAGGTATATTGAAGATTCAGCACCGTTCCTTAGGTTGGAGCGGGAAACATAGGAGGAATTCACGGTGACATTCCTTTTATATCTAGCGGAGAGGACGTACTCGGACTCGTGATGCACTCAATCAATACCACGGTCGCCCAGCCATCACCTGCCCCATACGCGTCGCCTCCGAATCCGCAGGCCACAAGCCCGTCGTGGGGCGCTGGTCTGCCGGATATGCAAGATGCCCACACACAGGTGCGTGCGTGTACAAATCATCCTCGTCCGCACTGAGGTTTCCGCCCCGTGGTTCCTGCGCCTCATAGGCGAGCGGCCAGGCGGTGCAGAGCGCCAGCCCATCGAGCGCCGCTGAAGCCTCACCCGCGCCCTCGGCCAGAAGCTCGCGCAGCTGCTTAGTATCGAGCCGGTTTTCCGACGGGTGCCCAATCATAGCGCGCGTCGAGCAGTGCAGCGCTGAGCGAGCGCAAGCGCGGCGGCCCTGGATTGGCGGTGAGGTACGCGCCGAGCGCGGGCCACCCGTCCTCCTCGAGCGAGATCTCGGCGCCGTGGTCGAGGATGAGGTGCTGCAGGCTTGACACCTTGCCGGATGCGAGGAGCACGGTGATGTCCGGGACGCGGGGACTCCAATGCGTGAGGTCGAGGAGCTCAAGCGCGGGGAGGGTAGGGAAAGCCGCGACGTTGATGGATGATGCGGAGAAGGGCTTACGGGTCGTGGACTGGGGGAGCGAGATGCGGAGGCGTTTGAGGGATTTGGCGTGCGTGGCGAGCAGCACCATGAGCTCGGCATGGAATTGGGCGAAGGCGGGGATGAGGGTGTCGTCGAGGATATGCTCCCATTGGGACATGAGAAGAATGGTCATTGGGAGGTATCCGCGCAAGGGCTGGATGCACACACAAGTCAGTCAACTCACACGGAATAATGCTTAATCTGACACCCACCCATTGGACGCAAAACGACTCCAAATTCTCAATTTCCTTCAAACAACCCAGTAAATTGAGCGGCGTCGCAATCCCTCCTGTCGGTAGGATGAGCTCGACGTGCCGCAACGTGCTTTTATTTGCGGCTACAATGTCGTGAAACGCCGACGTTGCGCGTGAGATCCAGTCTTCGCGCTTTGTGCGAAGGTCGTCCCCTATGTAGACCTCCAGCGCGAGAAGCCCCGAAGCCTCCTCGTAGTGAGATTCCTCCTCCATGTTTCGTTCCTGTCTCAGAGCGCTGTAGCGCTGCAAAAAACGGTCAGGCGCATCCTGAGGAAAAGCCACATTGAAGATCAGTGAGGAGAGTGTCCCTGGAGCGGGAACGTCGACGGGGGGAAGCGTCTCGAGGATGTAGGTGTTCATGAGGACTCGGAGCCACTTGAATATGCAAGGTAATGAGGGAGGAAATCGAATGGGGGTGCAATAAGAGGGGGAGTGCGACGGGCTTCCCGGCGATACGCCAATTGGAGGAGTATTTTGAGCGGAAGGCGATGTCTTTGCGGTGTTGACGCATCGCGTTGGGGTCGTTGGTAGGCATG
The DNA here is from genome assembly GCA_029378375.1 of Mycena olivaceomarginata. NCBI lineage: Eukaryota > Fungi > Basidiomycota > Agaricomycetes > Agaricales > Mycenaceae > Mycena > Mycena olivaceomarginata. Next base: position 66,695 of record JARKIC010000985.1, on the reverse strand, counting down.
GCACGAGAGGTTGATGTGTGTTGGTGTGTTTGTATCAACGCCCTCTCTGCCACAATCAACTCAACTCTTCGTTGGATGGCGATAGGAAAACAGGCTTTTGCTGTTTGGATCTCATGCTCTCCCGGCGATGGCCAGCCACGGCCACGGCCATCGCCCTTGCTTCGGCCCATCGCTGAGACTCATTTTCGGATCCCCATGGGCCTATAAGCTTGGCGACACCTTTCAATACTGAGCGCGCTTTGGAGCGCGCATACACTGTCAGCTTGTATCCACCTATCTACTCGGGTCTCCGATTTTCTAAATGCAGGAGGTGAAACAATTATTCGAAGAGACGGTATGCGCGGCTCGTCGTCATTCGCGAGAGGGTCTACTAATTCAGATACAGTCCAAGTGGGTTTTCTAACTCAGATCCAAGCAGTCAATGTATGTGGAGAATCAGAGGTTCCTTGCGTTTCCCGCTACCCTGGACTGCTCAGTCAACTGCGACACCATTGACTCAATATGGATCTGCAGCCGCCTCAGATCATCCTCGTTGCTGTGCGCAGATCATCAAAAGACTAACGAGACTGGGCCATAGCCCGGTCCGCCCATATTGGCGACGTTGAAACAGATTACTCCCCCCGGAGTTCAAGAGAATGTAGTCACAGTCACTGCATTCCGCCCCCCGGTAGTGCCTCCACATCTCCCGCTCTAGCCGAGGACGGAACGCAGTGAGTATATATATTGCACTTCCACCGTCGTCGACCCTGAGTGGATCTTTCTGCTCCTTTCTTCCTTTCTTTCTCGTGCTGGACACCCGTTCTTTTCTTCTTCATTGTACACCCATTTCCATCTTCATCCACTCACTATGCATTTCCTAATCATTGCCGCCACGACTCTCATTTCCAGCGGCCTCGTTGTCCGAGGCTCGCCGTTACCGCCATCCACGCTAGAGCAGCGCGCGGCGGTCAAATTTCATGTTCTAACTGACACAGAGGGGGCAGCGGAGGGCTGCAGCAAAGATCAGATCGCCCAAATCAAGGAAGGCATCGCAGATGCAAAGAAGCTCGCCGATGTTGCCATTAGTGTTCTACAAGTTCCGAAGATGGAACAAAGCAACGGTTTCTTCTTGCTGTTCGGTGTGTCCAATTGATTCCCCTTCGCTGATTTCTGCTCATGATTTTCGTCAACCGCCGCAGGAGGTTCGCAGAATGCTAAGCCCAACGAGATTATCAAACGTTTCCAGTTCGTCAAAAAGCTGGCAACGCCAGATGAAGTCGCCTCCACGGATGCCTTCGAGAACAGCAAGACGGATGTCACCTTCACTTGCGTTCCAGCCACCGACCCCAAAGCAAGCGAGGCGAATGCGAACGTGGCCAACATTGGACGCGCCACGGGCGGAGGAGCAGCCCCAACGGTCAACCTCATCCGGCTTACGCCTACTGGGCTTGGGGTACGTCTGCGACGCCTCCTTCCCTTCCAACTCCTATACCATTCTCACGATCCGCAGAACACAGCGACCTTTACCGAGGCAGCCGCAAAGCTCACCGCATCCGGTAAAATCCAAGACGCCTTCCTGCTGGGCAAAGCACCGAACGGCAAGAAAGTCGCCATGCCCTTTATGGCTTTCACCCTCGTCCACGAGATCCAGCACGTCGACGCGATGATGGATAACCCTACCATCGACCACTTCATCGATGAGAAGACGGGGTTGGGCGAGACCGCGACCGGACTGCAGCAGGTCCAGCTCCAGCTGAGCGACTCAAAGAAGAAGCGGAACCCGCAGAACTATTCTTTCTTTGCGTTATATGTACGTGTTTCTCTCATTTCCATTCCCATTCCCGGAAGATGTACTTACCGATATTCCATAGGCCAAGTCAAATCCCGAGTTCTTCAGCCCGGAGTGCTTCATCGGCACTACACCTCCCCTCGGTGCGAAGGCTCGACGCTCGCTCGGGCTCCGCATCCGCGAACTCTACGAGCGCGTCACGAAGGCGAAGGCAAAGGCTGCAGTTAAGGCCAAGCCCGCTGCGAAGCCTGTCGCGGCCAAGCCTGTGGCGAAGAAGCCTGTCGCGGCCAAACCTGTGGCGAAGAAGCCTGTCGCGGCTAAACCAGTGGCGAAACCGGTAGCGAAAGCACCTGTGGTTAAGAAGCCCGTGGCTGCGAAGCCTGCTGCGAAACCAGTGGCTAAGAAGCCCGCCGCAGTGACGAAAGCGCCAGCGGCTGCTAAGCCAGTGGCGAAACCTGTCGCCGCCAAACCCGTCGCGAAAGCGCCTGTGGCTAAAAAGCCTACCGCCGTGAAGCCTGTCGCCAAACCGGTCACGAAAGCGCCCGTGGCGAAGAACCCTGTGGCAGCTAAACCAGTTGCGGCCAAACCGGGTACGAAGGTGCCCCCTGCAAAGCCCCCCGTCTCGGGGAAGAAGGCGGTGCCATCGAAGGCGAAGGCGGTCTCGTCTGCGAAACCGTCCGCCAGTGCGGCGGCCACCTGCAAGAGCAAGACCTGCGCGTCGTGCGCCAAGATCAAGAAGGGGATTCCGGGGGACGTTCAGAATCTGTTGGGATTCGATTGACCGGTGGGAATCGATTGACTAGTGTGAGGAAATGTGTGTATCTTAAATTTAGTAAATGTACTTACTACGGCGTCAACATGTCATGTTTTATTAGTTTCAGTGCTTGAAGGTTAACACATGCGTGTGTTTAGTCGTGGTAGGTAAACAGCAAGGGCCGCGATACATTTGTGGTGCGAAGGAAAAATCTCTGGCGACGAGTGCGAACCTGGTCTCCCGTAGTCAAACTCCACTAGTTTTATGACAGTCAATGAAATGGTATATGGAGGCGTGAATTGTTCATGGGCATAGTGCAACCTCACTAAAATGTGCCATCTATACCCCCATACTTTGCGTACCCGCTACTCGTTGCTTTCACTGTCGCTTCCATCCGCGTAGTTGTGGTTGCATTGCTCTATAGCTGTTATTTGGTCCTTCCAGAACTCGATCACTTGAAGTGGTGGTTGAGGGAAGGTCTACCAAAAAAAGGAGTCAGTTGCGACATCTTGGTCTGTAAGATATTTATTACCTGAAGCCAGTCCACAACACAGAAAAGTTCGTGTCCACCGAGTATATTCCGATAAAAGTCTTCGTGTACCTGGTCGTCACATATCTGGTCGCAAATCTTTGAGAGATCCATGGTCGCCAGCTCGTCGAGTATGTTTAAACTGGGTCCGCAGTACTCCATGATTTGGAGCAGGTCTCTACGAGTATAATCTCGTTTAAATGCGATATCTGGCTAGAGTAAGAGTGATACCCACGTATAAGGCTTGAAATCCCCAGCAACCATGAATTCCCTTGCTCGAGCAATCCACCGAAGCACTAGAATCTCTGCGATGGCTCGAGGCTCCATGTATAGTCGCCCTGCTCTACATGGATCCGCTATAAAATCCAGAGGCGAGTCTCCCGCCGGGAAAGGGAAATCCAGATGCTCCCGGAACTGAAAAAAGGGTTCAAAAATTCTGTAGGAGACGTCGAACAGTCTGAGAATGGAATGAGGTTCCTCGGGGGGTAAAATGGCTTGAGTGCTCAGAACAGAAACAAGGTCCGACTGTCCAAAGAGAATCTCCGTGTAGAGGGAATCGTATTTGAAGGTCGGGAAATACTCCTGCTCGCTGAACTTGAGATTTTGGGTGAGGGTGCAGACAAATTGATGACGCTCCCACAGTTGGATCAGGTCGGTCGGGTACTCCGAGCCTTTCTGATTGAGGGGAATGCGTGAACAAAAGAAGAGGTGCTAATCGGAATGCATACCTGAGGCCACGACAATCTAGATTTATCCTCGAGAAACAGAGAGCTTTGGAAGACAGTGTTGCGCAGGAGATTAAACAATTGATCACAAGGGGTCGCATTCCTTAAAATCTCGGGCAGCACATTTACAATTTGCCTGAAGTCACATTAATCGATACCACGATGCGTGAGATATGTCTGGAAAACCGTAGCCGAGCCATAGTGAAACCATAGTGCCATAGCAACCACAGTGTCCCATAGTCCTGCATAGTACTACGCGGCTGCGCACTAGGCACTATGCAGTACTATGCAGCACTATGCGGGTTTGTAATACCCACTATGCAGCACTAGCCGTTAGCTCCTGGTAATTTTCCTGATTTCTCGCCCTCGGCGTAGGGCCACAATGACCGATATTAATGGGATAACTTAAATGGACCTTCAAAATGTACTTTACACAAATGTGTTCCAGACAACCCTTCCCAGAGCAAAATAAACTTGGTATTACTGAATGCCTATGCTTTCCCAGCCAAAAACAACCGAGGCAACAAATACATCGAATTAAGAGGGATGGATTCGGCACAGAGAGTGTGGGCGCACATCAGGAAAATCTGAAATTCTATGAAGTGCAAGGGGCAGTTATGCGGGTCTTTGATGCTCTTTGATCGTCTATGGTGGTCTTTAAAATTCCTAGGGATGCTATGAGTGTCTATAATTCGCTTTGGTGGTCTATGTGAGTTGGGGGGGTACTATCAGGCAGTTCAATGGTCTATATGCTCCTCCACGGGCTCTATAATGTTCGCAAAATTGATCAAGGTATTATATGGTTCTATAGAGGTCTATAGAATTACTCTGTATCAGATCAAACTATGTTGCCAGTTATTAACATAACAGTATATGAGCATTCAGTGCACCGAGTGTTTGTTGCCCACATCGTGTTGATTCCGTACGAAAATTTGGAAAGAGCCGACAGGTGCTGGGAAATTGTAAGAATTACACAGAATGTCCCAGCTACTTCACAGAGAGCTATGGTCATGGCTTCAAGGTAAGGGACTTATATGATAGACTTGATTGACATGCCCGAGAGCGGCGAAGTGACTTGGCGAAAACTGCAATGGTAAGTATTGGTTACCCATGGGGAATGCAGGCGAGCATTAATTACTGCCGTAATCCTTCCTGCTTTCTGTCAATTGTTACTCCTCTCTTCGTCGTCTCTGCTCCCGTGCTCTTTACATCCTCCTCACTACCTTATTTTTTCTCATCACTAGTCTTTCCCACCCACCGTCCCATTTCTCTCACAGCGGACACTGTACTTATCTCCTATTTTATTATTACCCCTTTCCCTTATGCTCCCAAGACATTCCTTGTGTCAAAAACAGCACCCGTCAGCGCCCATCAAAAAGTCGAATTTAGCCGCGAACAGCCACGTCATCCCTTCCTTCCGCCCACCATCTTCCTCCCTCACCCCCAAGTCGCTCCCCATGCTCAGTACCCTTCATCCAGACCAAACCATGCCTTATCCCAGACCAAACCTTCGAAGCACAAACTCATCCTGTTACTTTCGGTGTCATACTCATCAACATTATCAATTCTTTCGTACGCCAGCCAAAACAGTGCTCATCAATGCCCATCCAAAAGTCGAACTTAGCCGTGAACCGCCCTGAACCACCACGTTTTCAAGACACAATCTACTTCCCTTATTGTACTTGTCAAAACCATCGATTCTTTTGTACCCCAGCTGCGACTTGATGAATTACTGAGCCTGGAACCCCAATTCTTCAAGACTGAGCCTCAAACTGCTTTCTTCCCCTGGCTCGTGGCTTCAAGTGGTAAAACTTCAAGTTTTAGCAACTTTTCAGTGCGTATTCAAACTACCAAACAGCCGAAAGTCTTTTTTACTCCAATATCTACACGTGTATGGCCGTACTTTATAGTAGTCGTAGTTCTCATATGTGGTCCTTGTAACTAGTTAATATGATTATTATTTCTTTCTTTTTTACCTGCGTCATTTCGATGATTTGTGAACTATCTCGTCTATGTCTATCTCGTCTATGTGGACTACAATGTCGTTCAAAGCTCTGATAGAGGAGGTACACTATGATAGCATTCGCCCAGGCTATGATGGTCTATGATGGTCTATGTGAAAAAACCGCCCCTCCCACCTTCCTTTCATAGACCATGCTTTACTTTCATGTCTATGCCGTCTTTATTGGTCTCTGTGGGTCTTTGAAGCAATTTCAGGTTTTCCTGATGCCAGGGACATATAACGGGTGGGAAATGAGAGCGCGAGAGCGTCGAGGGCGCGATGGAAGGAATGTCGACGCGCTGGAAAACAAAGAGGAAGGTCCGATCAAAGTCGGCGCTCGCACGTGTACAAGCAACCACAAACGGTTGGTTTGTTGCTTCCTTCTTCCTCCCATCCATGATTCCATCCCTCGCATGTCCCTCGTCTCCTTCCTCTCAGAGGCTGGCACTCGTTCAAACGGCCTCTTCAACCGTGCTGGTGTGGTTCACCCCCACCGCGGCCGCCGCACATGCCACACCAACTCAGTCATTGACTCGAGTGGCATTTAGTGGGGTGCACTGCTCCCATTTTTGAACCCACGCTTACCAACTCGCACGCGGCAAAGAAGGATTGCAGGATGCGACAAAACACAACGAGAAGTTACTCCAACCGCACTACCCCCACGTATCGAACGTGTCGAGGAGGAGCCCGCCTGGAAGTCGGAGGGCATTGGATCACAAGATGAAGAGGACGGGAACGAGCGATGTGTATGGAGCGGGGACGGACGGGGGATAATGTGTACAGGACGGTGAGCCACTCACGACCCGGCGACCTACTTTTCTTCTCATTTGTCTCTACGTCCCAGTTCCCTCGCTTCTTGATCGACGGCCTTAGTCTACAGCAGTTCCGCCATATATATCGAACACTCCAGCGTCGATGGCGACACGCTTCCCGCTCTTTTATTTCTTTTTGTTGCCAGATTTTTTTGAGGTGAAGATGAGAAGCAAGGAGGCAAACAATGAGGAACCCAGGGGCTTGGATAACATTAATTTGACAGCTGATCAGATAGATATCGAATAAAGGTTATGTGAGATAGCCAGAGCCGGATTCATGGTGTAGGATTGCGGAAATTACCTCGAAGTTTGCCTTTTCAGACATTTTACGGTTTACTGCCGGTATCGGAAGACAAAACCGTAACACAGAATCCTTGTTGAACGTTGAACCGTGAAGTGCAGTGCAGGTTAGCTTGAACAGCAGAGACAAGGTGAGGTATTTTTGCAGCGGCGAAACACAGACCGAATGGTGTATGGTACATGGTTGCTTTCTGTTGTTTTTGAACACACAAAAGTAGGTGTCAGAGGAGAAAGCTGCAACGGAGGATTCTTGCTGAATGTTGAACTGTGAAGTCTAGTTTGAGTACCAGAGACAAGTTGGGGGAAGGGAGGAAGCGGGTGTGGGTTATGGGCCCCGGTTGCTTTTTGGCAAAGTTTTCGTTGCTAGATGCTGTGGACCCTCTCTATTTAGCCTAGAACAAAGCTGAAGATGAGAGCAGGAAGTGGGTGTGGGGTGCGGTCCACAGCTGCCCCAAATTGCAATCACAACAGCATTGAGCGGATGGAGCGAAACCAGGTTCGACTACCGGCACCCGCGTACAGAGGGATGAAAGGATTCTCTTTTTTCTGGGAAAAGGTTTGCACGAGATGGATGAAAGGGTTGGGAATTGAAGATAATTGAGTTTCATAGTTAAGCAGATACTGTACCAGAGTCAGTCGGGTTTATTTGCGAATGCAAAGCCCAAGCAAAAGGTGAGAGGTAGGACTTAGAACGGATAGCTGTATTGGGTGTTAAAGGTGTGGTATTGAACAAGGAATGAAGACAAAGGTGTTAAGCAGCTGTGGACAGTACACAACTGTATCAAGAATAGTAGTGCATGCGGAAGAACCGGGTTCGGTTCCCAGCACCTGCATATTTGGTCTTTCAACTCCCCTCTTCTGTAGCACGTTTCGCTGGCCATGGGCATTTACATGTACTTGGAGTGAATGTTATTCTTTTGTTCTTTTTAGGGCGAAGAAGAAGCGGAAAGAAGAAACCATTCTACAGGCGCAAGCTGATCGAGGCTGATCGAGCGCTGATCGCCCTTCGAGCAGGTTTGATAGACAGGCAGATAGACATCGGTTTAGATTGTGCGAGTCAGTCAGCACCGGTGCTGATGAGAATAGCTTGGAGAGAATCCCACGAAGAGATTTGAAGCTAGACCAGTGGATCCCAGCCGACAGTAAGACTAGGGTTCCGATCTGTCTGTTTACGGAGACGGCCGTCGAGGAAACAGCCATTTTCTGGCAACGAACGAGCCCACCCGTCCACACACGGTATCTTCAGTGGTGCCCTACGGACGGATCCCGTTCACGGACGGGGATACGGCCGTTATGGTAGTTGTCCATCCAGACACCAGATTGGAGCACGGATAGTTTAATTTGAGTGCTGGAAGGTTGTGTTACCATTTTCTTTCGCCAAATTTACTTACCTACACCAGTCTTTGAATACTTTGGAGAGTCCAAGCCATCCCAATTTGGTAAGTCTGTGGTAACTATTTATGTGAGGCAGTTCGCTGGTTCCAAGCACTGTGCATATTTTGAAGTGAAGGATCTGGATTACGAGTACTTTACGTATTAAAGTGATCGTTCTTTTCATCAATCAGATCCAGTTTTTGAGTTGGCAAAACTTTATCAGTGCGTTTCAACGAGGTAATAAAATAGTGGCTGTGTCTCCCTCAAATAAAGCCCCGGCACAGGTGTCTGCAGCTCCCCCCCTCCCCCTCACTTTCGTAATAAGCGGGTGGCGCACCGATGTGGAAGTCGATGCTGAGCGCAGGCGGCATACATGTATGAGGCGCAAGCAGGTCAGACCACCACGACACGGGCGTCGGCGGCTCCTCGTCCCCCTCCCTGTCCTGCCCAAGATCGCGCTCATCTATGACTGTCATCTCCCCATCTTCCCCCCATCATCGTTGTCGTCCTCATCGACCCACGCATCCTCATCCTCGTCATCCTCTTCTTCTCCCTCCGGCCCGTTGACGGAAATGAGCAGCGGCAGTGGCACGCGTATAGGACATGGCATTGCCGTCTGCGTCGTCGATGCGGAGGGGGCAGAGGAAAGGGAGAATGGGAACAGCCCTTTCACAGGACTGCATCTCTTCCCCCTCGCGAACTTGGGCTTCCCTCCTGACGTTGGCGACGTGTGCACAGGCACGCGAGGAAACGACATGCTCCTCACCATGGGCAACATCCCCGGTGGCGTCGATGGCGAGAGGGTGCTGACATACAGCGGCGTCGGCGTTGGTGCGGATGCGTATCAGTGCAGTGATACTGGGAAGACGATGGCGTGCGTGGAGTGTATGGAAAGCGAGGTGTAGGAGGCAGGGGAGACATGCATCGCCAGCGCATGCAGATGGTGTCATCTTCCCGAAGGATGCGAGCTGCGTGTTGGTGAGGACAGAGAACGCCTCAGGGGCAGGTGCGAAGGGTTGCTGCTGTTACGCCGGCGAGGAGTATGGGTGGGAGTACAAATGTGAAGGGTAGGCGTGCGGCAGGAGCGGGAGCACGGGCAGGCAGATTGGGTCCCACGTCAGTGTCTGCGGGTGCAGGTAGAGCGTACGTGCGGCCGACAGTGGCTGCAAGGCAGGGCAAGAGGACTGTGGAGGAAGGTGAGCATCAGCTCGAGTCGACGAGACAGGACGGGGTGCAAAAAGAATTGGCAATGGTAGCCATAGATCAATGAAGAGATAGAAATGTGCTGCACATTGTAGCACCGGGGGACGGACCACATCGCGTCGATGAAGCTCCACTCGAACAGGAAGGAGACAAACAGGGAGAGGCTTGTTCCTGTAAGGCGAGGTGTGCGTCAGTACACAAGAAAGAATATTGAATAATAGGTGGCTAGAAGGACCTTGAGCTCGGTGTCCTCCAGTGGCTGCTCGGTCTCAAGTACGCACTGCTTGCGCTGGGAGGCTCGGGGGTGGGGCGGTGCACCGTTGTTGCTGCCGTTCTTCTTCCGCTTCGTCTATCCAATACAATATAACGAGGTACGAGTTCAGTAAAATATTGAAGTGTCTGGCTGCGAGAGACTATCTATCCAAGGTCTTCTTCTATCTGTACAAGTCGTTGCTTGCACTTCCACATCTTCCTTGGACTTGTCCGGATCGGATGAAAAGCAGATTGCGATATTCTTTTGCGAGCAGCGAGCTTGAGTTGAGCGAGCAGAGCAAAACGGAACAGCAAATCGGCAAGTGCCAAGCAAAGCCAAAGCGCGGGACAATCGGACCGGTGGGTGTTTCCTGCTCTCATCTCATTCCTCCCGTAAGTCGACTCTCCTTGCCCCAGCCTTTCCGGAACACTTTCTGCTCTAGAGCTGATCCGTACAATATTCATTCCAATTGCACACAAGTCGCTTGTGCTGGCGGTGCGATACAACCAACAACGATTCTATTCACTGAGCGGAGAGCGCCTTCACTGCCAGGGATGTAGACGTCTCAGCAGAAATGTTGGGTAGCCAACAAGAGAACGATCCCCAGCTGGTGGTCAAACTCGACCCATTTTTGATAAAATCAAGTGCATCCGATAGCCTGGCACGTCTCTCTTTTCATCGGTCTTGGACTCGAAGTCTCGGGATGCGGGGATTTCAAGTTCAGCACATTCAGCTCTCCCAGTCTAATTGCTTCTGCCCCTGTCAGATCCAGCTCACCCATCACGAGGCACAACTTCCCAGAGACTGGACCTGCGTCAACAATTCGCATCTACGCATCCGCACATTTATCCGCCTGTGCAACTAGTACTGTCCCGTGTCTTTTTTCATTTCTTTTTCCTAGGCGGCACGCATTAGCTCGAGTCAATGAGACGAGAGGGTACAAAAAGAATTGGCAATGGGCGCTGTAGATAAGGGGATCAATGAAGAAGACGAAGAGGGGGAGGCTTGTTCCTGTAAGGCGAGGTGTGCATCGGTGCACAAGAAAGAATATTGAATAATAGGTGGCAAGAAGCACCTCAAGCTCGGTGTCCTCCAGTGGCTGCTCGGTCTCAAGCACGCACTGCTTGTACTGGGCGGTGCGTGAGGGCGCAGGCTCGGGGTGGTGCACCGTTGTTGCTGCCATTCTGCTTCCGCTTCATCTATCCAAGGTCTTCTTCTATCTGTAGAAGTCGTTGCTTGCGCTTCCACATCTCCTTTGCACTTCGGATGAAAAGCGGATTGTAATATTCTTTTGCGAGCAGCGAGCTTGAGTTGAGCGAGCGAAACAGCAACATCAGGGAAAACCTCCTTTGGGAATATGCCCATTTTCTCCCCGATTTCCGACAAAAAAGGTCCAAACCGGCCAGATTAGTTAGGTTGGGACAATTTCCTCTTTTGCAACCTTGAAACTAAATTTCCCCCAAAACGAACAAATTTTCCTCAGTTTGGTGCCCCATCAGCCATGTTCCTCGCTGGTTTCACTGTGATTCCCCGGCACTTCTTCAAATTTTGGCCCACGGAATTGGGCAGAAATGTATTAGAAGGTATATAGCAGCATATTCTAACAAGCTCTATACGACATGGCTCTGCAGTGCGCTTCGGAGACAGATGAGCGCGAACGTGAACACCCTATGCTGTGTTTGGGGTGGGCCGCGTTGCTCGAGCTCACCAATCATCTGCACCGAATTAACGTGCAGCCAGTCTACGCCCTACGACACAGCACAATTCGAGTTGAATCCGCACACATGTCCTACATTCCGCTGCGTGCAAGTCAACACAAAGTGGTCGCAATACATGCCAGTCGCTTAACTCGGTGCCGTGCATTCTCTGACCGCAGCGGCGCAGCATCCAAGTCAGATGACGTGCAGTGCCCGATGTGCGCACCATATGGCAGTGTTCGGGTCCGCATGGCGGTGCGGGTGCGGGAAGCTCGGACTGGGCGCGAGACACGAGGCGCAGGCGGTGGAGAGGAAATGAAAAAGAACACAGCGAGGCGCGTACCTTGTTTAAACTACCAGCACCTCCACTCCCGACGTAGCGCACAGGATTTGAGAGCTGGGGCAAGGCTGAATGGGAAAAGATGAGCAATTGGACAAGTAGAAATAGATGTGCACCTGTGTTGCCTTATGTAGGAGGTGGTTCCCGCTCTTCTCTAACTCGTTTTCCGTGTATCCCTCGCGCTTGAGCACCGGCAAGTCCTGGATGGTGACAAGCTTGATATTGTTGTGGGGTCCATTGAGTCGTCAGTATGGTGCGGGATACCGCATTCTCTGCTGCAGACTGACCGCTGCGGCTTGACCCAGTTCCACGTGTTCGTCAAGGGGTACCAGATCTGCAGTGCAGCGACCGGCTGGTGGAACAACAGCGTAAAGCTGCCGAGATCCACGCGAAGCCCAGGATTCAGCCATCTTAATTGAGGGCAGTCAAAATCGGTGAACGTACTTTTATGTCCACCTGGGGTGAAATCTCTGTTGCACTCTGTCCACGACATCAAGTCAGTGGCCTGCATAGCGCTGTGTACTGGGGTAGTGACAAATGAAGGCGGGTGCACAGCAGAGGCGCTGCTGGCGCTTTTACGACGATGAGGCCCCTGCACAGTCTGGCTGATTGTCCCGTTGTGTACCAGGGTGGACTTCGAGGGACCCAGGGCTCAGCGGGATGACATCAGAACAAAACCTACATTATAGATAGATAAAGTGCGCACCTCTGCTGGATTGGGACATTCGCGGCGACGAGTGGGGTGCGAGAAGAAGAAGGCAGGTGCGCGATTGAGGGGCCTACGTAATGCGGACGCAGCAGTTGCCACCGAATCCACCGATGCGTGCGCGCACAATGTGTCGGCGGCAGTGGGATGTGAAACAGGGAGGTCAGCTTCCTAGTAAATTAGACAGATGGTACCCACTTGCCTCGTGATGATAGCTTGGGGCGACTGCGTGCCCAGCGTTGAGCGGTGTTTGTTGGCCGTTCTGATGCGCTGGGGATGGGAGAAGTGATCGACATCTTCTTGTGGGGTGAGGAAAGCGAAGGTGCTGAGGGAATGGGGCGCGAGGAGATGGTAGTGGAAGAACAAAGAAGACGACAGTGACGGTGACAGCCGAATGAACCGACCTCCTGCATGTCCACGTGATGGTTTCATCGACTGATCCGATGGTTCGGATGAGTGGCCCGCTTAGCTAGGGACTTGTGCATTTTGAATTCGTCGTCTGAAGTCGTCAAGCAGCTCCCCGACAAGTCACATTTATGCTACAATATCTTAAATGCATGCATCTACTACCACACTGATGTCAGATTTCAGCTCTTCTCAACTTTTGCGTACTGTCGCGTACTGTGGCCCCAAACTTCTTGGGATTCCAGGGAATTTCGATCCTTTTCCCCAAAATTTCCCCACTTTCGGCCAATCCGGCCAAGATGGCCAAATTTTCAAGCGGGTTCCAAATTTCCTCCAAATTTCCGAAGGAGCTCTTTTCCTGATGAAATCGGCAAGTGCCAAGCAAAGCCAAAGAGCGGGACAATCGGACCGGTGGTTGCTTCCTGCTCATCTCGCTCTTCCCTCAAGTCGACTCTCCTTGCCCCAGTTCCGGAACACTTTCTGCTCTAGAGCTGATTCGTACGATATTCATTCCAATTGCGCACAAGTCGCTCGTGCTGGCGGTGCGATACAACCAACAACGATTAAGGAAGAGCACGGGTCGCGGGTCCGAGGAGGGGTATAGGGGTACGGGTCTGAGGGGTACGGGTACGGTGTGTGTTTTTCCAGACCCGCGACATACCGCGGCCCGTCCCGCGGGTTGGGGGGTGCGGGACGGGTCTGGATCAAAATCGCACTATTCGCCTCAAAACAAGTTTTTATCTTGACAACTGGTTGATTATCGCCTGTTCCGTCTCATCGCGTGTGTTTGGATGACTGTCACATCGCGTGATGAGTGGCAGAACGCGAGTTCCCTGCAGCATCAGAGCACATCAGCCAATTGCTAAAGGTATGTCGCAAATCTTACTTCTCATCATGATCCATCTGATCTAACATTGGTAGCGCGTCCCGCAGCTTCGGAACTGCAGGACTATCTCGCTGTGGATGTTGAGAACGTCAAGGACCCCAAATGGTGGTGGGAACATCGTAGGACGTATCCTACCCTCTCCCGCATGGCCCTCGACTATCTCTCCATCCCTTGTGAGTATTTCGATCCCCACTTCAACTGTAGGCTAACCAATTGCATAGCCACCTCAGTCGACGTTGAACGCGCCTTCTCCGGAGGACGGCGGCTTCTTTCTTTCACCAGAAACCGCTTGTCTGCCGAGTCAATTCGGCGCCTGATGTGTCTCGGTTCATGGTGCAAAAACAACCTCGTCAGTACCAATATTCTTCTCAAGGCGATAACTGCCCGTTCCAAGCGGCCGGCCGAAGCGGAGGAGCCCACGGAGGCGGAGGAGGTCCAGGGATAATGTCCAATCAATTTATATACGCAATTTTCACCTGTATTATACTTGTAGTCCACGATTAGCTGCTCAATTGCAAGTTATACGCGCCGTGATGGACCCGCGGTTACAAATACCGCGGTGTTGAGATCAGCCGGGGGTATGAGGGGTACGGTACAGACCCGTACCCATGTAGGGGTGGGGTGTAGAGGGGTACGGGTACGGTACTACTCGGGCTAGACCCGCGGTAGACCCGTGCTCTTCCTTAACAACGATTCTATTCACTGAGCGGCGAGCGCTTTCACTGCAGGGGACGTAGACGCTTCAGCAGAAATATCGGGCAGCCAACAAGAGAAAAATACCCAGCTGCTGGTCAAACTCGACCCATTTTTTATAACATCAAGTGCATCCCGATAGTCCGGGACGTCTCTTTTATCAGCCTTGTCTGCGCGAACTCGAAGTGTTGGTTGAACTTGGGATGCAGGCATTTCAAGTTCAGCACATTCAGCTTCCCGACTCAAATTGCTTCTGAAGCTGTCTGATCCAGCTCGCCCATTATCGTGATTTCCCAGAGGCTGGACCCGCCTTCACAATTCGTATCGACGCATCCGCATTCATCTTGCACCCGCATGTATACACCTTTGCAACTGTCCCCTGTCCTGGTTCGTTTCTTTTTCCTCTTCCGACTTCCTCTGCTCATGACTCCAAACAGAATATACACCGGAGTGCCATTTAACAACGCTCGATTTTCACACCAGGTTGCTCTCATTATTTCTTACCTGTCAAGTGCCGCTATTTTTCGTCTGCCTGCGCTGGAACCTCGGATCACCTTGCACGATAAGGTCGTGCAACTTCTCGCACACTCTGTTTTGGTCCCAAGTCCGATTCGATTTGCGTAACCCGTGGCTGCGAGTTCAATTTCGAGTACCTCAGAATCCAGATCAGCAGGCAAGAGTCCGTGTCTTGGCAATCGCGGGGACGAGTCAAGGATTGAAACCCCATTTTCTCCCCGAGCGAATTGGTGCTACACCCTTCCTTCCTTTTCCTTCCTTGGTTCCATTCTTTTCTTTTTGGACTTGAACTCGATCATCCACGACTGTAGAGTAATGGAAATCTAACCTTGTACGCTCCCGATCCGTCCGATCCATTCATCGCTTCTTTTCTTCCCTATTCGACTCCCATTGGCCTCAGACCTCAAGATCGATTCTAACACGTCTAGCTCGCACTAGCCCGTCCGGAGTTCGTTCCTTCACCCCGGCAAGCTGTGAACTTACCTCCTGTGCTTTTTCACTTGTTCGTTGCTTTGTGCGTTCTAGGCGGTGTTCTACCACAATTGGCAGGCAGGAGCAAGGAAAGCGCTTTCCACCCAGATCATTAGAGGATACAATAATGCAGCTAAGCTTGCCGAATACCCTCATTCGTGGTATACACTGGGTTTTGACCCCCCACTTCTTCAAGCTCTTATCCATCGACTTCATGCCGCCGGCCTGAATTGACCCTACCAAACACTCTTCAAGTTGTAACCTCTAATCGAACAAAACTTCCATTGCATACACGAGTACTTGTGAAAGTTCTACTTTCGAGGAGGAGAATTCAACATCACTACGGACGATTACTGGCAGTTGGAGGCGCAAATCTGGGAACTCTCGATTTCGTCCAACTTGATCCTCCCTGCAAACGAGGAAGGACTTCACACAAGGCCATCTCTTTCGTCGGGCTGGTCTGTGAATATTCCTGGTTCCGTGTTTTTGACGTTACAGCGTTACAGACCCAATAAAATGCGCTACGAGAAAAACAACGAAGAGGGCAGACGATCTAGCGATGCTTTGTACTTGATGAGATCGAGAGATAAGGAAGATCGTGGGCCTATTGTCGGAGAATGGGTACGGTACAGCAGAATTGAGGCGGAGCAGCGGAGGAGAGGTGGTGGGACAAGAAGGTGGCACGGAACAAAGGGTGGGGTAACTTCCGTCCGGCGTGTTCTCCAGCGTCGGCTCCTCCAACTACCCAGTGGGTCGGTGTCACCTCCCGCTCATACGCATATCCATACATACGGCACGAGTGTCTGCGGGTACCATCCTCCCCCGGCGCGCATCCGAGTGGACGCCTGCCGAAGTCGCCCCACCGAATCCTGGACAGTGATCGGCGATGTGTCCTCCCCGCGGATCGTCGATCTCAGCCTTCGGCCTTGGACCCACGCGCCCCTTCGCCAACCGATTACACGCATCATAATCACCAGGCAGCTCCATCTCCCCTGGGCTCGGGTACGGCGTCGGCGTCGGCGTGGCCTCCCACACGCGCGCAGGCGGGGCGGAATAAGCTGCGCCGTTGGTGTGTGCAAACCGAGACACACGGCCCTCTTTCGCGTCTCGCCTGTGTATGTCGCGCGCCGGAATCGCGGCGATGGGTATAGGGGAGATATGGATGGGGAAGGGGAAGCGGGTGTGGATGAAGTCCGAGGAGGAGGACGAGGATAAGGGGAGAACGAGGGGAGGACCGCGGGGAGGACGCGCTGCCGATTCACGCCCCAAGCTGCGAGTCGTTGTGGCCGTTCGGGAGCGAGGATGTGAATGGTGTGATGTGGATGCGGGGAGAGCTTGCGTATGCGGATGTGTGTGAGCTCAGTGAAAAAGGGGAGTCGCAGCTCAGCCTCGCGTGCTCGTCGTCCTATCTGCCCTCCTTCTCTTCCCTGCCGTCGTACTCCAGCACCTCCCTCACTTCTACGCGAGCGACGGGGGAGTGGGACGCCGAGGAGGGGTGGGCTTTGCGGCGCATGGGGATGCGGCCAAGGCGGCACGCGATAGGTCCTCGTCACCTTCGTCTTCGTCCCCTTCCCCTTCCCCTTCTATATGCGCTCCACGCTTCTATCGCCGGCGCTACGCGGACACCTCCCCGGGCTCGGCCACGCGTAAAGAGGGAGGTCCCGCCCGTATCAATGCGCATAAGCGGGGTACAAGACGAGGTGGGCGGGTGTCCACTTCTCGCCCACCTGTGCATTCTCCAGCGCAGGCTTCGGCAGTCACTCCCTCTCCCTCGAGTACGGCCCAGGTGTGGGCGACGATACCCAAAAGCATACAGGACTGTGTCTGCGGCCTGGGCCCCTTCCCTCTCCTCTTCGCAGTCGGCACACCCGCAGACCGACGCGCAGCCAAGACGGCCCAAGCGGGATCCTGAATCGCCACACCGAGCTCGGGACCAGATTCGGCAGTGCAGCGCATCTCTGACGCGGTCGTCGCCCATCTTCGGCCTTGCTCCCTTCCCCGTCCTCTGCTCTATACCATCGGCGACGGAATAACCATACCCGCGCCCACAAAGACAGACGACACGAGCGGGCGGAAGCCCGTGCGTATCGGCACGCACTTCGACGGTGCAGAGGCGCGGAGGCTGAGTGGCAGCGGACGGCGTGGAAGAGAAGCCTTGAATGGCGCACGCTGGGGAGGGGAGACACTGAGGGGCGGCGCAGATGTGGATGCTGAGCTGCAAGGCGAGCGAAGCACGGTGGGCGGGGGATGGGACGACACCAGCAGATACGAGTACAAGAGGCGCGGGTGTTGCGAGAGGGGTCGCGCGACATACAGCTTCGGTGTTCGTTGCGACAGCGAAGGATACACGTTGTGCGTTGACAGCACTGAATGAATTCCTGGTATCCTGGAAAGGAGAGCACGAGCTGACGTGTGGGATCGCAGGTTGCATCAGTGGTGGACAGAACTGGGCTTAGGATGGCTGCGAAAGATGGCAGTCAGTCATACGAGCGCAAATGAAAATTGAGAATCGAGCGGGGGATGACAAAAAATACTGACTCATGTCGTCGCATTGTCACGAGAGTGCATGCCGCTGTTCGACTCGGGTTTGTGGATCCAAAAAGGATAGCAAGGGCAGCCGGCGTCGGTCCTGTAAGCAGTAAACAGCTGTGCTTGGGAGCGTCTGCATCTTCAGGTCGAGCCCCCAGAGTGAGAACAGGGGTCAGACATTAACAAAGCACGGGATGTGACTGATCCAGCGAGGCCTTAGACTGGATGTTGAGCTATCAATATGCTGTAACAGATCCAGAGAGGCGAAAGGAGGAGGAGTTAGTCTTTGATATTCGGACTCCGATATTGCCGAAACATCACGTGCATTGTCAGATAGGGGCGCAGTTAACACAGACCCCCGTCGTGAATTTTAATACTTTCGCTGTTTATTCGTGCCTTGAAGAACCGTTCCTCCGGGAGTGCTATTGAAGCGCGTCGCTAACAGCCACTGGATCTACATCGACAAGCCCCGGAACCCACGAACGTTAACAACGTGTTGACCGTGAAATCCGGATCTCCGACTCGCGCGAGAAGTCAGCTGTGTCGACATCCCGGAATTGCTACCGCACACCTCTTAATCTGACCAGCGATCTACACACCTACCTCTAATTATCTGCTGTGTTGCTCTTTTCGTGGCGACATCGAGAAGCGCCGAGCATTTCAACCGCGTATTGATTCACGGTGGGTTGAATCGATTATTGCGCATTCACACTGATCCGAGCACTCAACCGGTATCTCCAGGCTTGTGGATTTGCCGCCCCGCTGACAATGGAAGGTAAGTACCAACTTTCCGCCGATAATAATAATCGCACCGATTGACTGGGGAACACTTACTAGGTTTGTTCAGCAGCGCCTCGTGGATTCACACACATGTCGTGCTTGTATCGTATTTTCAACAACAGTGAAACGCCGGGATTCTGGATTGAGCTCGGTGCATAAATGAAGCATCCTTGTGTTTTACTTGCAGCTTGGGTTGTACTAGTAAATCTGTTGGTTTATTAATGGGCTACGGTATCCTTCTCGAGTCAGCTTCAAGCCGGAATTTTGAGCTGAATCTTCACTATAGGTATTCGATAATAACTTCAAGTTTCTGATCTCAGGAGCTGTGCTACGGCAAGACGAATGTCAACCAAGAATAACGTTCAGATCTCGGGAGCGGTGCCGCAAGTATGCAACACGTTGTGTCCCTTGGCTTGATTGCATCCGCACTGTGTCTCTCGAACTCATCTTCCTTCCTCTTCCCAATACCACACTCATCACTGCTCGGGAATGTCCTCAAGCCAAGCACTCGCTCTCCAAGTTTGGACACCCCCTTTGACACCCCCTGCTACCGATGGAACTGTAACGGTGCAGGAGAACTCGCACCCCAAAGGAGGAAGATGGGCCCTCTTTGTGAATGCTTTTCTCTCGCCATCACCAGGCCGCACCTTGAATCAGGTGTACACTGCTGCAGGCAAGGTCTTGGAAACGAAGGCCAACCGATTCGCATACAAATTCGGTCTCGGTCCTCATGCCGTTTCTGAGAAGATTAAATCCCACTTTGGGGATGCCGAACAAAGGGTGCAGCAGCTGGAGCTTCTTCGAACCACTGTCTCACCAAAACTCAAGAAGTGGTGCTTGAAGCTCATGAAATACACATTGCCGTATGTTTATTATGTTGAAACTTTGTATATAATGACTGACAGAATTACACAGTACTGAATCTGCAGATACACAATGCCAAGCATTCAAGGAAATTGTTGATCTGGCCACCTCATTTCCTGGTCTGCGGGTTCTTTTTCTTGACACAAAAGTGTTGGACAACACAACATTGCTGGATGCTATGTCTAAGCTTTGGAACCGGCCCACTGGCCCTCCCAACCAAGAATGGATGTTCTGGCAAAAATTGGTCATAACATGCTTGACAGATACCTCAATTTCAGCCATATTGGAAAGGAGATCAGTTTCTGAGTTGACCAACTGCTTGCAAGAAGGTCTCAGTGTAATTGAGTCTCTGTTGGTTGGGCAGAATTGCGTGTGAGTCCTAGCCAAGCTCTGAGCCAACCTCACTCTAATTCAAAACTAGCGGAACTTTAACAGATGCAAGTGCACTCTGCATCCGATATTTGGCCGGGGTTCTTGATCTACCGGGGTTTTGGCAGAATTTAGGATCTGTACATGCTCAAGTAGCAGATAAGTTGTGTTCTCAAATGGTCCAGGTGCTGAAAGACATTGGGGTGGATATTCCCAGTCTGGGTCCTATTGAGGCTTCCGAAGCCCCATTTGACCATGATGGTGTGGACTTTCTTGCCACCACACTCCTTAATGGTCTTTCAAACTGGTTTGGCAAACTTGATTGGAAAGATTGGGCCATGCAACCATGGTACCAAAGTTTCACACAAGTTATTCAGCTATTGCGGGAGTAAGTCTTATTTCAGTCACTCACCTATATATCTTAACCAAATTTTTGAAGGCCAAGAGCTGCAGAACTATTGCCATGTTCATCTGCCTCTGCTACCAGCACCTTTCAAGATGTTCTGCTGACTATCTATCAAGATCGGGTCCTGAATGTGAATGTGATGGTCGATAAGTAAGAGGCTTCTCCATCCATTGCTCTTCATTTTATAAAATCCATGACAGCCAAAATACCATCCTGGGAGATCAAGCCACCCCTGCTGCCAATCACTCAACAGATAACCTGTCAGCACATAGCATCAACAGTGATCATGATGCCGACCAGGAAAGTTCTGAACAGGGAATTGAATCTCTATATGACTCACAGAGTCAAACATCCAATCTGGATTCTGGGGGACTACCCTTGCATGATGAGGAAAGTACAGGTAGTGAAGATTTGGACTTCTCAGAGGAGGATGATACTGTTTCTGACACTACTGGATATGAGGAACAATTTGACACGGCTCTGGGACATGATCCGGATGTGCTTGGAGATGTGGTGAGCAGACAAATTGATTGTAGAGCTACACCTGATGAGTCTTAGATCAATGGAACCACAGGGATGCCCAGAATCTCTGGAGCACAAACCTTCCTCTCATCAACTGCCTACCCATCTTTAGAAGCTCAGCGCAAAGACCTTGAGGAATGGAAACTCATACTGCTCAATAAGCAAAGAGATCTTGGTGACGATCATCTAGAGACCTTGGATACAATGGAAAGTCTTGCATGGCTACATCATGAACTTGGTGAGTTGAGCTCGGCAAGAGACCTACGGGTTACAGTGCTTGAGAAGTACCAGATTCTTCAAGGGGAAGATGACCCACGTACTCTGCAGGCTATGGATCATTTAGGGAATACACACCGTGCACTGGGCCAGAATAAGGAAGCACAGGAGATGTTAGAGCTGGTACTAGAGAAGCAGAGAAAAGTTATAGGTGAAAGCCATCCCGAGACTGCAAGGACTCTGAGCTCTTTAGCATTAACATACCAGCATCTGGGCCAACTAAACAAGGCCCAGGAACTTGCAATGTCAGCAGTAGAGATATATACCCAACTTCTGGAGGAAGATCATCCACAAACTGTGTGGTCCATGGACATTCTGGCAAATATCTACTGTGAACTAGGCCAGTTCACAGAGGCAGACCATCAATATCACATTGTTGTGGACAAGAGTATCAGGGTTCTTGGAGAGAACCATCCTAATACACTACGAGCTATGGAAGGTTTGGGAAGCACATGCCTTGCCTCAGGCCAGCTCCAGAAGGCAGAAGGTCTCCTGACTGTTGTTTTTGACAAATGGAAGAGAGTTCTTGGGGAAGAGCATCCTGATACCTTACAAGCCATGAGTTACCTGGCAAACACATACAACTACTTGGGCCAGTTCAGTGTTGCAGAGGAGCTGGCAATTGTAGCTCTAGAGAAGCATCAAAAAGTTTGTGGTGAAAACCATCCCAATACCCTGTGGATAATGAGTGGACTTGCATCAATATTCCAGCAGCAAGATCAGCTGGAACTTGCAGAAGAGCTTCTTATTATTGTTCTTGAGAAGCAGAGGAAAAATTTTGGTGATGATCATCCTCACACCAGACAGACTATGGAGGAACTTGCAAACTTATACCAAAGCATGGGTAAACTCCAGGCTGCCCAGGAATTGGAAAGACTCATCGGAGGTCAAGCATTCTAGCCATTTTGGTGTATGAGTAGAACACTATAATACCAGTTTCAATTTCTTCCTATTTACCATCCTGCCCCACTACCCATGGTTCTCAACTCGATTGCAGGACCTTTGGTTATGAGTTGTTTGTGAAATCCATCTACTGTTGAAATTTTTCTTTTTCTTTGTGGCTTTGTTCACCTATATCATTGTTTGACATTTAACACTTGTCCAATGTTTCACCTTCAATGCTCAGCTTTATCTCAATTTCCGCCAAGCAGTTAACATGGCCTTGCATTAGTTATTGATTGTGCAAGTTGAACCGACTGATATGAATCAAGCTTCAAATTAGTGCGAAGGTTGTGTTTTTCTTCTCCTTCCCTTTCCCCTTCCTTCCTTGCTTTATTTTTGGCCCTTCATCTCCTTATCTCCATATCCCCATTGTTTGATATAGTACAAAGGTCACCTTTGTACTACACATTTTACTGAGTGTGTGTTAACTGATGTTGAACCAATTGTCATTCACATGTGTGTGCCAGTATGGCATCATTGGCACTTTAGAGCAGTTATCCCGTGTCGATACATTTTCTGAGGGACACAAATTTCAGTGGGATACACTGTCAACTCGGGACAAAGCTCCAAGGTTAAGATGGTGAAAGTCATTTTCTTTTCGCGCTTAAAACTTCTTTTTGCTTTTCAAATTTGACCTCCCAATGCTAGCACTTAGTATCAATGGTATCAATCTACGTGGTTATAATCTATTCGAGGCATGGAGAAGCACGGATTCGAGCAGGCGAACAATTGAACACATTCAACTGTGGTATAAAAGTTGAAACGGCCCACACTTGGCTTTATCCCACTGCCAACTCCGGGGCAGGCTTCAAGTCAAGGGAACTTCAACAATTGTATTCTTCTTCATTTATCGATGCCGCAGACTCATCTTTTTATCCCTCACACCATGCAACTTTTGGTTAGTTCAATTCCAATTTTGTCCCAATAAAAATGTATTGTACATGGGTGCGGGGCCATGGCGTGAATAATTGATCACAGATTCAACACAGGTTGAAGGCATCGCGGTAATATGAAGTTTGAACCCACTCAAAATCATTGCAAAACTACCGCCCCTTCCCCACATGAAACCCGGTAGCGGACGGCCCGCGCCCGCATTTACTATCACATTGACTCGCATTATAAGTATACCAGTGCGACCCCGTTCGACTCGGGTCAGGCTGTACCCATTCTCGCCTGAATTTTTTTTTTCGGTCCTTCAACACCCCGTCCTCCGCCACCTCGTCTTGTCTTTAGTGCCTCGGCCGCACCCACCGCGTGTTTCACCCCTCCGTTCCTCATCTCCTCACTCTCTTCCTCACCCTCTCACACACGGCGCAACACGCCCAATCTCACACAATACAATAATTTCATTTTTGTTCCCACTCCTTCCTCCCACTGCTACAATAGTACAAACTCCACCAATCCTTCCAACGAATACAATAATACGACACTACCTATGTACTTAACTAACTAAAGACTAAAACTACTTGATACGAGGATAAGGAGAGGCGATATAGACGACAGACTAGATACTGAAAGAGAGAGAAGGTAAAGGAGAGAGAGGAGGTAGGGATCGTGAGCGGCCGTGACGAGCGTGCGAACGAGGATGGATACAGCATTCTGAGACAGAGACCAGATGAGGACTCCGGGAAAGCAGACGGCGCGTCGTGACGTACGCAGCAGTAGCAAGCGACGTGGTGGTCACCGCCCCCGCTTCCCGCCCACCTGCTCTCCTTCCCTCTCCCTCTCCCGCTCCCGCTCCGCCTCCGAGTAGGGCGGCGGTGTCGCCTCCCGTTCATACGAATACGAGACGGGCGTATGCGGCTCCTCCCCTTCCCCCTCGCTCTCGTAATACGCGGGCGGCGTGCAGACATGGACGTCGACGCTGAGTGTAGGCGGCATACGAGGCGCAAGCAGCCCGGAGCGCCACGGCACGGGCGTCGGCAGCTCTTCGTCCCCATCTTCCGCATGGTCCCGGTTGTCCACGACCCTCATCTCCTCATCCTCATCTCCCCCTCGTCATCGTCGTCGTCATCGTCGTTATCCGCGTCGACCCACGCATCCGCATCGCCCTCCTCCGGCGCGTCCCCGTCACCGGAAACGAGCGGTGGGAGCGGCGCCTGGATCGGACACGGCGTCATCATTTGCGTCGCCGATGCGGACGAGGCGGAGGAGAGGACGGGGGGCGGTCCTTGCACGGGACTCCGCCTCCTCCCTCGCGCTCGACCTCGGCTTCCCACCAGACGTCAGCGATGTGCGCACAGGCGCGGGCAGGGACGACACGCTCCACACCATGGGCGGCATCCCAGGCGGCGTCGGCGGTGAGAGCGTCGAGGTGTACGTCGGCATGGGCGTGGGCGCGGACGCGTATAGGTGCGGCGACACGGGGAACACCACAGTGTGCATGGAGTGTGGGGATAGAGTGTGTGGAGGTGGGGAAGGAATAGGACGGCCGCGGCACGCAGATGGTGTTGTCCTTCCCGAAGGACACGAGGTGCGCGTTGGTGAGGAGGGCGAAGGCCGCTGATGCCGCCGGCGGGGGTGAGTAGTAGGAGTGCGGGGGCGCTGCGGGCGCGGGGGTAGGAGTAGAAGTGCACATTGGCGTGCGGCGAAAGCGGGAGTGCGGGCGGGTGGATTGGGTCCCGCGTACCGGTGTGGAGCTGGGTTTGCGGGTGCAGGTAAGGGGAGCGGCCGGCCGACAGGGGCGGCGAGGCGGGACAGAAGGACTGCGGAGGCGCGCGCGTCAGTTCGAGGACACGAAATGGGGTGCCAAAAATTGGAATTGGATTGCGGCTCGTATGTGGACCGTGGATTAAAGAGATAGAAATGAATGACACACATTGCAGCACTAGCACAGGGAGCATATCCCATCGAGAACGCTCCACTCGAGCTTGACACTCCGGAACGAGAGGAAGAGCAAGATACGTTGTTCCTGCAAGGCGAGGGCACAGTTTAGCGGGTAGAGTCGCATAGAACGCAGATAGACAGATGCACATCGGTGAAATTGAGCGCCTCGGCATCCTCCAGTCGGTGCTCATTCTCGAGCTCGAGCAGGCGCTGCTTCGCTGAACGGCGTGCGAGGGCGCGGGCTCGGCCATGGTCTCGTTGTTGCCATTCTTCTCCTTCGTCTATTCGAGTTGTTCTTGTACCTGTAGCAGTCGCTGCTTGCGCTTCCACATCTTCTTTGCACTTCAGATGAACAGTGTTTGCGATATGCTTTTACGAGCTTGAGTTAAGTGAGCAAAGCAAAGCGGAACAGCAAATGGAGGTCAAGCAAAGCCAAAGAGCGGGCCAATCGGACCGGTGGTTGTTTCCTACTCTCATCTCGCTCTTCCCTCAAGTCGACTCTCCTCGCCCCATTTCTGGAACCCTTGCTACTCTAGACAAGATTCATACCATATTCATTCCAATTGCGCGAATCTTGCACTCGTGCTAGCTGTGCGATGCGATGATTCTATTCACTGAGCGGCGCCTACGTAGACGCTTCAGTAGAAATGCTGGGCGGCCAAAAAAATAACAATACCCAGCTCCTGGTCAAACTCGACCCGTTTTTCGTAACATCGGGTGCATCCGATAGCCTGGCACATCTCCCTTTTATCGGTCTGTCCGCATGGACCCGATGTCTCAGGATGCGGATTTCAAGTTCAGCACATTCAGATCTCTGAGTCCAATTGCTTCTGTGCCTGTCTGATCCAGCTCACCCATTACGAGGCTTGACTTCCCAGAGACTGGTCCCACGTCAACAATTCGCATCTACGCATCCGCATTCATTTTGTGCCCGCATTTATACGCCTGCTATGCAACTGTCCCCTGTTCTGGTTCGTTTCTTTTCCCTCTTTCGACTTCCTCCGCTCATGACTCCAGACAGAATATACACCGGAGCGCCATTTAAGAACGCTCGATTTCCACTTCAGGCTGCTCTCATTATTTCTTACCTGTCAAATGCCGCTACTTCTCATCGCCCTGCGCTGCGCTTCAGGAGCCTCTGATCACCGTGCACGATAAGTTCGCCCAACTTCTCGCACACTCGGTTTTGGTCCCAAGCCCGATTCGATTTGCGTACCCGTGGCTGCGAGTTGAATTTCGAGTACCTCAAATCCCCAGGCAAGAGTCTATGTCTTGGGTACTCGCGGGGGCGAGTCAAGGATTGAAACCCCCTTTTCTCCCCGATCGAATTGGTGCTACATCCTTCCTTTCTTCGTGTCTGTTATTTTCTTTCGGATTTGAACTCGACGCCGTCCATGGCTGCCCGCACAGTAATAAAAATCCAACCTGGTAAGCTCCGGATCCATCCTATCCGTTTGCCGCGCACCCGTATGTGCTGTGCGACTGCTTCCACAGCACCGGAATGGATCAGAGTTCGGCGGATTAAACCAAGGGTGGTCGGGTCAGTACATAGAAGTTTAACGGCGCCTGTTGGATTTTTATGGTGTGTACATTGACTAGTTTCAGACACGTCGCTAATCTGATATAGGCCATGCTACTTCCGGAACTTGTACACGACATGAACAGCGTTCCTGGGGAACATGCTGGCCAACAAAGTTCGGCGGATTCAGCACGGTCAATCGGGCCGTGTGGCTGAGAAATGGTTGCTGGATTCGCATAAAGACGCGTGTATCGGTTATTTTTGAATGTGGTGTTGAATATTTGAGTGTCCATCTTATACCGATCGGAAATATTCGGCCAGGTTGGCTCAGTTCACATGCTGGAGACTTGCATAAACACAGGAAGGGCAGCTCGTGGGCTTATTCGATGGCATTCCTCAACCTGTGCTTTGGCTATTTTCGGAATCGGTGCTAGTCCTCCACCACTGTGCTGCACCTGATCAGCGACTTGGAGCCTACCCACTAACGCTCTGCTTCTCAACGACATCTGGTATGTACTGTATATCGGTAGCGGCAAGCACTGGTCCCCTACTCTTGTGCTGTAATTGATTTGTCATTGCAATATTTTGAAAGATGGACCAGTGTGCACCGAGTTATTTGGGCAGATCACATATAATATGACTTGAGAGGCTCCATGCCAAATGTCAGGGAAATTGAACATGCCCTGACTGTTGAAACAAGCACATCTTCCCCATACTTGCCAGAATTTTGATGTGTGAGCTCAGCATCCAATATTTCGAAAGAAGGACCAGTGTGCACCGAGGTTTTTGGGCAGATCATATGTGATATGCCTTCAGAGGCTCCTTGCAAAATTTCAAGGAAATCGAACATGCCCTGGTTGTTGAAATGACCACATCTTCCCAGGACTTGCTGGAATTTTGATGTGTGAGTTCAGCGCAGAATATTTCAAAACACAGGCTTAAGTGCATTGAGGTTTTTGGGTGAATCACATGTAATATGGCTTAGGAGGCTCCATCCAAAACTTTAGGGGAATCTAACATGCCCTGGCCGTCAAAACGAGCACTCCTTCCCGAGAATTTTCAGAATTTTGATGTGTGCATTGAGCAAGGAACATTTCAGGTACAGATGTGAGTGCACTGACACTGACATGTCTGGGAATTGTATTGGAAAGTCCATCAGGAATATTCAACCTGTCCTAGGTGCAGTCAGGACTAATCTTTAACTGCTACTCGCGGGTCAAACCTGCAACGGAATTTTATGCTGAGTAAGTAAGAGTAGAATAGACCACAGGCTTTTCTACATTTTCTTAAGTACTGACCCTCTTATATCACATGCAAGGCCAGGGCACTGGAATGAGTCAGATGTAGGCTGAGATAATGATCAGACAAAGTGATGATCAGACGAAGTGGAGCAGAAATATTGATGACTCATTTCCTCCATCATCTGATATCACGTGAAGAGCTGGGGCTTCAGATCATCAGATGATGTTATCATGTGAGTGATTCCAGAGAAATACTGGAAAAACAGGGTGTTGCTTGTGGGAGGTGGTCGGTTTCAGCTCCACAGAACCCTTCTCTGTTCCAGAGTAGATCAAGGGCTGTCTCCATCCAGGAATGAGTTGCAAGAAGAGTGTTGTGGATAATACATGACAGTGTGCAAGGATGCTGTTCTCTTCAGGTTGCACTGAAGGTCCATTGGTGCAGGGTGTTGGGTTGGACATGGTGAGATTGAGGAGACTAAGCAAAATTACAACATCAATAAGCCACAACTTATCTTCACTGCCACATTCCTTCCTACCCCCCGTGATCCCACATGTGATCTGAGCGGCTCTGGGGTCAATATTTCCGAATCCACAACATCCACGGCACCCAATCGATATTTCATGTACTGAACATCAGGAAAAACCTCTTTTGGAAATTCCCTGTGATTGGCCCAGGTTGCCTCAAATTGGACTGTATATATTTTCTCGGTTTCCTCAATTCTCATCTTAATAATGTTGCCATCTAGTTGCTTCCAACTTGCAGGCAAATTACCTTCAGTTACCTTCAATTCACTCAAGTTCTGTGCACTTTCTGCTGGTTAGGAGTGGGGCTTGCCCAGACAATGGGTATCAGAAACCACAGAACACTTCAATTAAAGGTATCTAGTACAATGTAGTTTCAACCTCAGACAGCCTTGGGAGAAGATGATACAGCCAAGAACCCATGGCAAGAAAGGATCAAGGAGATATAAGAAGGACTTGGAATCAAATCAATTGAACTTGGTCGTACATTGGACATACTGTACAGGGACTGGACTTCAAAATACATGAATATTTGTCATTTGAATGGAATGATCACTGCTTGTGAACCCATATCACATGGTGACAGGAGCTGGGCCATTGTTGGAACTCAGGTGAGTTACAGCTTCCACTTCTTCAACCCCAGATGTCTCTTTGTTCAACAACTCATCAGGTACATGCAAAGTTGCAAGTTCCAGCAAGGCTTTCTGATGGGCTGTTTCCACAGTTGAGAGTATAGCATCAATTTCAGCTATGTCTTTAGCCTGCAATGACCGCTCAAACAGTGGCCTGGCTGTCTTCCAGAGGTTAATTGCTGCTGAGGTATGACCTTGTTTGTTTGCCAGATCTCCGAGATGCATCATGCACTGTGCTCGGCTGCGATGCACATCCATGCTGGTGAATCCCTCCAACGCGACCTGATACAAGTTGCTTGCTGTTTCATCCTCCTCATTTGTGATTAACATATCTCCCAGAAAAAGCAGTGCTTTGTGGAGTGACAATTTGTCCCCAGATTTGCAAGCATACCCGCAATACATGACTGTCCATCTGAACTGCCATTCAGAAGTTGGCCAAGCCCTGATATCAGCCAGTCGTTCCAAACAGAATGATTCAACTTGATTGTCTGCTCCCCAGGCGGAACGAAGACATTCCTCGAATCTGACCTTGGCCAATTCAAACTTCTCTTCTCTGAGTTTCATGTCAGCCTCAACCAGGCTACAAAAGAAACTCTGTCTGGAGTTGAAACTGTTCAAAATATGTTTTGCTTGGTTTAACTTGTGGTATACATCTCCTGTATCCCCACAGATTGTATCAATCTGCGCAATATTGAGAAGTGATATTGCATGGGACAAGGGATTTTGTTCAGGAGGAATGGTTTCAATGATGTGACTGTAGATGCTTCTGGCTTGAGCATATTCTGATTTCAAAAGATGGATCTCCCCCTGGTGCATTTCCATTCTGTGGTCAAGATCCCCTCCTGCCAGGCCACAAATACCAAGCATCATTCTGCCTCTATGTAGGTTGTCCATGCACTGCCGGAAACTTCCTAAGGATAGGAAACACATGGCTCCAACAAAAAGTGCTCTTGCTTCCTCCCGCAGATTGGCTGAAGATTCCGATTGCCTTTGTGCTTCAGCTGCATGTGTTTTGGCAGTACAATAATCACCAGTACTCCATTTGAGCCAAGCAGTGCTTGTCAAAATCATACACTGTTGCTTGCTGTCCTGGCATTGCTGTGCTAGTTCCAGTGCCTTTTGAAAAAATTGCATGGCTCGAGGCAGATCATCTGTATAGTTCATAAAATAGACACCAGCTGCATAATGGAATTTGGCTAAAATATGATCATATTAGATCAATAATGACAGGACACATGAGAACTACTCACATTCAAGGACAGGGCTGTTGACATGTTCAAGCATACCTATGGCCTGATTTATGAATAGTTCCTGATCAAACGTGGGGTAGAGATTGTATGACATCAAAACTTCAGTCATAAATTGTATCCTCAGGGGGTAGTCCAGTCCAGGTAAAATGGGTTGAACATGATCCACCAATACTGTGGCGCCACGTCCAGTTACTTCGTAAAATGAGCAGAGAGATGATATGCAGTAGATTGTATCCCTGAGATCTGAAGCATTATCATATAGCCCCCGCTGCAAGACTTCATGCAGATTTGCCAGATTCAGGATTATTTGATTGACAACAGGTCCCAGCTGTTCCCCATTATACTTCTGATATAACTTCAAAAGTGCATAGAACAGTTGGCGAAGACATTGTACAAGGGCCAAGGATGGAGGCAGGAATTGCTGGACATGTTCTCGTACAGGCACCAGTAACCTGAGTCGCCGGTTGCTATCCTGGTATGCTAGTGATGTGGCCAGTAATGCAGTCTTGCAACTGAGAATATTGATGATTGGAAGATTACTTTGGACCAGTTCAGCATCAGAAAGTCCATCAGGGAGGATTGAGAGGAGGCTCAATAATTCTTTGCTCTCAGATGTGATCCGAGGACTTGAGAGGGAGAGACTGATAGACACATCCAAATTGGATTTTCGGTCATACCCCACAGAGAGCAGAGCTGTCTTTTCAGTTTCCCATCGAGCCAACACATTTGGAAGACCCTCATAGTCAGATAAATGGGCAATGAGGTCAACCGCTAGGGGCATATTATCTGTGAATCGGAGGAGTTGGCTCATGTCCTCTTTTGTGTAGACATCATCTGTAATATCCATGAAGGTCTGTTGGGCAGCATCATCTGACAGAGGTTGCAACGGCAGCAGAAATGGACGTGTCCAGTGCACTTTGGCTGGCCTCTCAGCCCCGCGCATTGTGATCTAGTAAAAATTAGTAACAAAAATGAAACCCAGGCTAGACACACCATGAGTGCAAGATATTCCACCTCTGTGAGCAGTGAAAGGAATTCTTCAATTCTGCCTCAGGACTGGATCGGTTCCCATACTGTCTCCAGATTATCCAAGATCAAGAGTGAGGGTGGCTTTTGAGAAAAGTACTGAACAACTGGTCTAGTGAGATCTTTTCCTGGATTCAGTCCAATGTGTAGTCCGATGAGAGCCGCAAGTTCAATGCTGGTGGTGGCAGATTCTGCACTGACAAAGAATCTGCATTGAAATTTGTCAGAGGTGTCTGTGTGGTTCAAGACCGCTTTTGCAAGGCTTGTCTTGCCCATTCCACCGCCTCCGAGAATGGCTATTCTGGGTGATGCCTGGCTGAGCATTTTCATGATGTTCTCCACCTCTGATTCACGACCATGGAGGATCTTGGGCTTTGAAGGCAGCATTGAAAATGATGTTGAGCTTTCAAGAAAGTATGAGAAAGAATTCATCCGTAAACTTGGGCCAATACCTGTTTTTTGAATCGTTTGCACCCAGATAAACCTGGCTCGCACTGAGTTCAATGCATGTATTGCGAACCATGTACATACTGATGACCAGTCTGAGTTTGTACTGACATCAGACAGGGTCTGGATCAGATCAAGCAATTCCTCATGCATGAGCATTGCTGTTTTCTTCATTACATCAATGTCGTTGAAATCGCAGGCCCGGTCGTAATCTAAGAGCAGTCAATCAATCTCCTAGAGTGAAGTATACATAGAGCACACCTTGAAGACTTTGACAGCTTGGTCCAATCCTGCATGGCAATCCTTGAGCAGTTTCTGCACTTCATTATTACGGAACAGCTGCTTGATTTTGTTTCCATCCTGTTGTGCCTCAAGGAAGGTATATATCTTGTGAAGAGTCCTCGCGATGAAAGAAGTAAATTAACCGATGCCTCTCAAAGGGACTCAACTCGCTGCACAAACTTCCCAATGCTATCCAGCAATGCGGGAGCCAGGGGCTCAACCGTTCCAGACTTGAGATGGAGGTTGATAATTGCATACAGAACTGGATGAATTTTCTCCATGAGCTGAGCACATTCGTCTTTGTTCCGTTTCACATTCTACACCATCTTGTAAGTGCCTTGATTTTATCCAAGCTCAGAATTTATTACCTGAATACTATTGATCAAGGTTTCAGTAGTGTTCACGATTGTTTGGATAAAGGGTGGGCCAAATGCATCATTGAGCTCTTTGAGAAGTGCTAGAGCAGGTGTCAGACAGGCTGCAATACTATCGAGGCGAATATCTGTTGCGGTGGGCTGGCGGGGCATTTTGAGATGGGGATCAAACACGAAGCCTCCATGTTATATATGGCCCCTCTAGGCTGCGTAACAAAGTAGTCTGTTGTTAAGCGGCGGGGTCCGATCGGAGTAAGGCCATGTTACATAATGTGCACAGCCACCCGGCCTTGAACCTCCAACCACGGAACAACCGTGAACATTTTCTACCCATTTCAACCACTCAAACGGACCTAATGTATGTTTGAAACTTTCTGAAATTTATTCGGAATTTTGGAGCACTATTCAAGGCTCAGTACTTTAACACAAGTGTGCAGCCATGTGAAATACTTGGACATTTCTACCACCCCGTTCTGCAGTATTAAAGTTTTTGAATACATAGAGACATTTGGAGCACTTCAGAGAATGTATTTGCGCAAAAATATCAGTCTAATGTTGATTCTGGAGGCACAAAACATCGAAATCCGGCGGCGTGGCTGTGCAGATTATGTAACAAGGTTTTACCCTGATCGGACCCCCGCGCTTACTAACAGACTTCAATATATCGAGGTACGAGATCAGGTTATATTGAAGTGTCTGTCTGCGAGAGACTAGTAACAAAGGCACGGTCCTTCTATTTTGCCTGCCAAGGTATTTTTGTAGATATTGCTCAACACATCTCCGCAGCGACCGCGCTTCCTACGGCAGCCATATGGCATGACTTCTTTTCTTAGAAGGACAGAGTGCATGGTGTTTACGCTTCTAACTTTCCACCCACTTGTCCCCTTCCCTGAAAGGTCGTTCCCGACAAATCTGCGCGGTATTTCAGCAAATCACGTACATCCTTCACAGTCTGGCTGGTTCTGGGCACGAGACTCGAAGGCTCCAGCAGAATCAGGCGAGTTTGTGGTCCGACGTGAGCTCGGTATTAGGGCGCACACACGCTTCGTTGCATCTCACACTCGGATCGGAAGCCTATGTATGTTTCACTATCGCACAGAAGAAGATCAGCACCAATTCCACCGGGATTGCGCACCAAGAGATAAATTTACCAGTGGTCAAGAGGCCATTATTGGTGACGGATATGACTACCGCGATGGTCGGTGCTGCTCCAGACGTCCGGCGAGCACGCGCTCTTCAAGAGCTAAGAATATCTAGCGAAGTGAGTCAGAGATACCTATCGGATTTTCGGCGCTGATATGTCGGTGCACGCTGAAGATAGTTCAGCTAGAGATAGCCAGATCTCGGAAATGAGAGCTTTTCCCGGCGGAGGTGACCGGTTGAAATATTCGAACCGTTCGGGGCTCGTGGTGTTGTTCTTCTCAAATCACCGAGGTGTCAGAGACCATTCGTATCGACTCCCAATGAGTTCGCGTTTGAAGAACCTTCACAACAGATCCTAGGCTCACCGCACCCGGTAATCAACGACAATGGATTCGAATCTCGGCGGAAGTAGCATGGAGCGCAAATTATGGGCGTGGTACATAGGACGGGATGCAAATATGAATGAATTTCTATTGTATCGAACCGCGAGAACCCCAAAGTGTCTAAGACACGCGACGGGTGACAAAATAGGGCAACCCAGCCATTTAAAAGTGCATAGCCACGAGTGCAGACATGTTTGTTGAACCACCCTCAGATCTTCGGGCATCTCGGGGACGTATTGATCCCAAAGTAGAAGACGCCTGAAAGACCTACTTAGCTAAACTGGAGCCCAAATATTTGCGGTCCACGACCTTACCACGAATGCACTTTCCGACTTGTCGAGCGAACTGTGGTGCCGTTGAAATTTGGAGGGTACCTACTTTGTTAAGAACAAACCTGAACACTATAATTTTCACCCCAACAAATTTCGGGGTTTGAGCAGTCGACGACGACAAAGTGGTTTACAAAAAGATAATATAAGGGATAAAAGATAGACTTCCGTGACTCCCAGACGAAACTCGACAATACGGGCGTAACACACAGGCTCGCGTTCTCTGCATCCAGCGCCTGCCACGCCCCATCCCATCCCAATGCGCTACGATCCCATCTTCCCTCCGTGCCGCCATACTCGACCCACCCCAACGCATCTGCCACCACCCTGCCGCGCGCACGAACGATGTCCCAATGGCGGACAACATGGGGCAGAGGGCAGGGAATGGATCGAGGTACTCCCTACCTGAGTGTTATGTATCTCGACAAGTAGGTAAAAGAGAAAAGTTTTCGGGAGCCAAGGCGGAATAAGTAAAAGTAGCAAGAAGGTGGGAACAGGAGGATCGTGCGGGGTCGTGGTGAGTCAGGACGTCGAGGATACATGCAGTATCGCGTCGCGTGCGCGCGATGCGACAGACAGACGAGGGCGAGCAAGTGGCGAGGCGGAGGCGGTTACAAGTCAACACTTCCGCTTCCCCCCCACCTGCTCCCCCTCCTCCCTCAAATTCGGAGTTGGTGTCCCATCCCGCTCGTGCGCGCGCGCAGTCCCGGCACGGACGTCTGCGGCTCTTCGCCCTCGCTCGCTCTCGTAGTACACGGGCGGGAAATTGGCACAGAGCGCAGAAGGCGCAAGCGGCCCACGCCCACCCTCGCCCTTGCCCCGAGCCACTACACAGCACTGGCCCCGCTCGTCGACGGCCGTATCTCAATCTTCTTTGTCCACTTACACTTACGTGTCCTCATCATCTTCATTAACGCCATCCACACTCCTGCAGTGAGAGACATAGGAGACGAGTGGAGGGAGCGGGACCGAGTCGGACACAGCGTCGACAACGCCGCGCCTACAACGGCAGGGATGCGGTGAGGGAACATGAGGACAAAGAAATGGGGACAGCTCTTGCGCGCGCGAGCGTCTCTCCCGGCGACCTGGGCGTCCTCGCCGGCGCGGGCGTCGTTGGTGGTGAGCGGTGCGTAGACGCGGAAGTAGGCGCGGGTGGGGAGGACATGCAAGGTCGCGCGCGCGATCAGAGGCTCGAGGTGTATGGCGTAGGTGTGGAGCAGGCGAACGCGAGAGGGGAACACTACCGGAGAGCGCACAGATGATATCGTCCTTAAGGAAGAGCACGGGTCTACCGCGGGTCTAGCCCGAGTAGTACCGTACCCGTACCCCTCTACACCCCACCCCTACATGGGTACGGGTCTGTACCGTACCCCTCATACCCCCGGCTGATCTCAACACCGCGGTATTTGTAACCGCGGGTCCATCACGGCGCGTATAACTTGCAATTGAGCAGCTAATCGTGGACTACAAGTATAATACAGGTGAAAATTGCGTATATAAATTGATTGGACATTATCCCTGGACCTCCTCCGCCTCCGTGGGCTCCTCCGCTTCGGCCGGCCGCTTGGAACGGGCAGTTATCGCCTTGAGAAGAATATTGGTACTGACGAGGTTGTTTTTGCACCATGAACCGAGACACATCAGGCGCCGAATTGACTCGGCAGACAAGCGGTTTCTGGTGAAAGAAAGAAGCCGCCGTCCTCCGGAGAAGGCGCGTTCAACGTCGACTGAGGTGGCTATGCAATTGGTTAGCCTACAGTTTGAAGTGGGGATCGAAATACTCACAAGGGATGGAGAGATAGTCGAGGGCCATGCGGGAGAGGGTAGGATACGTCCTACGATGTTCCCACCACCATTTGGGGTCCTTGACGTTCTCAACATCCACAGCGAGATAGTCCTGCAGTTCCGAAGCCGCGGGACGCGCTACCAATGTTAGATCAGATGGATCATGATGAGAAGTAAGATTTGCGACATACCTTTAGCAATTGGCTGATGTGCTCTGATGCTGCAGGGAACTCGCGTTCTGCCACTCATCACGCGATGTGACAGTCATCCAAACACACGCGATGAGACGGAACAGGCGATAATCAACCAGTTGTCAAGATAAAAACTTGTTTTGAGGCGAATAGTGCGATTTTGATCCAGACCCGTCCCGCACCCCCCAACCCGCGGGACGGGCCGCGGTATGTCGCGGGTCTGGAAAAACACACACCGTACCCGTACCCCTCAGACCCGTACCCCTATACCCCTCCTCGGACCCGCGACCCGTGCTCTTCCTTAATCGTCCTTCCCCACGGACGCGAGGTGCGCGCGCGGTAAGTGCTTCGGGCGCGTCCCCTCCCGCTCGTGCGCGCGCAGTCCCGGCACGGCCGTCTGTGGCTCCTCGCCCTCGCTTGTTCTCGTAGTACACGGGCGGCAAGTGAGCACAGAGCGCAGAAGGCACAAGCGGCTCTCTCCCAACCTCGCCTTCGCCCCGAACCCACAGCGCGCGCGGCACGGGCGTCGGCGACGCGTCGTCGTCGAGACCGAGGACCGTGACGTCACCCCTCCCCTCCTCCCGCTCCTCAACGACCGTACCCTAATTGTCGTCCACCCACGCGGCTTCGTCATCTTCATCATCTCCCTCCTCCCTTACCCCTCATAACCGCATCCGCACCCCACAAGAGACGGATCAGACGAGCAGAGGGAGCGGGACCCGAGTCTGACACGGCAACGACGCTACACCCCGCCAGGCACAGCGGAGGAGCGGATGCCGACATAGAGTGCGTGGAGGATGCAGAGGCGGGGAAGACACACAACCTCTTGATAGGCGACATCCTCTTCCCCTCGGTTACTTCCCTTCCCGCGCGGGGCTCGTGCGTGCGGACACGGATACGGACACTGGCGGGGATGAGACAGACCTCGTAGTCCCCTGGCGGTGCGGGCGGCGTATACGTCGGGGCGGGTATGAGCGTGGAGGCGTATCGGTACGGCGAGGCCTCGGAGCGTATGGAGGCGGGTGAGGATGGGCAGCACGCAAAAGACGCGCTTCGGGCGCGGGTGTGGGGGGTTGTTGGTACTACTGCGCCGGGGGAGGGTAGGAGTAGGAGTGCGCGGACGTGGGCGCAGGAAGTATGCCTGTGAGTGGGGCGGAAGCGGGAGCGCGGGCGGGCTGGGTCCCTGTTGCCGGTGTAGAGCTGTGTTTTCCGGTGGATGTAGGGCGAGTGCGCGGCCGACAGCGACGGCGACGCGGGGCATGAGGACTGCGGAGGCATGCGCGTCAGTTCGAGTACACCAGACGAAACGGGGTGAAAAAGGAATTGGCAATGGCGACTGTAGGTTGGTGGATCAACGAAGAGATAGAAACGACGGACATTGTAGCGCCGACGGAGCGCATCCCATTGAGACTCCGCTCTCACTTGACGTCCAGAAGCCGAGGAAATACGCGAGGCGTTGTTCTTGCATGGTAAGATGAGTTGAGCAGAGAGAAGGTGGCATAGAACGCAAATGAACGGACACCAGTGAGCTTGGATGCCATGTCCTCCAATAGCTGCTTGTCTCGAGTGCGAGCGGCCGTTGCTTGCGCTGTGCGGCACAAAACCTGTCTTGGCTCGTCTGAAGTTCTCAGTCAGGTGCTATCGGGTGGGTCTGGTTGTGAATTGGTCGATGACGGAGACGATTCCAGCGGGCCTTGACCATTGACAAAATGTATTGAGTGCGGCTGAAAGCTTGGACGTGGCTTGATTCAGGTCAAGATTAGGACATTCGTCGTTGCTGCTTCCCAAGACAAGCCCTGAGACTGAGTATCGCCACATCCGAGTTTTGAAGAGAGCATCCAGTTTGATATCGTATTTTTTGCCAGATGTGAGCTGAAAGGAAAGCGGAAGGCCCGGCAATCAAAAAGGAGAGCCAAAGAGCGGGCAATCGGACCGGCAGTTGTCTCATCCTCTCACCTTGCGATGCTCTTCCCTTGAGTCGACTTTGGACTTTCCCTGCTCATCTCTGGAACCCTTTCTGCTATAGAGCACAAAAACACGGAATTCATTTCAATTGCACAAAAGTTCCCTTCGTGCCAGGGGTGCGATGCGATGCGACTGAACTCCGTACTCCGGGATCACGCCAATGTCCATGACCGTGTCGATGGGTATCCCCTGCCCTCTCCTGCATCCAGTGGACGGTATTGAAGCGAGAGCCTGTACATCATCTGCGGACACAAAAACCTCGGCTTTGATGCCTGTCTCGCAGTACCCTGCGCCTCGAATTCAGGCAGTGCAAGTCTATGGCGCTACAAGTATTCACGATGGATATCGCCCTGCGTCGAGCTACAGACCAACACATTCCATCCCGCATCCCTGGCCTCATTTCTCCTCGATCGAAAAGCCTAGGCGTGCGCGAAATACTCAGGGCGCAAACGACCCGACACTCCTGATCCACGCCCAAATCTCCAATTGCCAGCGATACCTCCCGCTGCGCTCACGCTAAGCTCCGAGGGCTCGCGTGCCCCGATGCCACAACGATTGGCGACCCTGTGCTGTCCGTCCGAAGCAACCACCGTCCTTCAGCCACCTCTGACACCTGTCATGTCCCTTCGCGCTGCACTACGCTCTCACGGGCTGCGGGATACTGTATCTCGACGCACTCCGAGCGGATTCGGACTCCATCGTGCGGGGAGGGCACGCAAGCATGTGCCCCGCTGCGCTGCTGATTCCGATGTTCTCCGCTTTGGGCCCCCGATTCGCCTCTGAGCTCCTTCGCGATCCCGACCCCGCGGACCTCGCTGGCGATGGGGCACGGCCGTACGCCTCCCTGTCCCGGGGCTGCTTCCACCACCGGGAGCAAGGCACCCGCACGCGCGCGTTTTAATAGATTGGCCAGGTCTTAGCGGTTGCCCTATGTGGCGGCGGACCTGGCCCATAATCTTGAGGGGGAGCGATAGAGGAACGCAGTGTTTGGTCGGTGGGGTGTGCAACTGCGGGAGACGATATCCCTCCCCCGCTTGTGTCCGGCCATCGGCACGCGCAGTAGCGACGCAATGTTGCTCCCCTCGCGCGCTTTGGTCGCCTACACGTTGGAGTGCGCTGAGCAGTCCGGAGCATCAGGGACGAATATCCTGCCCCCTCATGCGGACACATACCGTCTAGGAAGAGCGGACACCTGCAGCACCTCCAAGGCGGACGCCGGAAGCCTGCGCACAAAGTAGCTTCCCTGCGCCGGTGGCCCGGTGCCAGTGACTCGGAGACGCATGGCCCCGAGGTACGCACCCTTTTCTGGATAATGCATCCCGATCTCATCAATCTCGCTACAGATATCTTCAGTCATGATCCCAATCCGCTGCGGTGCACGCTCCCCACCGTGCTCATTGGTCCTTGTCTTTTTCAGAAATTGGGCCAGCGTCTATTTGGCGCTTAGCACTGCAGACACTAGATCGACTGCCGGTGCGCACGGCGCTCTCGACCTGCGGGTCACCGGGGCCAAATGCCTGGGGGTGGGTTCACTGCATCCGCGTAGACCTACCATCCAGTCCCCGGCGCAGGGTACATGTGCGTATGTGCACTGCCCTTCCGCGGGCACCGACACCGATTTCTCACGCTCTCTTATGCTCAGAGGGGCCTTGCCAGGCTTCGTTCACCTACATGCTCGTGGACGTACCCGCAAGATCGTTCCGCCGCCATTCGAACTGCGCTGCTCTTCTCGATAGACGCCCGCATCGGCGCTCACCCTGGGTATGGTTTCGCGTGACCAGTCTCCCAGCTGCTCTCGTACCCATTTATGCACTTTCACCCGAACCTTCTGTTCTCTTCCCTTCCTCCGCCCCTCCCTCGCGTCCCATTTGCTCCACTGGCCCGTCGTTTTGCATACGTTGTCATCTTTCACACGTTCTCCATACTGCCGTACCGCCGAACATCACCGGATCTCTATTGCTATTCGAGGTCTCGTTCGATATGCGAGATGAAGTATACACCATCTCCTCATTCATTCCATTTCGTGAAACACGACTCCAAAACTCTCGGATTTGAATTTCTCGTATCGGCCGACACGCAGCAATGTCACCTCTACCTCGCCGCGACCCGTTACGCTTGCAAATATTGAACAAAACAATTGTGTCCGTCCTCATTCCTCCTCTGAGATGAATCTTCTCTCACAAATTCGTGCAACCGTATCTGCCACTGAGTTGATGACACTGCAATGAGACGAACGACATCAATCCGCAGTACCCACCCACTCCAATGGCACGCCGAATCTCGGCCGGAATAATTCCAAGAGCCGTGATCTCTACTTGACTATATTTTGTACGTCTTTTTCGATGCGTTTCGGACGGATGATTATATATCATTTTTGTCAAGATCCACATGTACCGGGGTACTGGTCATACATCGTCGTATACGTGCACAGGATTCAAGATCATCTTACTGTTGTGATACTACCGCAATGCACATCTGGATCGAGATCGTAATCTCGCCGTTGTGAATCCTCTGTGCGTAGGTTTTCGATCACTGTGACTTTCAAGTCCGCTGAAAGAGTCCGCCGCGGGAAAAACATTGAGGGAAGTATCTTGGGGAAATAGGAAAGATGACACCATGTTTGCAGAAACCTACAGGAACTGGATTGTCTCAGCTGAAAGATTGTTCCGGCGTGGTATCGTTCTACCCATTAGTGTGTCTTTCGCGCCTATCTTGTTACGGCTGTTGCGCGGTGGGTCACTTCGATTGCTCGGGGCCGATTCGGCACTTGCTTCAGCGCCAATATATTCCCCCGATTCGGGGATTAACTCGAAGCGGAAAGGCTTCGACGCCTAATTTTATAAAGGGCCTGAGAGAGACTCGGGCATTGCCGCGTTTATTGGGTTACCGTCGCTTCGGCGCTTACCCAGCGCCAATACGTTCCCGCGATTTGGGCGTGATGAAATCAATATGGAGGGTAACATTATAAAGAGACCACAGCAACACAGATACTTTCACACACTCACAATGCCCGCGAGCCGTCCCACAACAGTCGACAGGATTCTCGACTACGCAGTACTCTCGGCAAATGCACTTCAGGATATTGCGGATACAGCCCAGATACCTTTCATGAGCAGAATCTGCACACTCACTTCGATCATTATCCCGATGGTGCAGGTATGATTTCGCCGCAGATGTGTATTCCCAGAACTTAATTTTGAGAGCAAGGACACCAAGTTCCAGAAGGACCGGTGCCTCCAGATTGTAGAGGACATTCATCATTTGCTCTGTGTTCTTATGAACCTATTTATACACTCAGAGGACATCCAATCTCGAGAATGCTCAACAAAATAGCCCAATATGTTGTGTGAGTGTAATAGACACTACCGAGTCATTACCGTGCAATAATTCAGGGTGTCTATCTCAGAACTCTCCAAAGATCGAATCTTGTTTGCGAGTGCAACGCGAGCTCGGAACAATCAAGCGACTGTTCAAGCAAAGTGAACTGGTCACACAGTTGGATAATTGTGGGACTGAGTTGAAGGCAGCTTTGGAGGATTTGACCGTCAGTCACTCAGTGATTATCGGGAGCGATGGGTACTAACCGAACATCTGCTTTAGCAGATCACACAAGGGGTCGGACTTG
This sequence comes from Mycena olivaceomarginata, assembly GCA_029378375.1. Lineage (NCBI taxonomy): Eukaryota > Fungi > Basidiomycota > Agaricomycetes > Agaricales > Mycenaceae > Mycena > Mycena olivaceomarginata. The sequence continues at coordinate 25,033 of JARKIC010000985.1, read as the reverse complement.
CCTCCACTCTTGTCGAGTTCAGCAGTGACACTGAACGGCGCCATCAAGAGCTCCTCGAGCTGATTGTCAACACACAATGGCTCATTTGATACTCTTTCTTCGGTGGGAATGTTCTACATGATCTACCATAGGTCTCATGCAATTTTCCAGATTGGACGAAGTTCGTTACTATACCAGGTACGCTTTTGCTACAAATTCAACCCGAGAGGTACCCTTACAATTGTGGCCGTTCCAGCTCCGGCTCACTCTCATTACTCCCTGCAATCCCAAAAATATTCAACGGGCGGGAGTCTGAGCTGGAAAAACTAGTCAATAACCTTCTGCTGACCGGCACGAGTTGCAATATTGGGCCCAGGCGGAATGGAAAGACAGCTTTAGCACTGGCGGCCATCCATCACGAACGGGTGGTTACTAAATATCCCACTCGCCATTTCATCCCCTGCGACTCTGCCCTGACCAATGATGTTCTGGTTGCAACAATTGCATTGCATCTTGGCCTTGACATCTCTCAGGGGTCAACAAGACATGTTGTACATCATTTGACCATTGAACCACCTTGCCTGCTGGTCTTGGACAATTTTGAGACCCCATGGGAACCAGTTGATGTTCGAACCAAGGTCGAAGAGTTCTTTCACTGCTGACCAGTGTCCCACATGTGGCACTTGTTGTATGAATTGTTCTTCTCCTCTATAATTGTTCTCACCTCTTCCTCAGATAACAATGCGTGGTGCTGAGAGGCCCGGCAAATTCAATGGACTCGTCCATTCTTGCCTCCCCTGAGTCCCATAACTGCACACGCTGCCCACCAAACATCATTGCCATTGCGGATGAATTCCACAATGATTCAGAAGTTGACCAACTTTTGGAAATCACAGGCAACATCCCTCTGGCAGTGCAGCTGGTTGCATCGGTAGCCTCCGCTGACGGGTGTCAGGCCACTCTGGAGCGTTGGAAAGTCGAGAAGACTGCTCTTCTATCTGCAGGTCATGATAAGTGTTCAAACTTGGAGATTTCAATCATGCTATCTCTTTCAAGTCCTCGAATGGCATCTCTGCCTCATGCAGTGGATCTGCTCAGTCTGATGTCACTCCTGTCAGATGGCATTTCTGACATTGATTTGACACAAAGCAAATCCCCAATTGCTGAAATCCTGAAATGTAAAATAACACTGGTCCGCACATCACTGGCATATGTTGATCATGCTGGACAATTGAAGGTGCTGGCCCCAATTCGGGAGTACATTCAAAATGCCAGACCACCCTCACCAGAGTTGGTAAGGCCAGTCCGGAAGTATCTCATTGATCTTCTGAAACTGGGGTCAACCTGGCTGGATGGCTCCCCACTTTTCAGCTGGGTGGATACCCCGCCTGGGCTCAAACAGTGGCAATCTGCACAATCTACTCCGCCATGGATTGGACTGTGATCAAGTAGACCTAGGAGAGATGGTACATGGTGTCATCCTGCTCAGCCGCCTGAATTTGAACATGAATCTTGGTCATACCTCCCTCATGCTACGCCTGCCAGCAATTCTCACTCGACTAAATGACCACAGGCTTCATGGGCTGTTCATCACTCAATCCTTCCAGGTTGAGCTTTACACAACTGCCAATGCAGAAAAGGCTATGAGTGAAGCTATTGAACATTTTCACATAATTAAGGACATTGAGGGTGAAGGTAAGCACTTCTGTCTGTGGAGAAACCCACTGTTGATGTCAGCTTCTCCAGCCCGGCTCTACCAGACTGTGGCAAAATATTATTCCCTCTTTGTCCGTGATCAAACGAAAGCACAGACATTCTACGGTCGGGCACTGTCTCTAGCATCAGAATGTCATTCTGAGATAATTCGAGTTCACACACTGAATGGGCTGGCAGCTATAGAGCTGTTTCACGGAAATCACTTGAAAGGTCTGCAGCTGGCTCGCAAGGCCTACAGGCTTGCAGTTGCTGCGGGGAGCATCTGGGGGGAGATTTATAGCTTGAAATGGCAGGCCATGTGCTATGGGGAGCTGGGAGACTTCAAACAGAGCTTGCAGCGGGCGAAAAAAGCTAGGGAGCTGATGATGTCAGCAGGTATGCAGGGAGGGTACCTGCATGCTCACTTATCAAACATTGAAGCAGAGGCATACTATCGCAAGACAGAGTATGCTGAGGCACAAAAAATCTATGGGGTTGTCCTGCACCAGACCTCAGCTATGCTCTCCCCAGTCAGTTATGCATATGCCCTCATCAGCATTGTATCCCTGGATCTTGCAACAGGCGCTAGTACAGATATTGTGTCCCACAACCTCCAGGCTGCAGAAACCATATTCCGGAAGGTGCAGTTCATGCGTGGTATCTCACTTTGTGAAGTCCACACTGCAGACCTGAAATTCCGTGAGGGGGACAAAACAAGTGCATGTATAGTGTACATGCGGGCCTTCAGCAGTGCTTACAGTACTGACAACGAGCTTGCATGCTACTGTCTTGAAAAGCTCGCAGACTCCACCTATCCTGTGCATTGTGCTGCAGAGGTCAGAAAATGGGCTGTTGTTTTCCTTGCATTTGTGATGCGGCCGGGGGGGTGGTACCAAGCATGCTGATGGTAAATCGGGCATTGTGGTGCCTTGGACATGCCCTCACACAGCAGGATATGAATGAGGAGGCACTGCCCATTTTGACTGTTGCACTGGAGGGATTCACATTGATGGATGTACATAAGAGCAGGGCTGAATGCATGCAGACAATTGGTGATGTGCATTTCCATCGTGGAGACATTTCAACAGCATCCACCTTTTGGAAAGAGGCCAGAATTGCTGTTTGAGCGGTCATTGCAGGAACAGGCAATTGTTGAAATTGATGTTAGGCTGGCTCAGGAGCTAGACAAATGTCATGAAGCAAACCTGGTACAAGTTTCGAACCTATCACGTGTCCAATGTACCTCTACGGCAACAGTTAATTGCTCGGTAGGCTCCGGTGCACTGTGCACTAGGCTGGAGCAGTCAAAGTGAAGGTAGAAACAGCTGGTACCCAAACTGTTGCTATGCTGCAGCTGTACAATAAGATTGCAATATTTGTGCTCTATGGCCACTCTTTCCCGGGCCTCTGTTGTAGGTTGCTGTGTATTTTGTCAAGCCACGTCACTGTATAGTGTAGTACTGGAGTGTTTTGACCAAGTGTTCATGTAATGTGTAACACGACCCTCTGACTGAACATTTGAGGTACTTGTAACGGTAACAGAGTGAGGATGAACACTTGATTTTTTGAAGGCTCAAATCAATAAAAACTATGTTTAAGACCAGCAGTTTTCCTAGAAAAATCTTTCTAAACCCATGTCAATGTTCCTCCCAAAGCGAAGCCTGATAACATGTTGTTACGGTCTTCTCATCTGGAAAACACCTAGTACCTACCTAGGTCTTGTGAGGATCCCCCAGGCTTCTAGACCCTTAGCCACCCCCCCTTTCTAAGAAAGGCTGCCTAGAATAAGTTTTCTCTCCATAGAATCTCTAGAGCCCGAGATGTGTAGAGTACAGTCATTGGAAATAATACAGAGTGAAGCCAACAAGACACAGTTCTCGGTCCACAAGCATCGGAACCAAGTGTCATGAGGCATCAGTGAGTGTGGTTGATTCTTGAAAGTTGATGTGTTGCTGACCATCACCAGCAGCCAGATCACAGTGTCCGAGTGGGGGAAAGAGCGCACAAGCGGCCTTGAGGAAGTTTTGGCTGAGAACGAGCTTGTATAGTGGCAGGGTTCTTTTTCTGTGGACCAAAGTGTTGAAAATTGCAAGCTCATTAGATGCTATAACTGTGCTTTGGAGCCGACCTACTGGGCACCCAGCAGAGGAAAAAGAATGGATATTCTGGCAAACTCTGGTGACTGTAAGGGCAACCTTAAGCTCGCGCGGTGAAACAGTGACTATGGGGCTAGCGGTGAAATAACCACAAACCAAACCTTGTAAATGGATACGCGGTTCGATAATGCAACTACAACAACTCAAACTCTATAATCCTTGTGCTAGTTCGGGGTTCCAATCCAGTATAGATTGTGGCAATTTGAACTTTAGTTCTCTTTGGGAAGCAAGACTTTATAGGTCTACAAATCATATAGATAAATTGCTCGAAACTGTTCTAGGCGCAATCGCGGATAGTCAGACGAGATTTTATGTTTAACGGTATCCGTGGTTGCTAATCCTTGCAAGATTACAACTGATTGTCAAGTCCGATCCGTTTCCTTATATTCCACGTGTCCGTTCCATTTATCCACTAGTGGTATGGCAGCTAGCCGATGAACTCCTGTCGGATATCAAGAGATTAGTAAAAACTGAACAGATTTATAAGGAACATTGACGAGCCGAGCTTAACGATGAGTCAAGATCTACATCGCTTAGAACGATCGTGATGGGATATTGTTGATGTGTCAATCTTTTTAGCCGACTTCCTTGTCAGCCCACTGTTACCCTCCTTGGTAACCTTCCACTTCAACTGGTTCCGCTTTGAACCGCTTAAGTGATTTGTCTGAAAAACCGTGATAGCTGTTGCTTCCCAGTACCTGAGTATAGTTGCTTAGTCAATTGGTGGATTAACCAAGTTTAACCATCTCTTGGCAGTCCTGAAGACCTCAGATGATGTCAAACAGCGAGCCCTCTTATTCAGAAGGATGATGATCCATCGTAATACGCCCTTAGTCAGGGATGTGCAGCAGCCCCAATCCGTTCCAGGATGGTTAGGCACTTTCCACGGTTGCTCCATTAATGACTTCTCACGTCAACCCTTTACCAGGATTGTTGTCCAGCGCTTTTCTAATGGTCTGAGACACATTATATCCCCTTAGCTAACTGCCCAGGCCAGCATTAGCCCTTGTGAGATGATGTCGTAATGTAGCATAGCACATTATAGTACGTTGCAACTTGATGTAAGGATGGCCATCCTCACACGGTGTTTATCTGTGCCGCATTGATGCAGCTTAGTCAGCCTCGATATTCATATTTAAGACGACATCCTTTACTTATCTCCTTTTACGCTTACACACCGACTACCACCATCCTGTATCTTCCATCCGTTGCTTGTAGCCTGGAGTCTCACCGTTGGAATACACCGTGGTCCTGTCTGTTTGCGTGACCTTGTCAGTGTTCTGTCTAGTCAATGACAGCCTTTCACTTGAGCGATTTTGAATAATTGCCTGGGTGCCCCAGTACCAGGTCTGTCAGCGGGGTGCAGAAACTGGCGGGGGGGATCCAAAGTATTAATAGCTATACTAGAATACAGGAGTGGAAATACTACGCACCTAGTGGGGGAATCCAAAGAGAAGAAAGGATGAGGATTCCCACTCTAGGCACAGCTCTAAAAAACTAAGCTAGCCAGTAGCACATGTCCTGGGGGTCGACCCGAGGAGGAAGAGGGCAGAGATAGGAGCTAGGGTGAACAGAGGCTGAGGCTGGAGTTCCCCTGACATCACCCCCCCCCTTGGAATATGGTGTCCTCACGTATGAACCAGTTGTTCGCGTCGCGTCTGCGGAAAGAGAGCGATGAAATGGTGACTACGGGGCTAGCGATGAAATACTCACAAACCAAACCTTGTAAATTAATACGTGGTTCAATATGCAATAGATCAACTCAAAACACTATAATCCTTGTGCAAGTTTGGAGTTCCAATTCAGTATAGATTGTGGCAATTCAAACCTTAGTTCTCTTTTATCGAAAGCAAGACTTATAGGTCCACAAGTCGTATAGATAAATTGCTTGAGACTGTTCTAGGCGCAATCACAGATAGTCAGACAAGATTTTATGTTAAACGTTTTTGTGTAATGTGGGTCTGGGTTTGGAGGTTGTACTCCGATGCAAAACACAAATAATTCTTATGAAATTCCGATTCTTAATAGTATCCGCAGTTACTAATCTTTGTGAGATTATACACCAATTTTCAAGTCCGATCTGTTTCCTTATATTTCACGTGTCCATTCCATTTCTCCAATATGTTCACGTGTAGTTTATAGATATCCAAATCCAACACAGATAATATTTCAAGGGAATGCAAACGAAACTTGGTATAGCTTCTGGGTGTCTCCAAATGAATTACTACTCGACTGGTTAAGCGTGAAATCCTAGTAGCTTCATGTCCAATAGGTGGGGTACAATTCACTGGCTTCCTTCCCATAACTAATCCACTTAAATACTCTACAGGAATCTAAATATAAATGAGATAGATACAAACACGTGGCAGGGTTCAGGGTATATGACTAGTGGTATGACAGCTAGCCGAAGAGCTCCTGTCAGATACCAGAGATTAGTAAAACAAGGCAGATTTATAAGGATCATCAACAAGCTGAACATTGCGATGAGTAAAGTTCTACATCACTTAGAATGATCGTGATGGGATATAGTTGATGTGTCAATTTAACCAACTTCCTTGTCAGCCCACTGTTACCTGCCTTGGTAATTATCCATCCAACTCATCCAGTCCTGCCTTGAACTGTTCATTGATTTGTCTGAAAACTGTGAGAGCTGTTGCTTCTCGTTACCTGAGTATAGTTTCTTAGTCAGTTTTTAGATTGACCAATCACTATCATTGCTTGGTAGTTCCAGAGATACCAGACGATGCCTCAGCAGTAAGCACTCTTGTTCAAACGGATGATCCCTCATAATACACCTTTAGTTAGGGATGTGCAGTAACCCCAATCCATTTCCAGGATGGTTGGGCACTTTCCACAGTTGCTCCATTAGCAACTTCTCACATCAACTAGTGTTACCCGCGACTCGAAAAGTCGAGTCACGACTCCGGAAGTCGACTTGATTTTGAGTTTGACTTGACTTGACTTGACTTCGCCGGGCCGAAGTCACTTTGAGTGACTTCAAGTCGACTCAAGTCGGTGAAGTCGAGGGTATTTTTCCAATTTGTTTGAATGCCTACCAGATTACGTAGAAAGATTATGGAAGACTGTGGATGAATGAATTTGAGGCTTTCTTTGCAGGAAATGTCAAAACATCGCTTAAATGCAGTCACACAAGATCTCTGAGGTGATTTTATTGAGAGGATTACTTCGACTGACATGATGAATTTTTTTCCGTATTTTTTCAGATTTAATTAAGGCTCAGAACTGGCTCCATTCGCAACTGTGTCGCCGTAACATGACAGCCTCACATGCTGTCACGGTTGTGACATTCCAGTACAAAAAAACTCTAAAAATTCTAAAACTGTTCTAATTGCACCTGCAGACAAAAAGAAACATTTTGTAAAATTACCCCGACTCAAGTCACTCAGGTCGGTCCAAGTCGACTTGCAACTGACTTGAAGGTTGTCCGAAGTCGTCCAAGTGACTCGACTTGACTCAGTTCAAGTCGGCGGTCCAAAGTCGACTTGGCCGCCTCAAGTCGCAAGTCGCGGCAACACTAACATCAACCCTTTACCAGGATTGTTGTCCAGCGCCTTTCTAATGGTCCGAGACACATTATATCCCTTTTGGCTAACTGCCCAGGCCAACATTAGCCCTTGTGAGATGACATCTTAATGTAGCATAGCACATTATAGTAAGTTGCAATCCGAATGATTTTGAATAAATGTTCGGGTGCCCCAGTACCAGGTCTGTTAGTGAGTCGAAGGCAGATGAGGCAATCCGGTGCAGAGCGTTAGGGTAGCGGCGGGTAGTAAGTGTCAATGGTGTCTTTGGTGAAGACATCAAAATGTTTTACCCACTTATTGTGCTCTGGTCCGTAACCTTTCCATTGCACCATGTACCAGAGGCCACCATAGCAGACCTTTGCCTCGAGGATCTCGGTGACCTCTGACCTCTGTCCAGAGGACAGGTGGCCGGTGAAATGCTTGCTCGGTGTCTACAACAGCAGTACTAGTTTAATCAAGATCCAACGAGCAGAATGCGAGTTTGCTTGATTAAGACAAAAACACAACTACTAACCAAATCCTAACTACTTTCCCCTTGAATGGTTTAGACTGTGCCGCCGAGTACGGGTCTTTTGAACACTTTAAGAAGGTTCAAGGAGCACAGATAATCCAGCAAAGGTTGCGAGGAACACACCTGTTTAAGGGTCGAGTCCAAAGTGCAAGGTTTGATTTAGAGTATTAGACCTCTTTGAGCAATGCCGAACAAGCGCCTAAGCCAACAAATTGAGTATAAAAGCTTTACAAGCTTGGGCCAACAATCCCAAATCCTATCAAGGTGCCGTGTTCTCAAATCGCAAATAATAAGCCTTCCAAGGCTACTGTAGTGCGGTGCCGTGTTCTCAACTCCTAACAAGCTCTCTCTAGCTTCTTAACCGTTTCCAATCCCAAAATCCTGAGCCAACAATTGATATTGAGTTACTTGCGCAAACGAAACAAACTTCTTAACGAAGTCAGTCCTGAATCACCGTCATTTATCAAGCAGTATCCGGTAAGGCTACTGCTCTTAGGGACAGAGAGTTCAGTGCCTATCCATGCCAAAACCTCCTCCTTATATACTGTACAATTATGCTTACAATACAATGATTATTCTACTCACTGGTATATGAGTAAGGTGTCCGTAGTTAATCACGTGTAGATAAATATATAGGATCCTCGTGTATTGACCCCTTAATGCTTGAGTGTGTCCGGTGTGACTGTTTCCCGTTCGATCATGTTGACAGTCCCATCTTCTATCCTCGTGTCCCCCGTTCAGGACCTTCAGTATTAGGTAGAGGAAGGTGCTGGCTTTGAGCCAGTACCCTAATCAGCCCAAACCGCCAAGTGGTTGCAGAGATATGCGAGTTACTGTCCTGACCTGGTTCAAGTAACCAAATCAGGATGGCAAACAATGATCGGATAGTTGATAAGCGAAGTCCAACCGCGGCCGGAATAACCGGCTACCGCTAAACCCGTATCACCTGATCTGTCGCGCAAGGCCTCGCCTGTAAATCAAGTACAACAAAGTACCTGAACGCCTCTAACCAAACCCAACAGTGGCATCCCGAATCATCAGAGAGGATGATTAATATTGCCCATGTTGTTTGTGGGCCCCGCGATGCCTTGATTAAGCAGTGATGCTTAATCTTAGCAATTAAACCCTTAATCATGGGTGTCAACCAGTATGAACTTTCCAATTGATGCACCCCAGGCGGACTTGATTAGGGTCCTCATGCAGGATCAAGCCTTTATTAGCCATATAGGACTTATGCTAATCCTTTGGAGCAGCATGCTACGTGATTAAGGCGGAAATCAGCAAATTCCTTGCTATTTCACCCATGGTCCGTTCCACGGCTTATCACTGGACTCGGACGATGACGATGACGACTTGGACAAGCTCGAGGAAGGCAACCACATTCTCTACACCGTGTTCGCTCTGGTTGAAGAGATTCGCGCTGGAAGCATCGTCTCGCAACGTCTCGCAGAGGCTTATGCGCGGAATTCTGCACTGGCCGGAACCGAAGTTCCACCCTGGGCCGCGGACTTCTCGGACGTCTTCAACAGGGAGTCTTTCGACTCTCCGCCAGAAAGGTGGATGTGGGACCATGCCATCGAACTCGTCCCAGATGCGAAGCCGGCCAACTGCAAGGTCTACCTGATCTCTCCACTCGAGCAGAAGGAGCTCGATGCTTTCATCGCGGAGGGATTGCGCATCTGTCCGTCCAAGTCTCTGATGGTGTTGGCGGTCTTCTTTGTTAAGAAGAAGAACGGTGCCCCCTGGTTTGTCCAGGACTACTGGGTGCTCAACGCAATGACCGTAAAAAAATTGGTACCTGCTCCCTTTAATCAACGACCTTATTAACCGTTTGAAGGGAGCCCGGTTCTTCACGAAACTCGACGTCCGGTGGGGTTTCAACAACGTCCGAATCTAGGAAGGTGACAAATGGAAAGCTGTGTTCCGTATGAACTGGGGGCTCTTTGAGCCTCTGGTGATGTACTTCAGCCTTACCAACTCCCCGGCCACCTTCCAGACAATGATGAATGACATCTTCCAGGACCTCATTCTGTCCGGAGATGTCATGGTCTACCTGGACAACATCTTCATCGCACATTCCGACCTCACCTGTCACTGCGAAATTGTCCAGGAGGTGCTCCGGTGGCTCCGAGAACATTGCCTCTTCCTCCATCCGGAGAAGCGCGAGTTTGAGAAGTCGATGATCAAGTACCCTCGGCGTCATCATCTCGCACAATCACATCAAGATGGACCCCGTCAAGGTCGCTGGTGTCGCCGCTTGGCCCACACCCGAGAACAAGAAGGATGTGCAGCAGTTCCTCGGCTTCACAAACTTCTACCGGAGGTTCATCCGGGCGTTCTTGGACGTCGCCCGGCCGCTTTTCGAACTGACGAAGAAGGGCGTGGCCTGGACCTGGACCACTGCCTGGGCCGCTGTGTTCCAAGCTCTCAAAAACGTAGTGACTGCGGAGCCTGTCCTGGTCCTCCTGGACAAATCTCGGCCATACCGGCTGGAGGCAGACAGTTCCAACCGGGCAACTGGAGCCGTTCTGTTACAGCAGGGCATGGATGGAAAGTGGTGCCCCATCACCTTCTACTCCAAGAGCTTGAACGACGTCCAACGAAACTACGTGATCCATGACAAGGAGATGCTTGCGATCATCCGAGCCCTAGAGGAGTGGCGGCACTTCCTCCGGCACTTCGTCGAAGGCATGCAGCACCCGGTCGAGGTCTGGACAGACCACAAGAACTTGGAGTACTTCCAGAAGTCGCAGAAGCTGAACCGGCGGCAGGCCAGATAGTCCCTGTACCTGTCCCGGTTTGACTTCGCCTTGTTCCACCAGCCGGGCCTTCTCATGGGTCGTCTGGACACGCTCTCGCGTCAGCCAGACCATGGAGCCGGTTCCAAGAACTCGGATGTTATGCTCCTTCAGCCGGAGCTCTTCCGGATCCGTGCGATGGAGGGAATCGCGGTCTCGGTGGACTTCATCGTCGAGGTTCCGGAAGCGCATGGGTTCGACGCAGTCATGGTCGTGGTTGACGTCCTCGGTAAGCGGGCCCACTTCAACGAATCTCACACCAGCCTCGGTGCTGTCAGAGCCGCCCGGTTGTACTACCGGAACATTTGGAGGCACCACAGAACCCCCAGAAGTACATTTCCGACCGTGGTCCACAGTTCATCGCTGAGTTCACTCGCGAACTGTGGCACCTCATCAGTATTGAACCCGCTACGTCCACCCTGAACATGTCAACCAGGAGCTCGAGCAGTTTGTCCATATCTTCACGAGCTACAAAACAGGACGCCTGGGATGAGCTCCTGCCGGCAGCCAAGTTCGCCTACAACAACCACATCCACTCCTCGATGCAGCAGGTGCCGTTTATGACAGACACTGGCTGCCTCCCTCAGATGGGTTTTGAGCCGAACGGCATGTGCTCCGCCGACAAGTCCGTCAGCGAATTCCGCGACCGGATCGCCGCCGGAGTGTCCGAAGCCAAAGCCGCCCTCATCAAAGCCAAGGACAAGTTCAAGCTGTACTATGATCGCCGACACATGCCCGCGCCAGAGATCAAGGTAGGCGACCGAGTCTGGGTGGATGTGTCTGACATCAAAACAACGTGTCCGTCACCCAAGTTCTCGGACAAGCAGCTCAGACCCTTCAAGGTCATGCAGGTTGTGGGAAAGGGTGCATACAAGCTTGAGCTCCCGCCGTGCTACTCCCAGCTCCACCTGGTCTTTCCGGTTGTGAAGCTTGAGCTTGTGAAGCCGGACCTGTTCCCCGGCTGCCCGCAGAACGATGAACCACCACCTGTCCTCCGGATGGACCAAGACGAGAGGTGGTAAGTTGCCGAGATCCTTGAAGTGTGGGTCCACTAGGCAGCCTCTGGTACATGGTGCGATGGAAGCGTTATGGACCGGAGCATGATCAGTAGGTAAAATACTCTGATGTCTTCGCCAAGGACACTATTGATGCCGACTACCGCTGCTACCCCAATGCTCCCCACTGGATCGCCTCGGCCACCTTCGACTCGCTGTCCTTCCAGAGGCGCAACAGGACCATCCGCTTCATACGTTGGGACACCGTATTCCAAGGGGGGGGGGGGGTGATGTCAGGGGAACCCCCGCTCCGGCTGGTTTTCCGGCCGCTTCTCCGGCTGCTTTTGCCCTTCCGGCCAGATCCGCTCCAGACACTTTTCCGCCTGATGCTCCGGACACTTTTCCGGCCACCGCTCCAGATAATCCTGCGCCCGTCCATTTGTCTGTCCAACCATCCGGGACATCTGTCCGCTCTTGCTGGCACGTGCTATACGATCAGACACGGGATCACTGTAGATACCTCTGGACACGTGCTACTGGGTAGTTACCAATTAGTATATAAGGTTTCGCCTAGTGTGGGAATCCCCATCCTTTTTCTCTTCAGATTCCCCCACTAGGTGTGTAGTATTTCCGCTCCTGTACTCTAGTACATATATTTATTCTTCGGATTCCCTCGCTAGTTTCTGCACCCTGCACTGAGCTTAAGGTTGCCCTTACAGTAAGTGTATCATTGCCTCTAGTGGCCTCGGGAGCAAAGAGAATGGGCTTTTCGAAGTTCAAGAGCTTGATCAACAAGGTGTGGATTGCACGAGAAGTGGGAGCCATTTCGATCTTGAGCATAGAAAGAGGGGATTGGCCCTTGGAAGAAAGAGAGTGTAGAGGGAGCAAGACCCACAGTATAACAGAAAGACCAGAGAGAAGATGTGTAACAATCGTGTGGCTCACAATTACAAGTACTTTATGTAATAAATACTCGTTCTTTTCATCAATTGAAACCAGGTTTTTAAGTTCGCAATATGTTTATCAGTGCATTTTTTCAATGTAATGAAATAGTGCTGTGGTCATTAGATTTTTGAAGTCTTTTTAAGAGCGCAATCTAATGAGTTTAGTGCTTATATAATACATCAGAATGGCGAGTGTTCGACTCTTTGTGCACGCACTTTATTTTCACACTTTTTTACTTTTTTGTTTCTTCTATTTGGACGCTCGTTACCTTTCACTGTTTCATTTGTCAGTAGTAAATCTCATTTGACCATTATTTAAAACCACAGCAGCCTTTATTTAGTCCTGGTCATCTTCATTTTTATGTGAAGGGCCTCCTTGTCCAAGATTTTCTTTTATCATGTGGCATTTTGGGTACAGCTTGGGCAGGTTCATATTGTTAGCCTCAGGTCCGTTCCCTGGTAGTTTGACGGGCCGCACTCGCTTCGACCACATTGTCATTGCTTTTGTTATGACATACAATACTTTGTCTTTCAGCGATTTTTTTGTTTTTCCATTCTGTGGCCTATATACATTGTATTTCCTTTGTCCACCGTGCACATCCGACCTTCACTATGTCTTGTGCTTTTATTTTATTTTATTACTTCGGCCCTCAGTACGCTGGATCAGCAATCAGCTCTGTCGGATATACCCGATGGCCCTTGTATGCAGGGCTGACTTTGCACTTTGGTCTGTGCCATGAAGACCAACCAACTTGTGGGGCATGGTAAAATATTACTTGCTCCTTCTGTTCTTGAGTATGTGTCCCTACATATATGCTCTGTACAGGGTCGACCTCTTGCCCATATCTTGATTGTTTATGACTTGTGCGGCCATTGTATTCTGCTTCCTTCTGATAATCCATTCGGTTCATCGTCTGGCTGTGCATTCCGGGTCTTGGATCATTCATCTAATACACAATATTGTGTTCAGAACCAGACCACGCATCTGTCCACTGCAGTCACCCTACAAACTATTATCCATCCGCCCTCCAATCCCTGGTCCGCACAAATAGCCACACTAATGCATACCAAGACTCCCGGCTGTACGGTGCTTGTACACTCATTTATGAACGACAGTTGGTTGCCTTGGTATTTTTCAATATTGTCTTTTGCATCTTATGCCTTCACCTATGGACCTTGAAGAAATCAACGCAGACCTGACGAAATTGATGAGGTCACCAGTCAAACATTGCGGGAGCAATACCGAGTCTTGGGTAGGAACGGAAGGTATCGGTTGAGACATAATATCCAGTGCAAACAATATCCAGAATAGTACTGTGAATGCAGGCAGGAGGAATGTGGTGATGCAAAGGCTATGTATGAAGGACTCCGGGTAGATCCGATGGCATTGATCACCTGCCTGATTGCACACGACACGAATTTAGCGCTCCGTAAGAGTGAGTGGGTAACAAGTGAGCTTTTTATGATGCGGAACTGTCGACCAGTCCACGCATATTAACAGACCACCACCTTAATATATATATATATAGTTGCCGACCTCACACTTTTGTCTTTGCCGTCAAGACCACAAACTTTTGGGGCATAGTAACATATTACTCGCTGTTTGTGTTCTCAGGTATGTGTTCCTATATTTCCCTCCTGGACGGGGTTGACCTCCTGCCCTTTCCTTGATGGTTTATTCCTTATGCGGCCGTTGTTTTCTGCTTCCTTCTGATAATCCATTCGGTTCATCGTCTGCCTACGCATTCCGTGTCCTGGATCATCTGTTTAATACACAAGATTGTGTTCAGAACCAGACCATGCATCTGTCCACTGCAGTCGCCCTACAAACTATTCTCCATCCACCCTCCGATCCCTTGTTTGTACCAATAGCCGCACTAATGCACAATAAGCACGGTGCACCGTATTACCCCCCTATCACGGACGTCACTACCCGCGTAGCCTATGTTGGTGTTCCATATTTGATGGGTAAGCAGCTGTGCGTTCTGCGTTACGCCTTCTCTCTCCGGAAAAACATTTCCGTCGCGCCGGCATCTCCCTTTTGATGCGGCCGATAGGACGGATTGGCCTCACTTGGAACTGGCTCTCGCCCACGTGCTCGGGGTTACAGTAGTTAACCCCGAAGCGAAACACAACGTGGAAGCGAAACACTGCGCTGTTCCCTACCTTTGACTGCGCGGATGAACTCAAAGTTTTAGGAGGACACTCTCCTCATTAGAAAACTCTGACTGGTAAAAAGAATTAGCCAGAATGCTCATATTGCGCCGATGTGGCACAGTTTTGTTTGAGGCGTTATTTCGCACATTTTCCGAGATCCTACCGCAGTGTCAGAAAAATGCCGGGGAGCGTCAGGAAGACGTTATCAGGGTTCATTAAAATTATTATGATGGTTAGAGCCCTTCAGGCTGTGAGGCCAAGGGAAGTTGAGCCATTTTGTCCTGTTTTCAAGTGTTTCGCTACTACGTTGTTTGGCCTAATTTGGCCTGCATGATGAAACCTCTTCGTTCTTGACGAGGACACCACCTAATGATATGATCCTTTGTACCATCGTGTAGCCCGGAAGGCGTAGCAAACACTTATCACAAGAACGAGGCCGATTGGTCTCGCGATGGGCTCGGAATCCGCGGTGCAGTCAGATTGTTTCGCTTCACGGTTAACTACTGTATACCTCCGTCGGCCGAACGGCCCGAACGCTTGCTCACTCTGTCTTGGCAGATCTGCGTCGTCGTCGACCGTTGCTGCCGTCGCCTCGGCGGTGGGGGCAGCGGCCCGCTTCATCTATTTGTTGATTGCCTACCTCCTCAATAACCTGTCCCTTGCCTACGCTCTTCTCCTCATCTGCTTGCTCCCCATCCTCGACTTCTGTGCTGCTGCCGCCTGGAAGCACCTTGAGCGTGCTGGTCTTGTACCGGCCATGGAGGACACAGCGCACATTGCTGTCTCCCAGGTGGTAGCAGCTCTTTCTTTCGCTTTTTTTAATTTGCTCTTCCATCGCTCAGCATCAATCTGCGTGGTTGGAATCCATCCCATGCTGGGAGAAGCACGGATTTGAGCAAGTGAATAATTGGGGTTGAGCAATTCAACATGTTCAACTGTGGTGAAAAAACTGAAACGGCCCGCACCCACTCCCAACTCTGGGGTAGGCCCCAAGCCAAGGAAACTTCAAAGTCAAATTCTTTTCCATTCATCGGTGCTGCAGGCTCATCTTCGTATCCCCCATGTCATGAAACTTTTGGTTGGTTTGTCCTTATACAAATTGAATGTATTGTACGTAGGGCATCAGATGAAGAATTGACCATATATTCAACACAGGTTGAAGGCATCACAGTATTGTGAACTTCACTCAAAGTCATAGCATAACTCCCCCTCAAACCCAGACTCAGAAAGCCTGGTAGCGGACGGCCCGCGCCCACATTGTACTGTCGTATTGTCTGTCTCACATTATAAGTATACCAATGGGAATCCCGTTCTACTCGGGCCCAGACTGTACCCCGGCATTCACCCCTGTTTTTTTTTTTCTTTCGGTCTTTCAACACCCCGTCCTCCGCCACCTCGCCTGGTTTTGGCCGCACCCGAACGCACGCCTCGACTGACCCCCTCCCTCCTCCTCACCCTCACCGCTCCCTTCACTCTCTCACAAAGCAATACAATAAATTCCGTTTTATTCCCATTCTCCTTACAATACTACAAACTCTCCAATCCAACCATTACAATACGAGACCATGTACTTACTTAACTAACCAAAACTAAAGCTACTTGATATGAGGATACGGCATAAGGAATGAGGGGCAGACGATATAGACGGTATAGATTGATACGTAAAGACTTTTGATGATACGAGAGGGAAGGAGAAAAGATAAATTTAGGGGAAAAGAACGTGAACAGTCGTGACGAGCGCGCGGGGATGGATACAGTATTCCGAGAATGGGCGACAAGGCGGAGCAGAGGCGGGCGAGACGCAGACAGAGACAGACGGGCGTCACCGCTTCCGCTTCCCGCCCACCTGCTCCCCCTCCCCCTCCCTCCCCCGCTCCCGCTCCTCCCCTCTCGAATACGGCGCCGGCGTCGCCTCCCTCGAATGCAGCCCTGGCACGGGCGTCTGCGGCTCCCCCTCCCCTTTGCTCTCGTAGTATGCGGGCGCCGCGCCGACGTGGACGTTGACGCCGAGCGCAGGAGGCGTACGAGGCGCGAGCAGCTCGGAGCGCACGGTACGGGCGTCGGCAGCTCCTCGTCCCCGTCCCGCCCAAGATCCTGGTCATCCACGACCGCCATCTCTCCGTCCTCCGAATCGTCCTCCCCTCTCGTCTTCATCGACCCGCGCATCTTCGTTGTCTTCATCCGGCGCGTCCGCATCCACGGAAATGAGCGGCGGCAGCGGCACGCGTATGAGACACGGCGTCGATGCAGCGGATGCGGAGTGTGAGGAGGACAAAGAAAACGGAAAGAGCCCCTTCACGGGACTCCGTCTCTTCCCCCTCGACGACGGTGACGACCTCGGCTTCCCACGAGGCACCAGCGACGTGCGCACAGGCGGGGGCGGGGACGACGCACTCCTCACCATCGGCGGCACCCCCGGCGGTGTCGGCGGTGACAGCGTCGAGATGTAGGTCGGGGCGGGTGTGGGTCTGGGTCTGGGTGCGGAGGATCGGTGGGGTGACACAGGAAAGGCGAAGGCGTGTGTGGAGTATGTGGAGGGTGGGTGTGGGTGTGGGCGTCGGCGTATCCGTGGGGTGGCACCGGGAACGTCACGGAGTGTGTGGAGGTGGGGGGGGCATGCAGCCGGCGCACGCAGACGATATCGTCTCCCGAAGGATGCGAGATGCGCGTTGGTGAGGACGGCGAATGCCTCAGGCGTGGGGGCGGGGGGCTGTTGCGGCTGCGCCGGCGAGTACGGGTGCGGGTGCGCAGGCGGGAGGTAGGAGTAGGAGTGGTGCGCATTCACGTGCGGTGGGAGCGGGAGCGCGGGCGGGCGGATTGGGTCCCGCGTGCCTGGAGCTGCGTTGGCGTGTGCGGGGAGGCAGGGCGAGCGCGCGACCGGCGGAAGCGGCAGGGCGGGGCATGAGGACTGCGGAGGCGCACGTCAGTTCAAGTAGACGAGACGGAACGGGGTGCAAAGAGAATTGGTGCACATCAGAGGATGGATGAAGAGATGGAAATGACGATGATGCGCCGGCGCACAGAGAACATCCCGTCGAGATCGCTCTACTTGAAATTGACGCTCCGGGAGGGGAAAGAGGGAGGGGTATTGTTCCTACAAGGTGAGGTGTGGATCAGACTTCAGTACACAAGGGATGAATAATGAGTGACAAGACGCACTTCAGTGAGCTTAACCGCCTGGGTGTCCTCCGGGCGCTGCTCATTCTCGAGAAGGCGCTGCTTGGGCTGTGCGGCGTGCGAGGGCACAGGCTCGGAGGCGGCGGCGCATTGTCTCGTCTATCCAAGGTCCTCTACTTGCCAGTAGGAGTCGCTGCTTACGTCCACGTCTTCCTTGCACTTCTCCGAATGAGCGAGGGGTGGAAAGCACGCAAAAGATCATCACAGTATTTCAATTGAGGATTGGTGGAAGAGTCCAGTAGTAGAGCAGGGATCCGGAGGAGTGGATCGACTCGGAGGCTTGACCGAGTTCAGAAACCTCAGATAAATCTGGTGGCATCCAGGCGGAAGTCAGCAGCAGAACAGCAGCCATATTCGTGGCCGGTTTTCAAACGGCATGCTTGAGTAGTTTTTGACGGAGAGTGGAAGAGCAGAAGACGTGCCGAGACGGCGGCTGTTGCCAATCAAAGCCAAAATGCGGGTTGATCCGGCCTGCTCTCTTCTCTTTCTCTCATCCTCCTCAAGTTCTATCGACTCTGCCAGCCAAATGAACACAGCAGCATTTCCTCCCTCATTTTTTCGAAATTTTGTTCCTCCCCTCGAGCCTATTTATCGAAGGCTTCAATTGCGAAATCTGACATTTTCCGATAACCCATGTACTAAGTACCGGCGCACCACTGCGGAGGCTGCATCGCGGGCGGGCGACCAGCGGCTCTCACGTCTGGTGTCTAATTCCGATGCGAGGTATTTTTTTGCTGGATCTTCCTCGTTTTCAAGTTCTAATGCTGGGATTCGGTGCTATACCCCAGCTGTACTCGGTTCAAAATCAGAACGAGCCAGCTCCCGGCCCATTTTCCAGATCTTCTCTCTGGCAGGTGATCATGAAGCCTGAGGTTGCACTTGTACACTTGTAACCCGACACTGAGGAGCTGGAGGTCCGATATTCTGTTGAAGCCAAGTAACCCATCCGGCTCGCTCTCCAGATCCGCCCACTTTACCCTCATTATCGCGACTTCCTGGGCTGCATCACACTCGCATCGACACAGGGACAGGTTTCACATCCGCATCAATTCTCCGCCTGCGTTTTCATGGCCAAAACTGTTTACGTTCGCCATTTTTGTCCCAACCTTAATTTTGATACGCCTCTCACTTTGCGCCCCACGATAACCACATGATGTGTTGGTATGCGCTGATACGCTACACCCGCTTTTAGTATCGCAGCGTCGTTCAATCTGGTATTCAAGCCACCCCATTCCCCATTTTTCGACCCGGGATCCTGAGCCTCCGAGTCAGATTAGCTCTTTCCTAGCCTCGTAGCGGTTTCTTTCGGGACTGAACTCTTCTCGCGTCCCATGTGGCTTCGAATCGAATAATCCTCACTTCCTCACTTCGCGCGCCACGAAGCCGGCCAGAATCGATAATCCCTCGCTTGCGTCCCTGGCCGTCCATGTTGAATCACATCCACATTAAGCCGAGCGCAGAACAAAAGAAAGGAATCGAACCTGGTAGCCTAACTGACGGAAGGTCTGTTACCCTCCTTTTTCGCGACTTGAACCACGAGATTGCAAACATCCCTGCCTGGGGACCACAGTTCATTTGTTGTCGACTTGTGAGACGCCGATCACGACCGTGAGCGTCTCTATTTCCCGGCTCCTGGAAGATTCGTTCTCTGCAGCTTCGAGTCTTCGACCATTCAAGTCATAAATATTTCCAGGCTCGCTGGATTCCTCGCTGGATTCGCCGCTCAATCCACAACGAGGGCAAGTCCGACTCAATCTCGTTGACTTACTAACTAGGTTTTTTTCGGCCGTTTTCATCCTGCCTGCAGCGTTCTCCAACCAAACTTAGACTTCGTAAATTGGGTCGTTCGACTAACCTCATTTTCCGCTGGAATGGTCGAGACCCGCAGAAGCGCCGAATCACTGGCAAATACTTGCTAGGTTTGTTCAATAACGCAAGGGCGCGCGCCAATCCGACTCGTGATCAATACATCTACTCTCTAGGTGTATTCTGTGCGGCCCCCTTCGTGGCAACGTCGACAAGCGTCCAACGTTTTTTATTTATGGTTAGTTGGATGGTCTTTTGAGGCAGCTTCGCACCCACCCGACCATTCAACTGGCGCAATCTCTAGGCTTGTGGATTCGCCGCACCACCGACGATAGAGGGTAAGTTGAACTCGGGAGAGAAGGCCTCACCACGCCATTGCCTAATTGGGAGGTTCGGCCATCACGCCCATCAACTTCCATGAGCCGATCGACATTGCTAAATTGAGATGCTACCCGGTGGTGGCCATTGTTCACAATGTATTTGCCACTTTCAACGCGTTTTGGACGCGTCAAACGCGTTTTTCTTCTTCCCCTAACCATCTGTGCTCAAATCCCGCCCTCTGCTCATCCTCCAACATGTCTAGCTTCGAGTTCATCAATGTGGAGACCCCCCGCAGCCGATACTTGCCCCGAATGCCTACAAAAACGTAAAATTCACTCGGATTACGGAGCAGGACGCCTCTGGAAAGAAGAAGGCCCCTCTGAATGGCTGTAGCGTGGCCTCCGACATCCCGTTGAATAAATTGATGGTGTCGGCAGAGCAGCTCATGGTGCTTGAGGAGATGTATCGTCCCCGTGCCACTGCCACTCAGGATCGAATTCCTGTTGATCATTTATTCAAGCTCGACGATGGGGATCAGCTGCATGCCGCAACTATTATGGTCCAGCACGGGCTTGATCTCGAGGCGCGCGAGGACCTGTCGAACAGGTGGTCTCACCAGTGGACCCGAACCGGCGGAGGAATCGGGAGGAACTCCAAGGCGTCTCTGAACAGCACTAGGAAAATTCTGTATCTCTGGTAAGTAGCTGCCGAACTTATTCAGTGGCTGTACTATGGTCTAACTGACATTTGTCCAGTGCTTGCGGCTATGACCACACATGCAATGAGTCCAAGAAACGACAAACTCCCGTACCATTTACCGGCTGCCTCGGCCACGCCGAAATTACCTTCGTTATCAGTTCTCAGAAGATTCTTCGTATTCGTGGGTACTTCGAGCACAACGAGGGCTGCAAGGAAGCTGTCTTTACTCGCATCCCCCCAATTCCTGTCGATCCATCAGTCTTCGCTGTCGCCTTGGCTCAGTTAAAAGATGGAGCTACCTTCACAGACGTAAAGAAAAAGAATCTGGAGCTTGATAACGCGGGACGCTACGAGGACTTCCCCGCGCCTGCGGACCTGCCGAGTTCTCCCTACCGCTGGCTGATCGACACAAAGGATTCACGCTCACTCATGCGACAGTTCAATCGCTTGAATGGCGTTAAAGTTGCGGAAAGGCCCCAAATAAATATTGACGAATGGCTTGATCCCACATCCTCCCAATACAACGCCACACTCGCCGAAGCTATATTCCATTACTCTGCTCGGACAGATAAATCCGAGCGGTTCGAGGTCTGCATTGCCACCGAGGACATGCGCCAAGCAGCGTGGAAGTATGGCCACGAGAATCAGATAATCGTGGACGGTACCTTTGGCGTTTGCGATAGCCGTATACTGTTGTTCATCGGCATGGTTGTCGACGAGAATAAAAAGGGTGTACCCGTTGCTTTCCTGTTGTTCTCCGCACCGACCGGAAACAAACAATCGTCCGCGGGTTATAACACGGCCATCCTTGAGAAGCTGTTCCGCGTGTGGACGGTTTCCTTAACCAACTGTGGTCACCTCTACGGGTTTGGAGGCGTTGTTTTCAACCCAAGGACCGCTATAACGGACACGGATTTAAAGGAGCGCGGGGCGCTAGTTCTTGTCGTACCCACAATCTGGCTCTTGATCTGCCGGTTCCATTTGCGCCAGTCGTGGAAGAATTATCGCAACAAACTGTTGAAGGGGAAAGGCCAGCTGAAAATCGATCTAAAAAATCGGCTCAAACGTTTGGAAGACGACCTTGTCCAAACCCAGGATATAGAGGAAGCACGCAGCCTTCTTGCAACGGAAACGAAGATATTACGTCGACTTGGGCGCTCAAAAGCGATTTCGAAAGCGATCAAGCACGTCGAGTACCTGTCCAGTTATTGGACCACAGACGAACTGTGGAAGAGCTGGTCAGATTATGGACGAAAGGTTGCGGCGGCACTGCTCGGCTGCCACATCGATGGGGTAATCCCTACCACAAATCACCTTGAATCATTCAATGGAGTTCTCAAACGAAAACACTTACGGCGTTGGCAGAACGGCAACCGTCGGTTACGTGTCGACGTTCTCATCCAGGTTCTCGTCATGCATATCCTCCCTTCCATTTTTCAAGCGCGCCGGCTCTACTATGAGCAGGGCCTTCGTCTCGCAGCTCAGATTCGTGGACTACCAGGTGGACATGCTCTCCTGCAGCAGCGGTCCTCCAAGCCGACAATTCCGGCTGTGGCGTATTTGACCCCAGATCAACAACGCGATGAGCGCGCGGCTTCTCTTGTCTGCCTCCGTCAGATTAGCGCTCCTTCCCTCCTTCCCGATGATAGTGGTCTCACCTTCCAATGTTACTCCTCCGAAGCGTTGGAGGACGACCCCGCACCTGTGCAATACACCATCACGATTTTATTCAATGGGGCAGCAACGTGTAAATGTCAGGACTTTCAAAAGCACGGCGGGGCTTGTAAACATCTGCGGGCTGCTGTTATTTATTTAGACTGGTTGCGCACCCAGGGAACGAATATCCCCGTGATCCCCATCCCCCGTTCCATTCCCGACGCGTATGCTCTGGAACTGCGAACTCACCCGCCAATTACCAAACCAGATGTACCGACTGCACGTGCTGCCAGTATCGCCGAGGACATGCTCGCGAGCCACGAAGATGCAGAGGCCGGAGCTGCTGCTGAAACCGCTGTCGACGACGACGACTCCAGTGACACTGAGAGTGTTGCCACCGACGCATCATCAGATTCGGATGACGACGAGTCGGACGACGAAGAGCCCATCGACGGCGAGTCCGAGGAAGTTGTGCGCCGCAGTTATGAAATCCCGAGCGCGTTGAAGAACCAACAAGCACTTGGGGAACAGGCCCTAGCGCGTGCTCTGTGGGAGCTGGAGGACATGGGCCCTAAGTTCCTCGATCTTTCCGAGTTCCTCAAGCACAACCGCGGGCCGTTGGTCGGGAACGCTCGGGAATTGTTGAGCGAACGTTGCCAGCCCATCATGGCATTCGTTTCCGAGCTTCAACGCCTCTGCTCGGACGACGTACCTTCATCCTCTACCATCCCTGAGGTCCCAACCTCTTCGTCTACCGCTCCCAGACCCACCCAGACTTTGAAGCGCAACAGAAAACCACTTACTTCCGCCATCTCCGGAGAAGCCCCAAAAAAGGCACCAATCTTACTCGTGCAATTAGATTTTCATTCAATATTATATTATATTTTCTTGGGAAACGTCGTTAATGCATACCTTTTACTTTGCCTGACTTGCCCTGTGGCACGCATTCGGTGGCGAAGAACAATGGATGGCACGTCGTGCCGCCGGATTGGGATGTGCCAAGCTACGGGTTCGTTAACCGGTTGACCCGGATGATAGGCGACGCTTCCCAAATAGGCAACGGGTAGCATCTCAATTTAGCAATGTCGATCGGCTCATGGAAGTTGATGGGCGTGATGGCCGAACCTCCCAATTAGGCAATGGCGTGGTGAGGCCTTCTCTCCTTGAACTCGGTCTCCTGTTTCGGCGGATGTTGTGATGGATACTTGCCTGACTGGCCCTAGCGAGTCTTCTCGCACCCGAATGAGTCTTCTCGCTCCCGAATGACTCAAGAACATTTCCATAAAAGGAAGATCATCGAAGATTCTCTCATCTTCGTTAACATTCCACTACTTACCTTCTATTGTAGCTAAGTAGATATAAAAGGGAGTCGTCCCCTCATGTGACGACAGCTCATTCTTACCTCCTACAATCTACTTAGATATTATCCTTAAACCTTGTGTGAACCTAAGTCAAGCCTCGCGCTGCCTTCGGCATCCCATCAAGCTAGTATCTTAGTTGTAAAGCCTCGCGCTTACCTCTCAGGCTAGAAAGCAATCAGTAGCGGGTTGACATTCCCTGCTCGTCTTAGAAGCCTCGCGCTCTCGGACAGATTGTTCAAGGTAAACTAACTTGATTATATAGAGGTTCTGGTAACCGACTCTCTTATACTCTAAAACTAACCGAGATCTTTTACACTGGTGGACGAATCCGGAACTTCTTGCTTAAGCAGGTACGTTTACCATTGAATTGTCATGTCTACTACTCGTCTTTCTTCTCGATCCCCTTCTCCCTCTCGTGACGTTCCGCCTCACCTAGCTTCGAACGTGAGGTCTCCATCGTCACGTAGTCGCTCCCACACTCCCGTCTTTCAGTCGACCCCGGCACCGATAGCGGAAGATACTGCCACTGAGCTTCAACCACTCTCGGATTTAGAAAATCCTGTGGACAATGAAGAACTCAGTGACGAGCCTCCCGTTGTCGTCCCAATCGACTTACCCACGCTGCGACCATTAGGTCGAATCGGTAACAATACAATTGTTCTGGCTCGTCGTTCCGAGGCACTCACCAGAGGTGCCCATGCTATCAACAAGGGCTTCCTCCATCAAGGGATAAAGCTCTCTCGCTCAGTGGCCAGAGAAGAGTTACCTAAACAGTGGGAACTTCTCAATGAACTTCTGAGAGATGTTGAACAGCTCACCTTAGTAGATCAACACTTTGTGTACCGTGTTCGCAAAAATGAATATCGAGTATTGCTGCGAGTCCTTGAGACGATGCGAAGGGAAGCTGAGAATTCCTTCTTAATTGAAGGAAAGACTCCACCTACGTTGCCACAGTGGGGCGATCGTGACGATATCTCTGATGCCTACCGGCCAAACGACTTTGAGATTCTAGGTGTCTGTTTCAGAGTGGAGGTTGAGAATTTCTTGATGCTTTTGAATAAGTATTACAATTTCAAAACTCACCAGCCACGAGAAAGAGACACTGAGATTATGGAAGCTGCTTCGCTAATTTATTCATCGCCCGGGAATACAACGGTGAAAGCTGAAACCCCAATCTCACCGACGGTCACAGGTAATGCGCGTGAGTCCCGCAGCTTCAATCTGTATGGAGCG